>JAWDGP010002001.1:0-57500 GCA_033675545.1 Elysia crispata
GGACAGAGTTAATCTTCCTCCCTCACACAGGGACAGAGTTAATCTTTCTTCCACACAGGGACAGAGTTAATCTTTCTTCCTTCACAGGGACAGGATTAAATCTTCTTCCTCACAGGACAGAGAGGACCTTTCTTCCCACACAGGGACAGAGTTAACCTTTCTTCCCACACAGGGACAGAGTTAATCTTTCTTCCACACAGGGACAGAGTTAATCTTCCTCCCCACACAGGGACAGAGTTAATCTTTCTTCCACACAGGGACAGAGTTAATCTTCCTCCCCACACAGGGACAGAGTTAATCTTCCTCCCCACACAGGGACAGAGTTAATCTTCCTCCCCACACAGGGACAGAGTTAATCTTTCTTCCACACAGGGACAGAGTTAATCTTTCTTCCCACACAGGGACAGAGTTAATCTTTCTTCCCACACAGGGACAGAGCACCTTTCCCACAGGACAGAGTTAATCTTTCCTTCCACACAGGGATAGAGTTAATCTTTCCTTCCCACACAGGGACAGAGTTAACCTTTCTTCCACACAGGGACAGAGTTAATCTTCCTCCCCACACAGGGACAGAGTTAATCTTTCTTCCACACAGGGACAGAGTTAATCTTCCTCCCCACACAGGGACAGAGTTAATCTTCCTCCCCACACAGGGACAGAGTTAATCTTTCTTCCACACAGGGACAGAGTTAATCTTTCTTCCCACACAGGGACAGAGTTAATCTTCCTCCCCACACAGGGACAGAGTTAATCTTTCTTCCCACACAGGGACAGAGTTAACCTTTCTTCCACACAGGGACAGAGTTAATCTTCCTCCCCACACAGGGACAGAGTTGAGAAATGCTGCTTCACACAGGGACAGGGTCCAATCTTCCTCCCCACACAGGGACAGGGTAATCTTCCTCCACACACAGGGACAGAGTTAATCTTTCTTCCACACAGGGACAGAGCACCTTCCCCACACAGGGACAGATGACCTCCTCCACACACAGGGACAGAGCACCTTTCTTCCACACAGGACAGATGCCACCTTTCTTCCCACACAGGGACAGAGCGACCTTCCTCCCCACACAGGGACAGAGTTAATCTTTTCTTCCCACACAGGGACAGGGACAGAGTTAATCTTTGTCTTCCACAGGACAGAGTTGCCATTCCTTTCCCACACTTAACCTTTCTTCCCACAGGAGTTAGAGTTAATCTTTCTTCCCACACAGGGACAGAGTTAATCTTTCTTCCCACACAGGGGACAGGAGAGTTAACCTTTCTTCCCACACAGGGACAGAGTTAATCTTCTTCTTCCCACACAGGGACAGAGTTAAATTTCTTCCACACAGGGACAGGATTATTTTCTTCCCACACGGGGACAAGTTAATCTTTCTTCCACACAGGGACAGAGTTAATCTATCCTTCCCACACAGGACAGAGTTAATCTTTCTTCCACAGGACAGAGCAAGAATTTTCTTCCCACAGGATAGAGTCAATCTTTCTTCCCACTCTCGTGACCTCTGCTTCCAAAGCACTGGTGTTTGAATTGAGGACGCCGTGCCCACTTGCAGGCTAGATCTACGTGAAGTGCGTAGAGTTCAAAACCCGCTCGGCGGCCGCGATGCTTAACTCTCAGAAAAAAAAACTGACAAAAAATTAAAGAAAAAGAAAAATCTAAAACGTTTCTTTCATCTTTCATCCCTGTGAGAAGCACCTGACATTCTCTATTGTCGGATGTTGTTAAAAGTGCCTCACCTACCCGGCTGCCACAGGGATGGACGTATCAAACCTGGAGACTAACAGAACTACGATGTCTCCACCGGTCAACAGCTGGACAAATCACTAGCTCTGCCTCGTTTCTCTTTTTAACGGCCGTTACTAGTCCAGGGACTAACTGAACTTTGCCTCTTTGTGACATAACTTGATATCGTTAAGATGCACCCATATTCAATAAATAATACATACGGGTTAACCCGAACCCTAAGCCTAACCTAATACATAGATATTATCTGAGGATAAACCCATAACTTGGAAATGGATTTCAGCAACATCCACGTAAGACTCCTCCCGCAACAAAGGGTGCAAAGTTTAACTGGCCTCCTCTTCTCACCGAATCTCTCCACACACCTGGCAAATACTCAACTCTGAGACGAGGGAAGCGGTTTTTTTACCTAGAAAGAATCATCTTTATCAGTAATTCTCTTTATCTCTCACACCGCCGGGGATTCTGTATACTTCCTCTGCTTCACTTGCTCCATCGATTCTGATGTACACGCTTACCGCGCATGCTCGCTTCCTTATTTAGGACACACCTCGGACTACTTCAGCAGGCTTTTTACTTCATTTCTCTTTCTCTCTTCCATCTCCGGCCCAAATCCTTATCCTCGACTTCGACTTGCTGTTACATTGATTCTGCTTTATAATTATCTTCCTGCATACTCATCTTTTTATGTCATCATCATCATCATCATCACTATTATCATCCCCATTAACATCATCATCATCATCGTCATCATCATCATCACTATTATCATCCCCATAAACATCATCATTATCATCATTATCACCATCATTATCTTCATCATCATTATCATTATCACCAGCATCATCACTATAAACATCACCACTAACATCATCATTATCACCATCATTATCATTATCACTCTTATAATTTTCATCATCAATATGGTTATCATCACACTATCATCATTATCACAATCCTCATCATCACCACTATTAAGATCACCATTAAGATCATCATTATCACCATCATTATCATCATCGTCATCATCTTCATCATCGTTATCATCATCATGATCATTATCACCATCATCACCATCATCATTATTAACATCACCATTAACATCATCATTAGCATCATTATCACCATCATTATCATCATCGTCGCCATTATCCTCATTACCATCATTGTCACCATAATAATAATAATAATAATAATAATAATAATAATAATGAAGTTATTTCCTAGCGCCTCTTCCTACTTGTAGGCTCGAAGCTCTTTACAATAGTCTATTAACAAACGTTTAACATAGTGACACTAGTCTATAGTCTAAAACATAGTCCATTAACAATTCAAACAAACAGAAGAGGAAAAAATAAATAAGTTACATGTACAAAGAAAATAAGAAAAGACATTGACAATAAGACAAATTTCTCAGACTAATTAAGGTCTTCATGTGCAGTAAACAAATGGGTTTTCAATAGGGTCTTAAACTGACTTATAAAACTCGCCTCCCTGATGGAAAGGGGAAGGGCATTCCAGACAACTGGTGCACATTGTACAAATGCTCTATGGCCGTCTTTTCTTGATGGTTTGCATGGAACTGACAGCAAAGCTTTGTTACCTGATCGTAAGCTACGAGTGGGGACGTACATACCGACAAGATCTACAAGATAATTAGGGGCATAGCCGTGAACACATTTGAAGCATAAGACAGCAATCTTATATTTTATCCTAATTTGTATAGGAAGCCAGTGTAAATGCCTAAACATGGGTGTTAAGTGATCTCTTTTACGTTTTTTCAAAATGAGACGAGCAGCGTTGTTCTGAATCAATTGAAGCCTCTTTAGTGTGTCCATGGGTAAGCCATATAGTAAGGAATTACAGTAGTCTAGTCTTGATAGAATGGAAGAGGACACAAGAGTTTTCACAGCCCCTTCATTTAAAAGATCTAATCTGTTTAATTCTGCGTAGCTCTAAGAACATAATTTGGGCCAAGTGATTGATATGAGGGGTCATTGACAACTTTGAATCAAAATAAACACCAAGATTTTTAGCTTTTGAAGAGAACAGTATCTGATCACTATCAATGTACATGTGGTCAACAACATATGGAGAAGCTTTTCTATCGATGCTACATGCTAGAAGCTCTGTTTTGTCTTCATTCATCTTAAGTTTGTTAACAATCATCCAATTTTTAACATGTGATATACAACTCTCAAATTTCTTTACTAAGGTAGTAAAGTTTTCTGGACGAGAAGAGGAGTACACTTGGGTGTCGTCAGCGTACATGTGATAACATAAATCAAAACTTTGAATTAGTGTGCCTAATGGTTTTGTATATATGGTGTAGAGGACAGGTCCTAATACAGATCCTTGGGGAACTCCATAGTTAAGGTCAAATACAGGAGAAGTTTGGTTGTTTATCATTATACACTGAGTACGCCCACTGACATAAGACGAAAACCACTTTAAGACAACCCCTGATAATCCAAACGTTTTAGACAATCTTTCTAACAAAATACTGTGATCAATTGTGTCAAATGCTGCGCTTAGGTCTAACAAAGCAAGAATAGATGTATGGCCTTTGTCTGCAGCACATATGAGGTCATTTTGAACTTTTAGAAGAACAGTTTCTGTGTTGTGAAATTCTCTATATGCAGACTGAAAGTTATCTAAAAGGTTGTTCTTTGTCAAGTGTTTTTTCAATTGCAAAAGGACCACTTTTTTCTAAAATCTTGGAAAGGAAAGGGAGATTTGACACAGGTCTAAAATTGCTCAGCTCTTCAGGGGATAAATTTGGCTTTTTTAACAGAGGTAAAACGACAGCATGTTTGAATGAGACCGGCACTATCCCAGAAAGAAGAGACTGATTTATCATGGCAGTTATTGGCTCAATAAGGCGTTCAAGGTGGATAACTAACAATGGTGTGGGGATGGGATCTAAACAGCAAGATTTGGGTGGTGACGCCTTAATGATTTTCATAACATCTTCTTTTGTCACAGGTTCAAACATCATCATACAATCTCCATCAAAACAATCAAAAGAGGGAAGGGAAGAGGATGCAGCATCCATGGGTTTCCTAATTTTTGCAATCTTTTCAATGAAGAAATTACCAAATCTCTCAGCAAGTTTGTCTGCTGGAATTGTTTTAGGAATAGAACCCTGGCTGTCACCTCCTTTTCCAGACAATGTGTTTGCAACATTATAAAGAGCTTTAGATGTGAGACACTCCTCTATCTTATGGCAATAGTAATATTTCTTTGCTGTTTCGATGGCATTTTTCAATTTTCTATTTAAGTCTCTATAAATGTCTCTATGGACACACAATCTTGTTGAGTGCCACTTTCTTTCTGCTCTCCTTCGTTCAGTTTTCAAGTTCTTGATGTGTGATGTCATCCAAGGTGCGGATGGCCGATCGGTAACTATACGGGTCTTTAATGGGGCGTAGATGTCCAGCAATTCTTTCAATTTTCTGTTGTAAATGTCTACTAGGTTCTTGTTATAGTCCTTTTTCATCTCTTCCGCTACACCCTGAATGGCTGTACCGAGTTTTTGATTGTCAATGTTCTTATTCCTGCATGTGATTGTGCGTTTCACTGGTTTAGGTTTGCAAAAGGGCAGATCTAAAACAATTACTTTATGGTCTGATATACATTTGTCCATAACCTGCAGATTGCTGATGAGGCTAATATCAGGAGTGACTACCCAGTCAGAATATGGCCATCATCATCACCATCATCACCATCATCATTATCATCATCATCACTAGTTACATCACCATTAAAATCATCATCATCATCATCGTCATTATTATCATTATCATCATCATCATCATCATCATCACTATTGAAATCGCCATTAACATCATCTTTAACATCGTTATCACCATCATCATCATCATCATTATCATCATCATCATCATCATCATCATCTTTATCATCACTATTAACATCACCATTAACATAATCATTACCACCATTATCATCATTATCATCATTATCACCATTATCATCATTATCATCATCATCATTTTATTATCGACACCATCATCATCATCATCATCGTCATTGTGGTCGACAGCCATAAAAACACTAATGACGTCATTCACACACACGCACACACACAAACATTCTATGCCTACTCGCAGGCATCAGGTCATGGCAAGAGGCCACTGACCATTGCTGAATCCGTTTGGAGGCGAGCAAATACAAGGACGGGACAGAAATAACACAATCAGCAAAAACAGACACTGCGTTAGATTCTCTATACAAAAGGCAAGAAAATATATAAAAAAACCCATCTTCAAGCTAACCTGTCAGCAAGACAAACCGTTAACAAAGGTGTATTTCCAGCGAGTCCTGGACAGAACCCATTAACAACCAGGCACCATCTAGACAGAGATGCCGGACCACAGGAGGAAGGTGAAGAAGCCCGCATCGCGTGGCTGGCATGGCAGTTGGAGACCAGGTCAGTGTAGCTCTAGCACAGGTCGATGACAAGAGGAGGGGAAAGAACAAGTTCATTAAAGTCCGACACATTGCCTGTTACACTGACAAACCACCGAATACATCAATTGTGTGGAAGTTCTTAAAGAATTTTAAAATGGACGAGCGTAAATTCAAAATCTCATTGATTAAAAATTTAGGCGAAAAAATTGCCTGATTCCAGATGTAGTGGCATTAACTTTATTCTAAATTGTATCTTTTGAAATGAAAATCACCTATCTCATCTACATGAATATTATAAAAGTTTATTTTACGAAACTGGTGAAAGGTTGTTTAAATTAGGATATCAATAAAAAAAAAAATCGAAAAAAAAACCAACAAAAAACAAAAACAAAAAAAAACAACAACAACAAATATTCTTTTGCTCTTAAATCATAAAAATCATATTTAATATTGGAATAAGCGGCAAAAAACGAAACATATTCATTTGAAAATAAATAGTCGAACTTTTCAATATCATCTCTGAAAGTTAAGCATAAAGAAGAACTGAACAAAAAAAATTCAATGACTTCAAGTTGAATTTTCATTCAGTATTAAAATGAATCAATATCACTTTAAAACCAATTCAGCCGTACTTTGCAGTACAATAAATATAATTAAGGCAACATGAAATGTATAATAATGTGTGAATCACAAACTCTCAAGTTATTGTGTGAATCACAAACTCTCAAGTTATTGTGTGAATCACAAACTCTCAAGTTTATTGTGTGAATCACAAACTCTCAAGTTTAATGTGTGAATCACAAACTCTCAAGTTTAATGTGTGAATCACAAACTCTCAAGTTATTGTGTGAATCACAAACTCTCAAGTTATTGTGTGAATCACAAACTCTCAAGTTTATTGTGTGAAATCACAAACTCTCAAATTCATTGTGTGAATCACAAACTCTCAAGTTTATTGTGTGAATCACAAACTGTCTAGTTCATTGTGTAAATCACAAACTCTCAAGTTATTGTGTAAATCACAAACTCTCAAGTTATTGTGTGAAATCAAACTCTCAAATTCATTGTGTGAATCACAAACTCTCAAGTTTATTGCGTGAATCACAAACTGTCAAGTTCATTGTGTAAATCACAAACTCTCAAGTTATTGTGTAAATCACAAACTCTCAAGTTATTGTGTGAAATCAAACTCTCAAGTTATTGTGTGAATCACAAACTCTCAAATTTATAGCGTGAATCACAAACTCTCAAGTTTAATGTGTGAATCACAAACTCTCAAGTTCATTGTGTGAATCACAAACTCTCAAGTTTATTGTGTAAATCACAAACTCTCAAGTTCATTGTGTGAATCACAAACTCTCAAGTTTAATGTGTGAATCACAAACTCTCAAGTTTATTGCGTAAATCACCAACTCTCAAGTTTATTGAGCGTTTGTATTTCAAACATAACTTTTATCTTTTTCTTATGAATTTGTCACGTGTAAAAACATTCCTCAGAAAGATGTTAAAAATCAATTTTACATGAGTTTTGATTGGAGAGATACCGCAGCTACTCTCTGTGTCATTAACAGATTCTTTTCAAAAGATGAGCTTTCAAAGTCAGAGAAAATTTGAATAGTTAACTCATTTATTTAGAGACTTAAAAAAATCATTATTATGTAGGTTTAAATAACTGCGCGGCTAAGAGTTCCCGCAAGGCAGTGCACTTTTAGACACTTTATGCGCAGCTTCACAGCTTTTTATTAAGCGTTTAAAAGAATCTAAAAAGCAGATCTTAACGAATAAAAGTTTTATCTAAAAACTGAACTTCTAATCTAACTCAACTCCAACTGTAACAAGCAGCTTTGTAATAAGCGAAATAGATTTATGAGAGTCAATTCTCTTGTTTCCGAGTATTATAACTAAAATGATTACCATTCGCATCTCTTAAAGAGTCAGTATTGTATTACAAGACAGGCATGGCAAGAGGTTTTTCAACACAGAGACACACACGTTAAAACATACAAAAAACAGAGACTGGTGAGCAAAACGGTGTTCTGTCATGGAATTCTAGTCCACAAAACTAAGTTAATGTATGTAACCTGGCCGTTCCGTAGTGCCAGCAAGCACACGCTCTATTTACCCAGCCACACAGAGACGTTTTGTGGTCTAGGTAAGAGACTTGATGCTGTTGTTGTTGTGTAAAAGTTCCTAACACTAAGCTACACATCTCGTGACGATGATGTTTAAGGTGTATATCCCTTCCGCATCGACAATGTAATCTCTCATTAAGTATTTATATCTTCGTTCCTCTCTGTCTGTCTGTCTGTCTGTCTCTCTCTCTCTCTCTCTCTCTCTCTCTCTCTCCTTTCCTTCCCGATCTCTCTCTCTCTCTCTCTCTCCTTTCCTTCCCGATCTCATTCTCTCTCTCTCTCTCTCTCTCTCTCCTTTCCTTCCCGATCTCATTCTCTCTCTCTCTCTCTCTCTCTCTCTCTCTCTCTCATTCTCTCTCTCTCTCTCTCTCTCTCTCTATGTCTCTCTCTCTCTCTCTCTCTCATTCTCTCTCTCTCATTCTCTCTCTCTCATTCTCTCTCTCCTCTCTCTCTATGTCTCTCTCTCTCCTCTCTCTCTCTCTCTGTCGATCTCTCTCTCTCTCTCTCTCTCTCTCTCTCTCTGTCTCTCTCTCTCTCTCCTTCTCTCTCTCGTATACTGCTTCGTCTTGTTTTTTGTTTATCTTTTCTTGTGTAGCTCCCAGACTCTATTTATCACATTATCTGCCACATGTTATATCTTGTCTTTTTTCAATGAATTTCCACTGTTTCTTCACTTATCTGTCTGTCTGTCTGTCTGTCTCTATCTGTTTATTGAGTCTATTAGTCAACAATTTTTCTTCTCTCTCTATGAATCTCCATCTCTATCTTTTTCTCTCTTCATATTTCTCATTACTCAGTATATATTTATCCATATTTATTCCTAAAAAAGTATTTCTTAACACAAGTATTTCTCTTACTATTCACCTCTCTTCATTAATACATGCATTCGTCTCTCTATGTTTGTTTCTTTCTAAGTGTCCATTTCTTTCAGTTTTTACTGATTTGTCTCATTATCTATGTCTTCATCTTTCTCTCGTTCAATACATTTATTTCTCAACACCATTGTCTCTGTCTGTCTCTGCCTGTCTGTCTGTCTCTGTCTGTCTCTGCCTGACTGTCTGTCTCTCACTCTCCCTCTCTCCGTCTTTGTCTGTCTCTGCCTGTCTGTCTGTCTCTGCCTGACTGTCTGTCTCTCTGTCTGTCTTTGTCTGTCTGTCTCTCACTCTCCCTCTCTCCGTCTTTGTCTGTCTCTGTCTGTCTGTCTGCCTGTCTGTTTGTATGTCTGTCTGTCTCTGTCTCTCTCTCTGTCTCTCTCTCTCTCTCTCTCTGTCTCTCTCTCTCTCCTTCTCTCTCTCGTATACTGCTTCGTCTTGTTTTTTGTTTATCTTTTCTTGTGTAGCTCCCAGACTCTATTTATCACATTATCTGCCACATGTTATATCTTGTCTTTTTTCAATGAATTTCCACTGTTTCTTCACTTATCTGTCTGTCTGTCTGTCTGTCTCTATCTGTTTATTGAGTCTATTAGTCAACAATTTTTCTTCTCTCTCTATGAATCTCCATCTCTATCTTTTTCTCTCTTCATATTTCTCATTACTCAGTATATATTTATCCATATTTATTCCTAAAAAAGTATTTCTTAACACAAGTATTTCTCTTACTATTCACCTCTCTTCATTAATACATGCATTCGTCTCTCTATGTTTGTTTCTTTCTAAGTGTCCATTTCTTTCAGTTTTTACTGATTTGTCTCATTATCTATGTCTTCATCTTTCTCTCGTTCAATACATTTATTTCTCAACACCATTGTCTCTGTCTGTCTCTGCCTGTCTGTCTGTCTCTGTCTGTCTCTGCCTGACTGTCTGTCTCTCACTCTCCCTCTCTCCGTCTTTGTCTGTCTCTGCCTGTCTGTCTGTCTCTGCCTGACTGTCTGTCTCTCTGTCTGTCTTTGTCTGTCTGTCTCTCACTCTCCCTCTCTCCGTCTTTGTCTGTCTCTGTCTGTCTGTCTGCCTGTCTGTTTGTATGTCTGTCTGTCTCTGTCTCTCTCTCTGTCTCTCTCTCTCGCCATACACTGCGCCGACGCTACCGAAAGAAGTCTAAAGTAAACTAAAATTTCCTAAAATTTCTTCCAACTCTGATGAGTGAATAAGTTTGGCTCTCCACCTTTTCAGCGCTGCCGTGTTAGACACGAACAAATTACTTTGGATTGGACGGACTACATCAAACAATTCATCAGGAATTTCTTTATAAGCCTGACCATCATTCAATCAAATTCCTGTTTTTTTTTTATTGCTGCCTGTCTATCTTTGTCTGTCTGTCCTTCTGTCTCTATATCTGTCTACCTCTGCCTGCCTATCTTTGTCTGTCTGTCCTTCTGTCTCTATATCTGTCTACCTCTGCCTGCCTATCTTTGTCTGTCTGTTCTTCTGTCTCTATATCTGTCTACCTCTGCCTGTCTATCTTTGTCTGTTGTCTTTCTTTCTGCCTGTCTTTTTCCTTTCCCTCTCCCTACCAAAAATCGCACAGCTTTATCACTCTCTACGTAGTTTGAGAAATTGAAAAGATTCTAAAGAAAGCTAAGAACCTAGATCTAGATCTAGTAGTACTCAGATTTCTCGTCAAGCTTGACCCTCATCTTGAGGTTTTGGTGAGCCTCTTAAAGATGACCGGACATCAAGAAGGACATGGAGACTTTCCTAACGAGTGTCAGGACGTACTGGACACTAAGCACTATCCACATGTCACCAGCCTAGACACACACCAAAACACACACACACACACACACAAGATATTGAAGGCAAACTGCCTTCTCCGTAGCTCATTCCGTGAATGCGATGTACATTGTAAGTGACAGTAATTGTTACGGTGTTGGGACGCGGGGTTCACTGAATCGGGTTGTTCCCTAATTGTGGCTGATAAAGTTTTAGAGCCGAATTGATTATCGAGGTGGAACTAAAACTAAGTTTTGTAATTCAATCAATTCAGATTTTTTTGTGGTAAGAGTTAAAGAGAAAAAAAACACATTTGGAATTAAGCAGAACATACTGGAGTTGCTATTATCATAAAAGCGAAATCAACAAAGATATTTTGGGATTCTCTTTCTGTTTTATTTTTATTTTTAGGAGGTAACCGGTATTGGGGAGGGTGGGTGTGTGTGTGTGGGGGGGCGGGCGGGGGTTATCACTGGAACTAAACAGTCCTCCGTCATGATTAAATTCTTTTTCAAAGAGTGACAGATGAAAGTATAATGACGAATATGTAAAGTACGCAGGGAAGCTCTAGAGTTGTGTACCAGCCTCCATTATTATTGGTACAAGCTATCCACACGGTGACTGTTTTCACCCACATTCTTCAGAAACTGATCTAAAGACGATACTTAACTCTGCTCTATCTGGGCCTGTTTCATGCTCATTGATTGGTTTAAGATTACACTTGTGTGGATAGGCTCTTATCAACTAGCACAATAAATCTCACAAGCTTCCAAGGTAACATTAAGACTTTAGTGCATTCGAAATCATCAATGTGACCATTTCTTACCATCCAATGTTCATTTACAATATCATATCTCCACATCTTAGATGGAAACAAAAATTACCCCCTCCCCATCTCCCTGAGCCGGCACATCAAACAGGACCGTGTTAATGTTAGCCGCGTCACAACATCAATGGGTTAAAATCTGCACGAGCTTTGACTCTCGGGTTCAAATCCCTCAACAGGCAGTGGGTACAGCTAAGGTATCATCTTCCCAGCACTCCCCTGCCCGGGACCTGAACAGAGCAGAGTTTGGTTGTTGTTGTTGTTGTTGTCCACTGTGCCTGAAACGAAAGGCTGTGGTAGACTTGGAACCAGGAAGGGTTTACTCTGCTCTTCGAGAGTAAATATTTGGAGAAATGATTATTGACGTTCGTGGTTGGAGGGGAATGGGATCAGCAGAGAGACGTTGGCCATGGGCAAAGTAAAGCTCAGTGGATAGGAACGTATGCGAGGCATTCAAAGACACTGTGTTTATAACCCTATTCCTTGCAGAGCTCTCAGATAAAGATAATTGCTTTTTTCCTAATGGGAAGACAGTTCCCGATACACAGAAACATTTTAAACTGATCAAGTTGAATGAATCATAGTTTACACGTGAATCTAAGAACCGTTCAATAGAGACGGAAATTCAATTCTAACATAGGTGTTTTATACATGTAGTACATGTATGTTCAAATAATACAAAAGTTGAAAAGATAAAACTTGCTGCTCTCTCTTCTTTCTGACCACCTTCACACTAAATATTCTTTGGATAAGGAAAGGGGAAAAACACGAAGGAAAAAAAAAAACATGCGTGGTTTATCAAGTGAATTGAAGGAACCTTTATAAAGCTTTGGTTAAATTCATTAATGGGGGTGTTTTCATGTTTTCAGAGTAACAAAGCTTCAATTGAGTAAATTAATGGGAGTGTTTTGATGTTGGTTTTTTCAAGTTATAGATCTATCTAGCCTATGAAAGTAAGATCTGCATAGAAACAAAGCTTTGGTTATTATAGATCTATCTAGCTTAAGATCTGCATAGAAACAAAGCTTTGGTTAAGTACATTAATGGGTGTGTTTTGATGTTGGTTTTTTCAAGTTATAGATCTATCTAGCTTAAGATCTGCATAGAAGCAAAGCTTTGGTTAAGTACATTAATGGGTGTGTTTTGATGTTGGTTTTTTCAAGCTATAGATCTATCTAGCCTAAGATCTGCATAGAAACAAAGCTTTGGTTAAGTACATTAATGGGTGTGTTTTGATGTTGGTTTTTAAAATCTATAGATCATTCTTAGGTAAGATCTGCAGAGTAACAAATCTTCGATTGAGTACATTAATGACTGTGTTTTGATGTTGGCATTTAAAAGCTATAGATCTTTGTAGGCCAAGATCTGTCAAGAAAAATGTCAAGGAATCTTTCGTGAAACTCGAAATTTAGAACTCGGCCTGTAAGATGTGAGCCATGTACGTTCCGGTGTAAACTCCGAGAGCTGTTCAGTTAGTGGAGGTCTGTACTTCAACCTGTCGTAGTGACCTGACAACTGAGCAACATCTCTTTATTCTTAGCTCATTGTTGTTATAGATAGATTCTACAGTTGAGACATGGACTGGGATGTTTCAGGCTTCACCTTTATTGTAGTTAATTAATTGTATTCATTTTTGCACAGTATACTTAAAAAAAGCTTAAGTTAGAAGACACATGCTTTCAAGTCTCTCTCTCTCTCTCTCTCTCTCTCTCTCTCTCTCTCTCTCTCTCTCTCTTTCTGCTTGTCTTTCTGTCTGTCTACCTCTCCCTACCCCCTACTCCCTACCTCCACTTTCCCTCTTAAAGATTATGCATCGATATGTAAGACTCATTGACTGGCAATTCAATCATTATTTTCATAATTTATAAAATGACAATTACTGAACGTCCAGAAAGTTAATTGTCACTGTACATCCTCTCAGACCGGCGCAGCATTTCTCTGGTGCAACGAAGAGAAATAACCATGGCTTCAGACAATTCACAAATTATGTGACATAAGGAAGATGCAGGTTTTAAGTCCGGTCTGTTAGTTTAACGTCCCCGAAAGCTCATGAAGATTCTTGTAGGCCTGGTAAGTATACTCTTAGTTTCTAAGCTTCGTTGATTTCTAAAACAGCAGAGAGAGAGAGAGAGAGAGAGAGAGAGAGAGAGAGAGAGAGAGAGAGAGAGAGAGAGAGAGAGAGAGAGAGAGAGAGAGAGAGAGAGAGAGAGAGAGAGAGAGAGAGAGAGAGAGAGAGAGAGACAGAGAGAGAGAGAGAGAGAGAGAGAGAGAGAGACAGAGACAGAGACAGAGAGAGACAGAGACAGAGACATAGAGAGACAGAGAGATAGAGATAGAGACAGAGAGAGAGACAGACAGACAGACAGAGACAGAGAGAGATAAGACTGACTTTTCCTGTTAAGCCTATAATATTAATTCATAAGCGCTTCCAAACTAAAAATAACACCTTTTTTATGAGATAAGGCCAAACATCTATGCAGCCATAACCTCCACCATAACTCTATCTGGTGTGAAATCAGAACCAACTCACAGATATCAGTCACTTAAACCAGCTATCCTCTCCGAACAAGCCTCCATGAAACCCTTGGGAGACGTGACATAATCTAAAGTAACTGTACTCTAAATACCTTCATAGGCCGCTTTTCGATCTGTAGCTCAACCTGGAGGGTGAGTATTGGGTCTCACCATATGGCTGACCAAATAGGAGGCCAGGAAGGAGGAACAAACTCTTCTCCTAACCTCCTCCAACCAGTATCCCTCATTCCTTGGTTCCGTGCTTTGTGTATAACAAGGAGGAACAAACTCTTCTCCTAACCTCCTCCAACCAGTATCCCTCATTCCTTGGTTCCGTGCTTTGTGTATAACAAGGAGGACTTCATGTCAGTTGCTAAGGGTCCTCTCTCTCTCTCTCTCTTGCTCTCTATCTGCCTGTCTGTCCCCAACTCTCGCTCTGAGTGAATGTCTCTATCTGAAGTCTGAATGTCTATCTTTTTTCTTTCTCTCTCTCTCTCTCTCTCTTTATCTCTCTCTCTCTCTCTCTCTCTTTATCTCTCTCTCTCTCTCTCTTTATCTCTCTCTCTCTCTCTCTCTCTCTCTCTCTTTATCTCTCTCTCTCTCTCTCTTTATCTCTCTCTCTCTCTCTCTCTTTCTCTCCATCTCTACTAAGTACTTATCTATTTATCTTTCTGTGCTCCGAACAATTTTCTGACGTTTACGCTAAGTCACACTAATGTTATAGTGTCAAAGGAAAACAAAAGTAGTTCCAGTTATAATCTCCAGGACCTGCTGAGACTGTGACAGTGACGTCACTAAACTCGGCTATCTGGGTGCCAGGGGAGGGCACCACCACAGCTCGCTGTGTCAAGTGCTTGTTCTGTTTACATCTGACTCCGCGACACCAAGGTCTCGTCTCGAGCATGATGCAAACCGGTATAAACCGCACTGAAAATGGAGTTGAAGCCAGCTTCAGCCAGCCTTGGATTTGGAAATACAACTGCAGCAAGAATTGGACTGAGTTATATCAACACGCGAACAAACTGGACCGACCAATCATCCTGGTAACGATAACGCTTTCCAGGCCAAGAACTCTCGTAAATGAGATAATCTGCTCTTATCTCTCGAGAGAGCAGTTTGTTGGTTTTGTTTTTTCTTAAATAAAATCGCCAAGCACTCAAGCTCTTAAAAGTTTTAAACAGAATGACCTTTCAGAAAAGAAAAAAAAAACAAAAACAAAAAGCAGAAAACAAACCCGCATCAGTTGACCTATAGAGGTCAATGTTACAGCCACGTGTGAGAGACCACACGTGCAACTAGATTCTTCCCGTCTAATCACCCTGTCGGGAAAATTTCTTGGTTTCTTGATGTACTCAGTTTGATACGGCAGGTACATAGACCACATAGACCTATTTGATTGGGATATATACATGCTGGTCTTATCCTCCCCCCCACACACACACACAGACACAAAGACACTCTCAAACCTTGGCCACATTAAAAAAAATCACACTGGAAAGGTTGAGACTCAATAGACGTCTACTAAAGAGGTCTTGGTTTGATTCCACAATAAACGTTCGAGATAGAGACAGAGATTTTGTCACTCTGCCGACAACCATGATTAAAATGGATGAAAAATATGGCCGCTGAGAGGTGTTGGTTCGATTCCACATTGAATATTATTATCTTTATAGAGGCTAAAAAAATTATCCTTATAGAGGCTAATATAATAAACGTTTCCAAGGACTTGTCAACAGATTAGGAGAGAGCAGCATTAACTGTTACCCGAGATGCAAACGGCAATTCATCGGAACGAGCCATTTTGTTTTATCTGCGCGATTCAAAGACAAACAGGGAGAATAATGGACAAAGAGCCTGATCATTAGCACCACTGTCCCTTGCCTGTCTTGGGTTATCGAACTTTCTCCAAACCACCATGTCTATGTTATACCGGTCTGAACTTCTCTGACTTACTAGATTTTGAAAAAAAAGTTGATTAATGGCATATTATTTTATCGTTAATGACGCCTCTTTTCTCCCCCCTTCCCCTTTCTCTCTCTCTCTCTCTCTCTCTCTCTCTCTCTCTCTCTCTCTCTCTCTCTCTCTCTCTCTCTCTCTCTCTCTCTCTCTCTCTCTCTCTCTCTCTCTCTCTCTCTCTCTCTCTCTCTCTCTCGGTAAAATGAGAAAAGCTTTGTGTGCGTGCGAACATAACAAGAGTGATGACTTTTCATTCCGCTTTGAACTGTAACTGTAGGTCACTCTTTCTCAGATAATCTACAGTCAAAAAAGGATGACTGGTGAAGCTGACCCAATTTTCTGTTTGACCTGTATTACGAGCGACAAAAGTTGACCTGTATGTACTTCTTTGATAACGACTTTTTTCTGTTTGTTCAGATAAAATGACAAATTTTGTGTGATGTGGGGGCTTTTATCGATAGTTAAATGGACATTTCTGCAATTATAGAACTAGCCAATGTTCATATAGAAAAGTTATTTCTAACATATTTATATTGGGAACATGCATTGTAATTAAAAAAAACAACCAAAACAACAGCAACAAAACTTACGACTTTGTCTAACTTGATTTTTTTTATTCTCTTTATCCTCGTCTGTGTTGATGTTACTCTAGTTTCTCTTATCACTATAGCGAATCGTTTGATTCATTTGGTTTGAATGTTGTTTGATAGCACCCGTCAGTATCACAGTGATCTCAGACCTTTGTGCACATCAAACATAAACCCCGTCGGGCAGGACATGATTAAAATGATGAGGTGCTTAACTCACCTACCGATGGTGATCGGCTCGAATCCGCAAAGATGTCCCTGTGGATATAAGGGCGGACGCTCTAACGCCTCAGTCACCAAAGTTTCTCTCTTGCGAAAAAAATTTGTCGGTTTCTATTTCTTCATCATAACGCTCTTTGCTTTTCAGATACTGTTTAGCTTGGTATTGTTTCTGCTGTATATTCTGTTACTGCTTGTAAGCTGGGTCTATTACTGCTAGTAAGCTGGGTCTATTACTGCTAGTCAGCTGGGTCTATTACTGCTAGTCAGCTGGGTCTATTACTGCTAGTCAGCTGGGTCTGTTACTGCTAGTAAGCTGGGTCTATTACTGCTAGTAAGCTGGGTCTGTTACTGCTAGTAGATTCTGGGCCTATTACTGCTAGTCAGCTGGGTCTATTACTGCTAGTAAGCTGGGTCTTTACTGCTTAGCTGGGTCTGTCTATTACTGCTAGTACTGCTGATAAGCTGGGTCTATTACTGCTAGTAAGCTGGGTCTGTTACTGCTAGTCAGCTGGGTCTATTGTGCTAGGAGTTGTGGTTCTATTACTGCTAGTAAGCTGGGTCTATTACTGCTAGTAAGCTGGGTCTATTAGTGCTAGTAGCTGGGTCTGTTACTGCTAGTCACGCAGCTGGGTCTGTTACTGCTAGTAAGCTGGTCTATTACTGCCTAGTCAGCTGGGTCCTATTACTGCTAGTAAGCTGGGTCTTTTACTGCTAGTCAGCTGGGTCTGTTACTGCTAGTCATGAAATGGCTATTACTGCTAGTAAGCTGGGTCTGTTACTGCTAGTAAGCTGGGTCTATTACTGCTAGTAAGCTGGGTCTATTACTGCTAGTAAGCTGGGTCTATTACTGCTAGTAAGCTGGGTCTATTACTGCTAGTAAGCTGGGTCTATTACTGCTAGTAAGCTGGGTCTATTACTGCTAGTAAGCTGGGTCTATTACTGCTAGTAAGCTGGGTCTGTTACTGCTAGTAAGCTGGGTCTGTTACTGCTAGTAAGCTGGGTCTGTTACTGCTAGTAAGCTGGGTCTATTACTGCTAGTAAGCTGGGTCTATTACTGCTAGTAAGCTGGGTCTGTTACTGCTAGTAAGCTGGGTCTATTACTGCTAGTAAGCTGGGTCTGTTACTGCTAGTAAGCTGGGTCTATTACTGCTAGTAAGCTGGGTCTATTACTGCTAGTAAGCTGGGTCTGTTACTGCTAGTAAGCTGGGTCTATTACTGCTAGTAAGCTGGGTCTGTTACTGCTAGTAAGCTGGGTCTATTACTGCTAGTAAGCTGGGTCTATTACTGCTAGTAAGCTGGGTCTATTACTGCTAGTAAGCTGGGTCTATTACTGCTAGTAAGCTGGGTCTATTACTGCTAGTAAGCTGGGTCTGTTACTGCTAGTAAGCTGGGTCTATTACTGCTAGTAAGCTGGGTCTGTTACTGCTAGTAAGCTGGGTCTATTACTGCTAGTAAGCTGGGTCTATTACTGCTAGTAAGCTGGGTCTGTTACTGCTAGTAAGCTGGGTCTGTTACTGCTAGTAAGCTGGGTCTATTACTGCTAGTAAGCTGGGTCTATTACTGCTAGTAAGCTGGGTCTGTTACTGCTAGTAAGCTGGGTCTATTACTGCTAGTAAGCTGGGTCTGTTACTGCTAGTAAGCTGGGTCTGTTACTGCTAGTAAGCTGGGTCTGTTACTGCTAGTAAGCTGGGTCTGTTACTGCTAGTATGCCTGGTCTATTACTGCTAGTAAGCTGGGTCTGTTTTTGCTTCAGCAGCTGTCATTGCCTAGAAATCCCCGTTTGTCACTGCTGAACAGAAAAACAAAGGAAGTGAATACGCTGGCTGGACCAGGCTGAGAAATAACACTAGTGCTGTATCACTATCAGGAGATCTCTGTCTCTTGCGCTCACATCTCACACTTCCCAGTCCTATGGGTTCTGAGGGAACCAAGAGCCGCGGTAGCCGGCGGGTAGAGAACTTGGTTCCAGGTCACAGTGGCTATTCCAGGTTCAAACGGTGCCGTTGAAATGTTCTGCACTATATTGCCTTAAAGGCCTAACTATTTTTTTAAATGTGATAAATAGATGATAATTGGATAGACGATATTTGTATAGGTGATATTTGGATAGCTGTTTAGATAGATCATAATTTGAACAGGACGTATTTGCATAGATTTTATATGGAAAAATGATATTTGGGTGGATTATATTTAGAAAGATGATAATTATTAAGATGGATATTTTGAGAGATGATATTGACAGATCATTTTTGGATAGATATTTGCGTTACTGTGATTGGCTTAAATTATTAACAGTTACTCATTAATTGACCAACCAGATTGAGACACAGAAGCCTCATGATATCTAAGATCTGAAAACTTGTAGGATATTTCGGTCTCGCACCAGTCTCAGAAACATCATATCCGGGCGCCAGACAGTTCAGTGCGTACAGCTTTTGATTGGTCAGTAGGAGGTCCTTGGTTCTAGAACTGTTTGGAATGTCCAGTCATAAGGTTGGCTCCCAACTGACCAGTACTTGGTGGGAAGCTTCCGGCCCTATGTAAGATGCGTCAGGAATCCTGTTGTAAGTAAAACTAATCAAAGACCAAGAGCGAACTTCACAGTGAATTGACATACATATTCAAACAAAGTAAACTGTGAAGTAACAGGTTTGTTAAATCAAGTTTTCTAGGAACACATAACTACACAATTTCATTGGTTAGACTAGATTTTACATTAATGCTTATAGAAAAGTGCTTCTGTATATGATATATAATATATTGTGTGAATCCTATTATACAATTGGTGATCAACAATACCCCCCCTCCCCCCCCCCTTTAAAAAAAAAACAAAAAAAAACAAAAAAACAAAACGAAAAAAGAACAAAAACATTCAGTTACCACCATTGAGTGTAGACCGGGTTTATAGATTGTCAGTGACTTATGACTTCAGAGCTAGTTCTCACTGTCTCCCCCGGTATGTGACCTCAGACTAAAATCCTCAGGGATCCAGCTGGGCCTAGCGACCAAGGATCTGCTGCCCAGATATTGCGTCTCGGCTCCCAATAAGTCACTGTTCAAATCAGAAACCCTGCTCATACCTCTGCGGGAGACCGTGTATCAATCATTTAATGTTAGTTTCTTCCCGTTTAGACCTTGGGAGATTTAGAGTAATAACTGTAACTTGTGTCTATGTATGTGTGTGTTTGTGTTTGTCAGTGCGATCGGGTGATATCAAAGTCGATACGATTCGTAGAATGCATTATGTATAAATTATTGGCGCTAGGCAGACCGGTAACAAAGGCACACATTGAGAGGAAATGAACCGAATTGCCAGACGGAAGATAGCTATCAAATCACCTCTAAGTTCTCGATCGTTCTCAGTCTCTGTCTGTCTCTGTCCTTTTCTGTCTGCTGTTCGATCAATCTTTCTGTCTGTCTCACTGTGTCTCTGTCCGTTTCCCTGTCTGTCTGTCTCTGTTTCTTTCTGTTTTTCTCCCCCCCACACCTCTGTCTCTGTCTCTGTCTGTCTGTCTGTCTGTCTCTCTCTGTGTCTTTCTCTCTTCCATATGCAATCGCCCCTTCATCTTTTTTTTTCTGTAAAGTCAATATGTGTTAGAGTTTCAACACAAAATAAGGTATCACTAATTAATAAATTCATTAATAAATACATAATCAATTTGATACAATCAGGCATCCTGCCGGAAAGATGTACAGATGATGTCAGTAATAACCTGAGGACACCACTCGAGGGAAAGAGGAAAACTAGTGAACTGGCTCCGTCATTAGCGACGATCTCATGATCTCAGGGTATCAATGATTCACACACCGCGACCCCATTAACAGGTCAGAGGTCAGCTGTGACAGTTCGAGGCTGCAGCGACCATCCGCTAGCGCCGGATACGGGTAATCCGGTTCTCCCAAAGTCTTTGCGGTTACTCTCTAGCCTTCTGAGTTATTCGGACAAGCAGGACGTATCCGGGTGGATATCGGTCCAGCCATCTTGAAGGTTGATACAGAGTTGAAATCGACTCTTAACTCAGACCTGTTCTATGTCAGGTTGTTCAGAGTTTTCGGCCAACCCGCAGTCTCTCCACGGATGTTAGAAGTTCGTTGTGAAAATCTCAGCGAGAGCTGGAGACATTTTGACAGCAGTACTGATGTAGTTGAGAAACCGCAAAACTCACACAGAGACACATGTAAATTAATGTAAACAGCAAAAACAAAAACAACCGAACACACATACACACGACGAAAAAAAAATCAATAATCATAATAACCGGAATTAAGAAATGCATAGGAAATTTTCAACACATTGTAACCAGAAACCCAGAGTTGTTATCCTGCGATCGTTGTCTAGCTATTTTTTTTATTTTCTCGCAACGTATTATTAACGATTTAGCAAAAGAACCATAAAAAATGTGAGGCTAGTTGTCGGTGTGAACTGCACAAGGGCAATAATCAAATATGTGAGACCAAACACTATTAGGGATTACTTGAAGAAAATTGTGTGGTGGCCTGAGAAAACCAGTCGTTTGTCGGAAAAGTAACTTCTGAGATATAGGGCTCTTAGTCTTAAGGTGGTCAGGGTGACCCCTGGTCGAAACTGAACGAGTACTATACTTATAAAGTTCAACCATTTTCACACCATCTGACAGAAGTAGGAGCTCTAATTTTGTCTCTAAATATTTTAAAACATTTTTTCCTCAACCCTATCGAGCGTCAAAGTCAGAAAAATCGTTAAAATTTAATAATATCTTACGCACTCTTTGCATCCGCGTAGTGAAATTTTCACCCTATAGTGTTGCATACCGTTGTATTCGTTTATTTTCGCTCTTTGCATGAATACATTTGTTTACATCGGCACTACATTTTCTGCGCATCACACAAGTCAAAATCACTGTGATCCGTTTCGTCTCATCCAAAGTTTAAGCTATTTCTTTTTGAATTTCAAAACTTTTACACCCCAAAGCTCTTTCAAAGAATCATACAACTAATCTTTAATGCTGAAACCTTCTTCTTTCTTAGTTTTATCATACCTATAATACTTTAAAAGTAAAAATTCCATCGCTCCTAGCAATTTTTTATGGTAACTAAAGACAACAACATGGCTGACTCAACGGATCGAGATGAAGAAACTGAGGATATTTTCCTATTAAACTCGCTTTAAAATATCAAAATTGAAAGATAAACTTATCATGAAATGATAATATAAGTGTAAGAACAATATTTTAGTCATCCAATCACTTGGAAAAGTTAAATTTGGTCCGGGGAAGAGAGAAAAAGAGTCTAATGGAGACATGATCTAACATAAATGTCAGCACCAGTGCCACACCCACAACAACTCCAGGAACGAAGCTTCAGGTGAGGAAAACTAGTTTCTATCCTCCTAAAACAAACTAAGTTTTTACAATTTCGTGTATTTAACTGCCCTGAATGTTTCATAGAAGAAATAACTCAAATCTAGATCTAGATCTAGACTAGGTCTAGACGATAGCATAAACAACTTTAAAGATAGGTTTGCCTTGTCTAGACCTAAATCTAGATCTATGTAGATCTAGATATCAACTGGAGAAAAGATTGTGATTTCAAGTTAGGTTTTAATTTGATTAGTGCAATCAAATCTGAATTCAGACTGGAGTAGATCGATGATAATATTGTACATGCATGTAAATTTTTGCATTGACTAATCTAGGGTCTGAATCTCATTACACTACTAGATTCGAAGAAAGACAAATCTTTTGAGTAAATTCATGTTATTGTTAACCATAATGTAAAATGAAGTTAATGTGCATTACTCAAATTTGCTTACTGACTGTAACAAAGTTATAAAAATATCATAATTTCTTCCTTCATCTCTCCACAGAGGCTGTAGAGTAGCCAACACTGGACAAGCCGTATGATTTATCAGTAACAGAGTTAAGCAGTGGCCATTTCTGTTCTTAAAGGTGAGAGCTCTTATCGTCAATTTGCTGTCAAAAGTCATTTCAACACTAAACCAAACCAGTAATGCAGGCGCATTTAATTTTTTTTTTTTTTTGATATTCATTTTATAAATATCAAATATCTATTCATCCATGAAAATGTTTTTCTCTTTTTAATAAAGACAGTTATTTATATACCTCTATTATTCTGTCTATTCAATCACTCATTCTAATTTAAAAAAAAAGGCTCTTTCTTGCATTTTTAGATAGTAAATACAGAAAATACCATCACCTACACTTTTCTTTCTTGAAGAATGTACAATAATTTTCAATGAAATGCATTATCTCCTGCCTTTGGAATGTTAATAAAACATCGAACTTGCTTGGTTCTCTTGTTTCCTTTATTATCTTGTTTTTTCGCATGTATTGTTTACGCAACGTAGTTTTTGTTTGCATGACAAAAATTGCTCTGAAATTCTTTTTACATGTTTGTTACACTCCACAAATATTAAATATTCATCCTCATAAGTGTTTCAACTGCTTATATAAGCTACAATGCAACTTTGGGCGATAAAAGTACACACCAAAAAGCAAAATTTAAACCACTAACTTTAAAAGCGTTTTTCTCTGTTTAAGATTTTGGACATCGTGACACTAAAATGCCCATAACTCAGCCCCTAATTGAGATAATATCAAAATTCAAACTGTGCCATGTTGAGCATCATGTAATGCATCAACATGTTTGTATGTTTACATCCAAAGTTTCCGACTTGCTCCTGATTTTATCAAGCCACCTTAAGTTAATGAGAACTGTTTAAAAGGCTGCAAGTAATTTTGTTCACCCAATGTATCTTAGAAGATATCTTGCAGATATTTTTGCTTCTATTTGTTATCGTATTGTGACAATGGTGCTTCCTAAACTAGATATTTATTTCTTTAATTTTCTTTTTAGCAGTGGTACTTTAACTTTTCAATCCCAGCCCCACTAAATTCTAAGTTTAAACAGAGAGTTATATATTGTATATATATGTTGCACAGTTTCATTTATTTTAAATCATATCAAGATTAAATACCATGTGAGTTGCTTTCTACACGTCGTAAGCTAATTTCAAAATAAAGAAGATCTAAAAAAAACTAACATGTTGCCACATTTTTAAGACATGCGCATTTATATCTGTTGTTGTTACAAAAAAGATCTTCAAAAAAAGTTGCAAAGTCAGTCATTCCCGTTAATTCTGAAATCATTCAGTAATTTCAAAGACACCGATGTATGTTGGAATTTAGAGCTAAAGTTCAATTTTTTGTTTCCGGGTTTTATAGATCACAGCTTAGTCACCATCAAGCTCACTGTACCGATGTAACCAGATAGATTATTTTAGAGGAAAAATATTACGTGACATTTTTTTTTACATTTGTTGCTCCAAACTCTATCAGATTCATTGCCGCATGATAGGAATTTGGAGGTTAGTTAAATTATTTAAAATATAAGTCCTGCCTATAAATGTTTGGACCATCCTGTAAACTATCTCTACAGAATTTATAATTATGGTCATCAAAGGATCCTGACATCCAGTTACTTTTGATTTGTGATAAATGCCCGTCTGCCTTATTTTTCCACATTGGATCTTAACTTTGTGTTGAATGTGATGTTAATACTGTGTGGTAAAAAAATGCGACTGAGGGAAAACGATAAATTCCAGCAGCAAAATTTTGACATTCCGAGCGATTTTAAAAGTGAAAAAAAATTTGAAACTCTCTCTCTCTCTCTCTCTCTCTCTCCCTCCCTCTCTCTTTCTTTCTCTATCTACCTCTCTCTCTCTTTCTCCCTCTCTCTCACTTTCCCTCTCTTTCTCTCTCTCTTTCTCTCTTTCTCTCTCTCTCTCTCTCTCTCTCTCTCTTTCTCTTTCTCTCTCTCTCTCTCTCTCTCGCTATCTCTCTTTCTCTCTCTCTTTCTTCGTGCAGCATGTTGCTTTCAGGACCGTCACCTTCATGTAGATTGTTCTGCTCCAAATCACGACATCTTCTTTTGTATCTAACTTTACTTCCATTTCCTGGTATTCTTCCCTCATAAATGATCTTTTCTGACTGGTGCAGTTGACTGTACCCAATGTATGCCAGAGTCCTTTTCTTTAGTGTGTTCATCAGCAAGCCTTTACCTATTCCAAGATCATTTAGGACAGATCTATTTTCTATACCAAGATCAATCCGGACAGGTTCCTGTTTTTTTTTTCTATCGATGCTAGTTTGAATATGTGTCCGTAACATTTCATTTCTTTGCCTTTTTGTTTTAGGTCCAGCCTACCGAGCCGATGGGAAATACAAGTCCTGAACAGTTTGATTCTGGTGCATTTGGATGCATCTTGCCACAACTTTTCGTCCTTTTAAGTTTATAAATGGCCACTTGGGACCTTTGGTATCTTTAGTTTATATCTTAGAAATAAACTTGACAAAACAAACAGACTAACATGCACACAAGTAATTACTATCAAGTCTTTAAGTGATTTTACTTAATATTTTTCAAAGGATAGAAAAAAAATACGAAGTGCAAAGCAAAAAAAAAAAAAAAAAAACAATAAAAAAATATTCTCCCTACTATAAAAGTATTACATCGCTAGCTATAAGAAAACCTCCAAACAAGGTAAGAGAGTGATTCCCTTCTGAGTTAAAAGAAAAAAAAATAGAGAAACGTTTGTTAAACAAAAACTGGCAAGTAAGATTTAAAAAGAAATCATATACCTTGAAGAATTATTACTTTGAATCACAAAACAATAAAATTAAGTCTTTAGCAACAATAAAACAAATTAATTGCTAGTAAATGCCAATATTAAAGACTTTAAAACTTTAAAGCTTATTCCAAGTATTGGTGCGCTGAGAGAGGATTCTTGATAATGTACAACCCCCCCCCCCCCCTCCCACATTTTCTTTTGTTCAGATTTTTTACATAACTATCTATATTCCACGCATCAGTTTCTAGGTACTGTTCTTGATAAGAATTTGTAAAAAAAAAACAATTAAGAGTCCTTCAGACCACAATAAACATTACCAGAAAATTCAAATAAAAATGTTTTAGCTAACATAAACAAATAAGTATGCTAAAAAGATTAGATTAAACATTCTTTTCAAACACAGTGCACTACAAAAAAAAAATTCAAAATTTCAGGCTCCTAAGTATATCAGGCAATTTTTGTAGAAGTTAGAAATGCCGTCACTAATTGCGGCCAAAAGATTTCCAGAATAGATCCGCAATGCAATTATTACAATAAGTTATCTTTATAATACAAAAGAAGAGAAAGAGAATGAAATATACTAAGATGGGCGGAGACTAGTTTCCCGCCACTAAACTAAGTCTACTAATATTAACAAGCTTTGAGTACTCCACTCACAAACTGACAATTGACACACATGTACTATAGATCTGCTCTAAAGGCATACTACCACTACCATAAATGAATAACTATACCAGCCTCTCTCTCTCTCTCTCTCTCTCTCTCTCTCTCTCTCTCTCTCTCTCTCTCTCTCTTTATATATATATATATGTATATATGTAGGCTGGTGGCTCTGTGTCTCTCTCTCTCAAGATAGAGAGGAAAACTATAAAACTGCAAAAAACACACAAAACAAATAAACTAACCAATGAATTGCTGTGATAACAAACCCAAAATAAGACACGCAGGTAAGTTAGAAATAGTCTATCCTAGAGCTTTATTAGGTAGAAATAATTGGAATAGTGCAAAGGAAAATAAAAAAAACAAAAAACTATAGTAAATGAAAAGAACTGCAAACTCCAAATATGTCTTGAAACCACAAAATATGAACAAACCGACCCAATAATTAAATGCATGTAAACTAAAACCAAACTACACAGACTTTAACACAAGATTACACCACTGAACGTAACTTAATATAAGAACAAATTATTGAAAACTGAACTCGGAATTAAAACTAAAAATCTAGAATTAGAACTTAAAATTTGAAAAGTAGAACACACTAGAATCTAGAAGTTGGAAAATAACAACTATAAAGAACAAAGAAAGAATTTAACAAAGAACGTGTATAACAAAGAACGTGTATAACAAAGAACGTGTATAACAAAGAACGTGTATAACAAAGAACGTGTATAACAAAGAACGTGTATAACAAAGTACGTGTATAACAAAGAACCCAACAAAGAGGCGAACAAAATCAATAGACTCAAAAGGCTCAGAAAAGTCTTCCTGAAAATGAAAATAAACATAAACACCGTTATAACATTTTTATGAGATCTAAAGATAAGCATTCACGACATTAGAGAACAAAGACAATGAATTAATCTCTATGATGGTAGTGAATCTAACGTAGTTCAAATATAAGAAAGTGCATTATGTAAGTAAGCCATACACTAGCACACCCAAGGTGGATAAAATACAAGCTCAATAAAAGGAATTAGTTAATCTGGTAAATCCTTGACTATTTTACCAGCCAATCCTAGTTACAGGAATATCATAAGCCGCAATACTTCTCCATCTACCCCGCTAACTATTCCCACAGACAAAGTGAGATCAAAGCCCGAGGCGATAGAGATCATACGTCATAGACCACTGAAGGTTGTTACACAACCTAGTGAAACTAAGTGTGAGGTCAGTTCCTCAACAGGGTGCTCCGCCCCGCCTACAAATAACACAAATAAGAAAGTCAATCATAATTATTATTGTTATCAAACAACCCCATAGAACAAAAGTAATAAAAATAAAGTATTTAGGTCAAACCAACTGCTCTAACTCTCCTTGAGCGAGGTCAGAGATCTAATTTGCATACTAGGACCGCCCATTCACTGGCCTTCCAATCCAAGGAGTACCTACCATTGGTCCCATTACATAATATATGAAATAAACTAAGACTGTAACTAAGAGAGGGGAGGTGAATGTAGGCTCTGGCGCGAAGCCGAGAGCATGACCACCGTCCAGCTCTGATGCAATCATTGCATCACCTACATGAGAGGAGGGGGGGGGGCGCTATATTTATAGTACAAACTCAGTCGGCACAGTTCCCTGACAAAGAGGTCCCTGGTTTCCCCATTCTACTCTCAAACTTCCCCCTACAAAGGTCCACGCCGACTGACGTGCAAAATTTCTTCCCGTCCAGCTGGACACCCATTTCGCCAGAATAACGGTACCCGACCGAGATCATAGAAACAGTCCGTTACATCTAACATCTTATGATCAAAGAAACACAATTAACATCTAGCTCGCCCGAATGTCCCAAGATCCCCTAATCAAAGAAAATTTTACATCTTAAGCCGACCGAAGTCAAGCTTCTCTGGCCAGCTGGACAGAAACAAAAGAAACATGAATACCACTAGTAATGTAACCATTACAACACACTAAGAATTACATAGAAAAGAAAGAAATAAACCGCCAGAAGTGCGGATAATCAACTTAGCGCCGATAAACAAATGGCCAATAAAATTATAGAATTAGAAAATTTACATAAATCACACATTAGACATCATCAAACTTTCCATTCGCTTACATACATATATCGTTGTGCACTGAATAAAGAACTAAAGAGAGAAGATCGTTTTAAATAATCCACAGCAGCTTATATCAGGTCTGCGATAAACCCAAAACCTTCCTGCAACCCAGCACACACTCTTTGTGTAATTCACTATAGAATAAGTGCAGCAACTATTTATCTTTCTTTAACCTTTCTCATACTGTGAACCTTAACGAGAGTAGAATAACCTGGTAATTAACAACCATCTGATTTGGAATTCTTTTTCAAATTGTAATATAGTGTAAAGAAAATAAAATCTAAAGATTTATTTTTTCTTCCTTCTCTATTTTGGACTGTAGAAAGTTTTGTTTCCACCCTTTACCCTACGTTTTCGTCTTTTCTACTATTGGTTTTCATTATTACGTGTCATATGGAAAATTTACATTCTTCAGTTTTTCCTAAGTGTAAATTAAATCATATATGAGCTATTTGGAGAGGATCAACAGTTAAAAACGTCTTACTAAGTGCGTAGATGAAAAGTGCGTGTATAAAATGTTTTCATATTTATATAAATGTAACTAATGTAATGCAATGTTATCAAAGAATAAGTAACAGGGTGCAACAAATCAGTTGAAAACATGTAAAGAATAAAAAAAAATATATTTGAAGTTGACGCTCGTCAAAAAAGTCATAAAGTCCAAAAAATAACAATTACGTCAGAAGAGATTTAGGCAGCATAGCAAGAGAAATTTCTGGATGTCCGATGCCATCACTGCAGCGCTTTATGACCTTCCTGATCTTCGAAAAAACACCAGGCAGAGAACGATCTAGCGCAGCAGAAACCCTCATTTGGTTTGGAAAATCCCCAACGATCACCAGCTGGTCATTGTAGAGCACGGCTCCGTTGAGGGAAATCTCGCCCTCCCAGAGGACAAGCTCTTGGGTTATCTTCAGTTCCATCAAGTCTTCCCCCAGCTGGATCCTCCAGAGACACCCGTTCTCTTGCAGCGCGAACGCTTCTCTGTAGTGACTGAAAGTCACGAGTCGAGAGGAAGAGCCCAACTGGTTTGGGTATCTTCTACGTGTTGTGAAGATCTCATTACATGTTAATACTGTGTAAGATTCTTGAACTCCTTTGTCATCTACGAGGAAAATGATCTGTGTTAAGCCGATATGGATGACGTCTGCTATCTTCATCCCGTCAATCAACCCGTCATCAATGGCCAGCACGGGCTTAAACTGTAATTTACTATTAAAGCTTGCTGGAAAGTTACAGAGTTTAACTGGCTGCATAACCGTTTCCACCTCACCATCTGTATCCTTACGAGCCTCGGTAGAGTACATGTACAACGAATCATAAACGAAACGGATGATGCCTTCTGAAAATGGTAAAGACCGGCCAACCTCAAACTTAGGAAAATGCTTGTCAAGTCGCTTGTTGCAGTGAATGTAAATTTCTGATTTATAATACAGGACCTTTGAAAAGTCCGATCGCAAGTTTACACTTTCTAGAGTAATTTGTTTCCACGTCATGTCTCTGAGATCTAACGCTTCCAAGTGACCAGTGTTGGTTAACTGACACACCAGCAAGACATTGGTCATACCGCTGTTCTCTCTGTGTACCGCAGCAGGTGGACACCAGGACTGATGCAGGTGGGGGTGGGCCTGGTAATAGGATATCTTCTCCACAATGGATCGGCACCTGGGATCAGACTTTATCAGAGGATGGATGGCCAAAGCTCCATGGAGACACGCTTCACTGATCAGCAGGTATCTCGTGCATTCGAGGATGTCTGCAAAGTCATGGACAGACACCGATCCTGGGGCACTCAAGGAGGTCGCAGTTTTAGAGTCGGACGAATCTCTCCCTGCAGGTTTAGAATGCTGATTCCCTTCAAACCAAAGAAGCATATTTCCAATTAAGTTATTCTCGGAATGTACATTTAACCTTTTCATGTTCAATAGAGACTTCAGCTCGCCAACTTTGAACAGCCTCATCTTTAGTTGAATGTTCATATCTGTAAAATGATTTCTAATAAATTTCAGCGCTCGTTGTTTTGTCCGGTGATCAAGTAGCCTGACTTTGGTCAGAAGATCTACGCAGTTTTCTGTCGATAGTTTGGTGTCGAAAATCATTTTGCATTTCGCGACACACTGTGCGATAATAGATCTCATCTGAAGCATGTCCGCTGCCGCCCAGACATCAAAGAGATTGTCGTCAGTGAGAACATTCTTGTGCTCGTAGATAGAAGAGAGCAGAGTGGAGAAAACATCCGCGGTAACATCATGCAAGGTTATCTTTCCTTCTCTCATATCAGTTGTTATCGCAGCTTTAAAAAATTCTGATGCTGCGGCCAGAATGACTCGGTGACAGGAAAACTCTGCCTCACCTACAACTACAACAACATCAGTTAATGTTGCCTCATCTTTCATACAGAAAAGGGCCTGAAAGAAGTCTTTTGTGGCATTGTCTTCTGAATCGGTTCTTTTATTTGACATCTCTACAATTTAGAATCTGAAACATTAAAAAAAAATAAACATTTATTTAACAAACCTTACCCTGAATAGATCAATGTTTTTTTTTCGTTCCTTTATGTTTTCAAGTTTAACCTGATATATTTTCTTGGAAGCATCTGCCACAGCAAGCTTCATAATACCCCGGTTCTTGGTGTTAGTTTTGTGCCTAGTCGACCATTGTTCGAATCAGAAACTAGTGAGAAGAAAGTTGGAATATATACTCTCTCAAGTACCATAATACATAAGAAGGTGTATTACTTCTACTACTACTACAACTACTACTACTTCTACTACTATTCATCCTCCTTCTCCTCCTCCTCCTCGTACTACTACTACTACTACTACTACTACTACTACTACTACTACTACTACTACTACTACTACTGCTACTACTACTACTACTACTACTACTTTTAATTCTCATCCTCCTCCTCTTCCTCCCACTACTACTACTACTACTACTACTACTACTACTACTACTACTACTACTACTACTACTACTACTACTACTACTACTACTACTACTACTACTACTACTACTACTACTACTACTACTACTACTACTACTTCTACTACTTCTACTACTACTCATATTAGTACTACTACTAATACTACTACTACTACTACTACTGCTACAACTATTTCTATTTCTCCCACTACTTTTACTATTATTACTTCTCCTACTACTTCAACTACTATTACTCCTCATACTACTTCAACTACTACTACTACTACTACTACTACTACTACTACTACTACTACTACTACTACTACTACTACTACTACTACTACTACTACTACTACTACTACTACTACTACTACTACTACTACTACTACTACTACTACTACTACTACTACTACTACTACTACTACTACTACTACTACTACTACTACTACTACTTTTTCATCGTCGTTTTTTTGTTCTTTCAACAAGTGCAATGATCACAATGCATAATTGATCTCCCTCTTACCTGAGTTGGAATCTTGGAGACACAATTAAAATTCAGACCTTGACGTAGAATCTAGTCCGTTCCTTTAAATTTAGAACTGTGATAGAAATCGTCAAATGGTTGTGAAATGTAATTTTTATACATTTAAATCCAAAGAGCTAGATTTGACGGAATCTAAGTTTAACTTGATAGAGCGGGGCTGTTGCCTTCAACGTAATTCATTTCTAATCCAACTGAAAAGAGCGCTGGAGGAAAGCAAGAGGTTTCGGCTTGTTATAAATAAATAACAAGAAATAAATTTTTTAAAATTGAATGTTAACCTGGCTCAGACTAGGTGTCCATGTCGAGGATTACCCATCAGTGTGCAGTCGCCCGTCCATGAGGGATGGTGCACCACACGGGCCGCTATGGACAGAATGTATGGTTGACTGGTTTTGTTAACTGTTGCGCCCTGCAGAGCTAGACAAGAATAATAATCTTTCTGCTTGTATGGATTTAATATTCTGTATGCATGGCGCTTTTAACCTTTGATGAGGAATTTTAAAGAAATGATGGAACCTTTGATTATCTTGGAACTAACTTATGATCTTTTTGCATAAAATCCCCCCTCTCCCATCTATGGCTTAAAACGTTTAGGATTTTTTTATACAGATGTTTAAACAAAAATGTAATTAGTGACAGTTTGTTTTCGAAAGCAAATTTTTAAAGTGGCTAGTCTAGATTAGTTTTGTTGTGTTGAGAGCAATACGCTTCATAGATTTAGAGGCTGACAATGTCAATCATTCATCGTCTTTTTATACACACAAACCAAATACAACATGTATAGTAATGAAGAGTGAGAGAGGAGAAAATTCACATAATGATAAAGATTACAATAAGCAATACTTAGAGACAAATAATCTTAAAAAGAGTGTTAAACTTTATTTTAAGATTAGTTAACATCCTGTTTTTTTTTTTATAAAAGAGACTTCAGGTATGAAGGTAGCGAAGGCAATGCTGAGGAAGAATGCTAAAAGAATGGTGTTCAGAAAGTTGTCTTGTTGAAAACTATTTCAATCAATTTTTTTTCAAATTAGTAACAATAGATTTCTATGTTACAATAATGTGCATGGAAACATCATTTTTACATTGTAATTATTGAATGTTTTTTAGCACAAATATTAAAGCATTCTGTATCGAACTCCTCGACTTTCGTTCCATATCAAGCAACATTTCTTAGAAACAGTTTCAAGGTGTCACTACTGTCTTATTAATATCTAGGATTTTTTTTAGAAATCCAATGAGCCTCTCTAACATGGGCAAATCAGGTTGTCGCAATATATTTATGATGCTGTTTTACAGATTCCAGCGGTCCCCAGGATCAGGGTTGATAATATATGTGTGTGCCCGGCTGCTTTATCCAATCTCCTTTTAGCTGTGAATTATTGGATTCTCAAAAGTATCTGTATGTTTCAGTTTTTTAAAAATGATCATAAATCAAACAAATGAAAATCAAAGAGAAGTAAAAACAAAAACACAAAGCGAAAAAACAAACAAACTAGAAAACAGTCACAAAATAACCCCCCTCCCCCCTATAAACACAACTAAGATACAGTTAAGTGAATGAAGAGACAAATTTACAATAAATGGGGAAATCCAAAGTGCTTAAGATTATAATTATTCATTACTGAATGCGTAATTAATTTTATACAATCAGGCATCCTGCCAGAAAGAAGTAGAGATGATGTCAGTAATAACCAGAGGACACCGCTCGAGGGAAAGAGAGAAACTAGTGAACTGGCTCAGTCATTAGCGACGATCTCATGATCTCAGGGTATCAATGATTCACACACCGCGACCTCATTAACAGGTCAGAGGTCAGAGGTCAAGGCTGCCGTGACGATCTCATGATCTCAGGGTATCAATGATTCACACACCGCGACCTCATTAACAGGTCAGAGGTCAGAGGTCAAGGCTGCCGTGACGATCTCATGATCTCAGGGTATCAATGATTCACACACCGCGACCTCATTAATAGGTCAGAGGTTAGAGGTCAAGGCTGCTGTGACGATATCATGATCTCAGGTATCAATGATTCACACACCGCGACCCCATTAACAGGTCAGAGGTCAGAGGTCAAGGCTGCCGTGACGATCTCATGATCTCAGGGTATCAATGATTCACACACCGCGACCTCATTAACAGGTCAGAGGTCAGCCGTGATAGGTCAAGGCTGCAGCTACCATCCGCTGGCGCCGGATTCGGGTAGTCCGGTTCTCCCAAAGTCTTTACGGTTACTCTCTAGCCCTCTGAGTTATTCGGACAAGCAGGACGTATCCGGGTGGATATCGGTCCAGCCATCTTGAAGGTTGATACAGAGTTGAAATAGACTCTCAACTCAGACCTGTTCTATGTAAGGTTGTCCAGAGTTTTCGGCCAACCCGCAGTCTCTCTACGGATGTTAGAAGCTGGTTGTGTAAATCTCAGCGAGAGCTGGAGACATTTTGACAGCAGTACTGATGCAGTTGAGAAACCGCAAAACTCACACAGAGACACAAGTAAACTAATGCACGCACAAGTGTGAACAACAACAACAAAAAAACAAAAACAAAACAAAAATGCACACACACAATACAAAAAAACAGGAAAAAAAGTCAAACAAACTGAAAACATTTGAAAATAATGTTAATACCCATCAATTTATCAAAATCATATACGCTATTCTTTTCTATGCCAAGTTCAATCAGGATAGGTTCATTTGTTTTATTTTCTACCCATACTATTTTGAACATGTAACATTTCATTCCACTATAGGCTAAAAATTTCTTTGCATTTTGTTTATTGTTCAGGCTTCAGAGCCATGTGTGTCTATAGGAAATATATGCTTTTAACAGTTTGATTCTGGTGGATTTGGATGCATCTTACCACAACTTTTCGTCCTTTAAATTTATTGAATTGCCACTTGGGACCTTTGGTATCTTTATTTATGTAGGGAGGCTGGTATAGTTATTTATTTGTGGCAGTAGCAGTAGGCCTTTAGAGCAGATCTTTAGTGTGTCAATCATCAGCTTGTGGGTGGAGCCAAGTGCACTTCCAGCTTCTTAATATTAGTATACTTAGTTTAATGGCGGGAAACTAGTCTCCGTCCCTCTAGCAGTTAATTTCCATTTCTATAATAATTCGGAAGATACTTTGTTGTAATAATTACATTGACCAGCCAAGCTATTCTTTTGTTCCTGTCCAGCTGGCCAGAGAAGCTTTTTTTCGGTCGGCTTTGGACGTACTTTGGTTCGGGGAACTTGGGGAATTTAGGGAAACTTTTTGTACTGAGTTTACGTGATGCTTTGATCGGGAGATCTATGTTAGATGTAGTGATGAGTTAACGATGGGTTTCGTAGATTCTATGATCTCGGTCGGATAATGTGTTAGTTGGGGAAACCGTCCGACGGAGTGAAATTCTCTTCGGTCGTCGTAGGACCTTATTCTAGGGAAGTTGAACGACGAACTGGGAAACCAGGGAAGTCTTTGACCGAGGACTATGCCGACTGAGTTTGTGCTATAAATGTAGAGCTCGGAAAGACTTGTTGTCAGTACCTTTTTTGGAATGTCTGAAGGCAACGTCGGTTAGAAGTATTGTTTGGAATTACTGAGACAGTGAGAAGTTTTTGTGATCATTCCTGGTGGAATTTTATTGAAGTATTGTGGAAACTACTACTACTATTGAGAAGTTGCGTTGGATTATTATTTGTTGTAATTCTACGTGATTATCACCGTGACTGGGGCGTTGGCTGACTATTAAGAATTTTGTTTGGGCATTTTTGTATAGGCATTTTGATTTAGTAACCTTTCTTTGTATCTTCTATTCTGACCATTTTTGTTAGTATCTTCTACTTAGTATTCTGACCACTTTGTTTTAGTATCTGATCTTAGTATATTATATATGCACTTTATCTTGAGAATCTTCTTGGCGCTTATCATTCTGACCCCGATCTACACGTACATGACACTTTGTTTTGGCCTCTTTTAACCGTTTGTTATTGCGACCATTTTGTAAGTATCTTTTATTACGTAATTGCTTTTGAATCATCTTTGTATTTTATTCTTTGAGAATTGCTTTCATTCATTGATAATTGAGTATTCGTGGAATAAACTTATTATAGGTGTTGGTAACTTTAACTTCTTCTTGCTGTGTTCGTTCTTTCTTGTGTGTAGCCATTTTTGTCTCGACATCCACACGTATTAGTTAGGGAACAGTGGTCTTAGTACTCCACTGATACTCAAGGACCCAAGAGTGTGAACTCTTTAGTATTGTACGGCTGCTAGGTACGCTACCATAACCAGCGAGGGCCTGCAATTACTTAGAGTAGGAAGAAGCACTGAGCTTCTATAAATAACTAGTGTGTACTATTGCAGTAGGAAGTAAGTTAGGAATCCACCCAGTTAGTTACATTTATATCCTAGAACTAAACTTGACAAAACAAACAAACAGATTAACATGCACACAAGAAAATACTATCAAGTCTATACGTGATTTTACATATTTGTTTTGCAAGGACAGAAAAAAATAATAACTACAAGACAAATAACAGGATTAAAAATCGTTATCCCTACAATTAAATTTTTCATCACCAGCTATATGGGAAACCTCCAAACAAGGTAAGAAAGTGAATCTCAGGTGGTGAAAGAAAAAAAAAATGAAAGAAAAATTTACTACATAAAAAAAACTGCCAAAAACGATTTAAAAAGAAATCATATTCCTTGGAAAACTTACATTTTGAATCACAACAATATAAATTAAGTCTTTAGTAAGTTAATTGGTACTTAATGCCAATCTAAAATAGTTTAAAACCTGGAAGCAAATTGCTAGTACTGGGGCTGTGAGAGAGGATTCCGAAAAATGAACTAAAAACAAAAAACAGCAACAACAAACAAACCCAATTTCTATCTCCAAATTTTTTACATAACTGATTATATTCCGGTCATCAGTTTCTAAATACATTTCTTGCTAAGAATAGAATAAATAAAAAAAACAAAGAAACAAGAATTAAGAGTCCTTACGACAATCACAGACCACAATAAACAATAGCAATAAAATACAAAGATGCAAGGTTTTAGCCGACATGAGGAAATAACTATACAAAGAAAACTAGACATTCTTTTCAAATAAAGAGCGCCTAAAAAAAAAAAAAAAAAAAAAAACCAAAAAAAAAAAAAAAAAAAACCACACTCGAAATGTCAGGCTCCTCAGTATATAAGGCAAAATCTTTTTTAGAAGTTAGAAATGCCGTGACTCATCACACTCTAAAAATTTCCAACCCTATTTAAAAAATATTTTTCTTGGGGCTTAACAAAAGTATAATATATATATTAAGTTTTTTTTTATACAGGCATTAAGAAACAAATTAAAAATGCCAAGTTTTCAATAACTTATATAGTAAATTGCGTGCGCCAACGCCCCACACCCCACCTCCGAAAAAAAAAAGACTAAACAGATTCAAATATAAACTAGAATAATACATTGTTTTAGATGACATGAAGAAATAGATATATAAAAAGTATAACAAAAAATAGAAATCCACTCACTAATTGCGAACAATTTTTTTTTCCTAATCCCATAAAATTTTTTTTTACTTGGGGCTTGACAAAAACATAGTACGGTGTCTTCTTTTCAAGCATTACTGAAAAAAATACCAAGTTCTCAATGAATAACACTAAAAGAACACACACATAAACAAAAAAAAAAAAAAAAAAAAAAACAACATAAAACAAAACACATTTTGCAAGTAACAATTCCTTATCTATGTCAGACTAGCAGAAATAAATGAAGAAAAAACAGGCAATAACAAAATAAAAAAATGGAAGAGAAAAGGAATCAAACTGCGAAAACAGTGATGTTATATTCACACCATCAAAGTTCTAGAATGCATCAAAATAAATATTTATAATAGTTTGATCGAGCAAGTGATTTTATAAGTGACTTTCCTGACACTGGTCAATAGAGAGAAATCTTAATTATCGCACAATAAATTTGAAAGATTACATCTACACTTCATTGAAATATTGAAAAAAAACATAATATAATTATAGAGTAATGTTTATACACTGATCGCTTTTTTCATAATGATTTTCAATTATAAAAAAAAAAAACCAGTTTGAAAACTCTTTATGCTCTAAATTTATATCTCTAATATGAATAAAAGGAATGTACAACAAACCTGTATTTATGCAAGGAAAAAAGTGTATTCATGTAATAAAAAACATGACCAAAAGAACTCATAAAAATGTTCTGTAGATGTGTATGATTAAACACTTGATTTACGTGTAGTTCACTAAACATAAAGTAAATAGGCATCTTATTCACTAAAAAGAAAAAAATAGACGAAGATAAAAAGGGATATAGAAAAGGTATATATAATTATGATTTTACAGAAAAATATTTCGTTGTGCGCTGAATAAAGAACTAAAAAGATGAAGGTCTTTGGGACAATCCACTGAAACTTATTTCTGGTCTGCGGTCAACTCAAAAGCTTCCGGCAAGCCAGCACATACTCATTCACTTAAGAATAAGTGCAGCAACAATTTATTTATGTTTAATATTTCTCATACTATGAATCTACCCGAGAGTGTAATAAGCTGGTAATTTATAACCATCCAATTTGGATTTGTTTTTCAAATTGTATTATAGTGAAATGAAAATACAATGTAAAGAGTTTTTTTTTGCCTACTCTATTTTGAACTGTAAAAAGTTTTGTTTCCACCCTTTTCCTTATATTTATATCTTTTCCACTGTTGCTCTTCACTATTTCGTGCCATACGGTAATTTTACAATCTTCAGTTTTTCTAGGTGTAAATGAAATCATATACAAGCAAATTGGAGAAGATCAACAGTTAACAACTTCTTACTAAGTGCGTAGAAGATGAGTATATGCAGTGCTGATCTAAAATGTATTTTTTTATTTATGAAAATGTAACTAATGCAATGTAATGTTATCAAAGTATTAGTAACGGAGTACAACAAATCAGCTGAAAACATGTAAAGAAGAAATAAATATATTTGAAGTTGACGCTCGTTAAAAAGTCAAAAAGTCCAAGAAATAACAATCATTTCAGAAGAGTTTTAGGCAGAACAGCAAGAGAAATTTCTGGAATTCCCATTAAATTATCGTAGCTTCTTTTTACCTTTCTGATGCTCTGAAAAACACCAGCCAGGGAACGATCTAGCGTAGTGGAATCTTCCAATTGGTCCGGAAAATCTCCAACGATCACCAGCTGGTCATTGTAGAGCACGGCTCCGTTGAGGGAAATCTCGCCCTCCCAGAGGACAAGCTCTTGGGTTATCTTGAGTTCCATCAATTCTTCCTCCAGCTGGATCCTCCAGAGACAGCCGTTCTCTTGCAGCGCGAACGCTTCTCTGTAGTGTCTGAAAGTCACGAGTCGAGAGGAAGAACCAAACTGGTTAGGGTATGTGTTATATGTTGTGAACATTTCATTATAGCTTAAAACAGTGTAAGATTCTTGAATTCCTCGGTCAGTTGCGAGAAAAATGATCTGTGTTAAGCCGATATGGATGACGTCTGCTATCTTCATCCCGTCAATCCAACAATCACCCATGTTCAGCTCGGTCTTAAACTGTAATTTACTATTGTTAAAGCTTGCAAGAAAGTTATATACTTTAACTGGCCGCACCTTCGTTTTCACCTCACCATCTGTATCCTTACGAGCCTCGGTAGAGTACATGTACAACGAATCATAAACGAAACGGATGATGCCTTCTGAAAATGGTAAAGACCGGCCTTCCTCAAACTTAGGAAAAAGCTTGTCAAGTTGCTTGTTACAGTAAATATAAATTTCTGATTTATAATACAGAACCTTTGAAAAGTTATATGGCAAGTTTTCACTTTCTATAGTAATTTGTGTCCACGTCATGTCTCTGAGATCTAACGCTTCCAAGCGACCAGTGTTGGTTAACTGACACACCAGCAAGACATTGGTCATATCGCTGTTCTCTCTGTGTACCGCAGCAGGTGGACACCAGGACTGATGCAGGTGGGGGTGGGCCTGGTAATAGGATATCTTCTCCACAATGGATCGGCACCTGGGTTCAGACTTCATCAGAGGATGGATGGCCAAAGTTCCATGGAGACACGCTTCACTGATCAGCAGGTATCTCGTGCATTCGAGGATGTCTGGAACGTCATGGACAGACACCGATCCTGGGGCACTCAAGGAGGTCGCAGTTTTAGAGTCGGACGATTTTTCCTCTGGAGGTTTAGAATGCTGATTGCCTTCTATCCAAAGAAGCACACGTTCAATTACGTCATCCTCCGAAGATACATTTAACCCTTCCATAGTCATAAGAGATTTCAGCTCGTCCACCCTGAGCAGTGTAACCTTTAGCTGAATTTGAAAATCTGAAAAATAATTTCCAATAAATTCCAGCGCTTGCTGTTTTATTTGCGGATTCAATAGTCTGACTTTAATCAGATAGTCTATACAGTTTTCTGTCGATAGTTCGGTATCGAAAATCTTTTTGCATTTCGCCACACACTGAGCGATAAGAGATCTCATCTGAAGCATGTCCGCTGCCGCCCAGACATCAAAGAGATTGTCGTCAGTGAGAACATTCTCGTGCTCGTAGATAAAAGAGAGCAGAGTGGAGAAAACATCCGCGGTAACATCATGCAGGGTTATCTTTCCTTCTTTCGCTTCTCTCATATCAGTTGTTAGGGCAGCTTTAAAAAAATCTGATGCTGCGGCCAGAATGACTCGGTGACAAGGAAACTCTGTCTCCCCTGCAACAATAACAACATCAGTTAATGTTGCCTCATCTTTCAAGCACAAAAGAGCCTCAAGGAAGTCTTTCGTCCAATTCTGAATCGGTTTTGTTATCTGCCATCTCTACAACTTAGAATCTGAAACAATAAAAACAGAAACAGTTATCTAACTTCCCTTCACCTACGAATGTTATTTTTTCGTTCAGTTATGTTTTCTAGTTTGACCTGATATATCTTCTTGGAAGCATCTGCTACAGCAAGATTTATTTATATCCCGGGTCCTGGTTTTGGTTTTGTGTCAAATCGACTACCCACGAAAAAGAAATTATTTAGTAGGAAATTACCTTCCATACTCTCTCAGGCAGTACAAGAGAAGGTGGGATTCTCAAAACATTATGGTTTGCTCCTCAAAGTTAAAATGAACATGTCAGGTAAATATTTTACTTCTGCGTAAGATCCTGTAAACCGAAGGGTAACAAATTTTGCACACTTATTTGTATCAAATTAATAGCATGTTGTCACAAAAAGCAGAATGGGTAAACCTTATATGACTTGCTTTGCAGTTATCAGACGTTTCTATTATTCATGATGTTTACTGCAGCTATATTTTAGATCAAAAATAATATTCAAAGGGAATTGATCAGGAGCTTTACAAAAAATATGTGCTTCCTAATCAATTAACATAAATTTGGAAACAGTTCGATGCAAGAAGAGATCTAATAAATCTCTCCATAATCGAAAAAGCAACAAAGAGTGAAGTTCTAACACTTCTATTACTGCTCCCACAGCTACCACTGCTGCTAATGCTGCTACTTCTACTAAGACTTAAACCACATTGAATATCGCGGTGGACCTTTGTGAATGGTTGTGAAGCACCGTAAAAAAACAAAAATAGGTAGAGTGCAGCTCCAAAAGGTACAAAACAAAACAAACACGTGAGCTTTCACCTTTACGCCTTTGTCAGACACACAAAAAGCAACAACAAACCACACAAGGATAATCACATCTATAAATTTGAAGTTATTGTATATAACCAGACGCTAAGGAAAACAGTTACAGAAAAAAAAAACAATATTAAAAAATACTTTATCAAAAAATGACTAAACAAATTCGTATTTATAAAATACTGAAGGGACAAATAAATAAAAAAAAACAACTGCAAAAACATAAGTATACTGATGAGATAAAAATTTAATGAAAAAAATATACTTGAAAATGACCGTTGGAGATTAGGCATATATAAGAGGCAGAGAAAGATAGATAACATTATATAGATCGATACTTTTGCTGCTGCTGCTGCTGCTGCTGCTGCTGCTGCTGCTACTACTACTACTACTACTACTACTACTACTACTACTACTACTACTACTACTACTACTACTACTACTACTACTACTATTACTACTAGTACTACTACTACTACTACTACTACTACTACTACTACTACTACTACTACTACTACTACTACTACTACTACTACTACCACTACTATTTCTATTACTCCTACTACTACTACCACTACTATTACTACTACTACTAATACTACTACTACTACTGCTACTACTACTACTACTACTACTACTACTACTACTACTACTACTACTACTACTACTACTACTACTACTACTACTACTACTACTACTACTACTACTACTACTACTACTACTACTACTACTACTACTACTACTACTACTACTACTACTACTACTACTACTACTACTACTACTACTTTCCTTCGAATGTTCATAATATGTGTCTTATATCTACTTATGTGAATATCTACAAAAACATAAGTATGCTGAAGAGATAAGAATATAATGAAAATAATATACTTGAAAGAAAATGACCGTTGGAAATTAGGAATATAAGAGACAGAGAATGATAGATAATATTATATAGATCGATAGATAGAAAGAGAGAGAGAGAAAGAGAGAGAGACAGAGAGAGAGAAAGAGAGAGAGAGACAGAGAGAGAGAGAGAGAGAGAGAGAGAGAGAGAGAGAGAGAGAGAGAGAGACAGAGAGAGAGAGAGAGAGAGAGAGAGAGAGAGAGAGAGAGAGAGAGAGAGAGAGAGAGAGAGAGAGAGAGAGAGAGAGAGAGAGAGAGAGAGAGAGAGAACGAGAAAAAGAAAGAGGAAAGAGGTAGGGGAATTATTACTACTACTGTTACCAATCTTCTACTTGAACAACAAAGACAAGTACTTCTATTACTAATACTATTACTACTACTACTACTACTACTACTACTACTACTACTACTACTACTACTACTACTACTACTACTACTACTACTACTACTACTACTACTACTACTACTACTACTACTACTACTACTACTACTATAATTACTAATTCTACTACGAATCTACTACTTTAATCACAATGACTACTGCATCTATTGCTTCTACTACATCTACTACTACTACTACTACTGCTACTACTGCTACTACTGCTACTACTACTACTACTACTACTACTACTACTACTACTACTACTGCTGCTGCTGCTGCTGCTGCTACTACTACTATTACTACTACTACTACTACTACTACTACTACTACTACTATTACTACTACTACTACTACTACTACTACTACTACTACTACTACTACTACTACTACTACTACTACTACTACTACTACTACTACTACTACTACTACTACTACTACTACTACTACTGCTACTACTACTATCATGATTACCGATACCATTTATAATTTCAACACATTTAATATTTTTATATTTTCTTGGAATGTTTATGATATGTGTCTTATATCTACGTATGTGAATATCCTTGAACTACGCCTTACCTGATTGAGTAAGTGGAATCATTTGGAGACACAGTGATGTTTTCTTAAATCTAACGGATTTCTTCCAAAGTTTGATTGAAATATTGTGAATCGGTTGGAGAATGTAGATTTTAAAGATTTCGGTTGTTTGGAATGTATGTAGTTTTCCGCAAATCTAGACTAGATCTTTATATAGCGGCTATCTTAAATGTAAGAATATTTATTTCCTACAAAACTTTATAGAGGCTTTGAGAAAGAACGAGGTTGGGGTTTCTTGATCTGTTCGTGGAAATTAATTGATTGTAAATTGAAACTGAAACTGGCACGGGCTAGAGGTCCATGTGGAGGGGTACCCATAAATGTGTAGTCGTCGGCCCATAAGGAACGGTTCACCACACGGGCCTATGGAAAGAATGTATGGTTGACTGGTTTTGTAAGCAGTTGAGCCCTGCAGAGCTTGATAGTGTGTAATATGAAAATTATAATCTACCACTAGTTGTACAGATTTTTACATTTATTGTGCGGAGCCCCTACATGAGGAATTAAAAAAAAATGATGGAAAATTTCATTAGCTTGGAACTAACTTACGATCTTTTTGCATAAAATTTTCCCGCATGTACGCGTTATAAATTATAAGGAGTTATTTTTATATGTAAAGATATTAAGCAAAAATGTAGCTAGTGGCTGGTCTAGATTAATTTTTTTGTGTCAGAAGCAAAAGTGGCTCGTCTTGAAAAGTTTTGTTGTGTCGAAAGCAATAAGATCGGTGTAGAGGTTGACAATGTCAATCATTCATAGTCTGTTTACACACACAGACATATTTCACAGGTATATTTTTGCGGAGTGATAGAGGAGAAAAATGACATAAACAGAAAATATAACAATAAGCAATTTTTAAAGACATACAAATTAAAAAACGGTGTGAAATTTTATTTTAAGATTAGTTGATCATCCTGTTTATTATAACTGAATTCAGAACAGAAAGAAGTGATGTGATTGTCATTGATAAAAAAACCATCTTCATGTACCAGAAATGTTCAGATGTCTTATTTTTCTTCCTTATGCCCGAAACGTAACAAAAAGAACAAATGTTGAGGTATGAATGTAGCAAAGACAAGGAATAATGCTAAATGAATGGTGTTCAGAGAGTGCCTTGTTAAAAACAACTTCAATGAACGTTTATAAATAATTGGTAGCCATATATGCCTATATTACAATAATAAAGAAAAATATTTCATTTTTTTTTACATTGTATCAACATTAAGTTAATTTAGACAAAAAGTTGTGGAAATATTAAAAATTATACACTGAGATATCGTTGGTGAAACATTAATTTTATCATCAAATTAAAATCTATCCAATAAAATGGGTTAATTTTTTTTAAATACAGATGTGTGTGAATGTGTGTGTGTGTGAGTTAGTGAGAGAGAGAAAGAGAGATATAAAGAGAAAGAGAGAGAGAGAGAGAGAGAGAGAGAGAGAGAGAGAGAGAGAGAGAGAGAGAGAGAGAGAGAGAGAGAGAGAGAGAGAGAGAGAGAGAGAGAAGCTTTATCAGATAAGCCTAACACTAATTTTAGTCATATGTTTCATTTACTCTTGCCTTGTTCTCCATGATGAGATCCACATCTAGATAGAAATCCAGTTCTAGATCTAAATCTAAATCAGGAGGATTCCTTAAAACAGGGGATCTTTTATGAGGGATGCTATTCCAAGTTTTCTTTATCTTCCCTCTGAGCACCCAAATGGCAGAGTCAAACAGAATTCCTCAAAATAACCTTGACAATACTCTATGAAAAATTCGACAATTTTGCGGAAAACTTGCGGCGAACTAAAATTTTGCGATGGCATTGCTGGGAACATTCAATTTTACAGCTGCGTTGAAGCCAAGCCCCGAAGCGAAAGGTTAGGAAAGCAAAACTTCTTTCTAAATAAAAAGCGAAACAGAAAAGACTAAAAAAATAGAGGTTAAGGGATAGTTTGACCCAGATTCACCGCAGGAATGTAAACTTTAATTTACAGACGTGACAAAATCTTCCTTATGTGATTTGGCTTAAAATGTTCATGTAAGTTTCATTCTAATATCATAAAAAAGTATGACGCTTAACGTTACAGCCTCCTCTACACACTCATGTCCCGTCCCTGAAATAAAGCAAAATTTTGTCATCAGAGGCAAAAGACAAAACACAGCAAGTCGACCAATGGCGAATGAATTAACGACCTCGAACGTAGGAAAATAACACACACATTGAGAAATACACATATTTACATGTACATATAGATATCTTTTTTACATTGGAATAGAACTGTTGAATACCTTTTAAACATAAAATTTATAATTCTATTTCAAACTGCCACATTTTCATTCTACATGAAAGAACATTTCGTAGAAAAAGTTTCAAGGTGTCGCTGCTGCCTTCAAAATGTCAAATATGTTTTTAGAAATCCAATGAGGCCCTCAAACATTAACAATTCAGGATGTCACAATATAATTAAGATTCTGTATTATAGATTCCAGTGGTCCCCATGATCAGGGTTGATAATATAAGTGTGCCACACTGCTATATCCAATCTCCTTGTAGCTGTGAATTATTGGATTCTCAAAAATATCAGAAATATATTTCAATTTTTTTTTAAATGAAAAAAAATCATAGCAATAAACAACAACAACCCCCCTCCCCAACAGAATTGAAGATACCGGGGAACTCTAAAATGCTGAAGATTATACTCATTACTGAATACATAGTTGATTTGACACAATCAGATATCCTGCCGGAAAGATGTACAGATGATGTCAGTAATAACCTGAGGACACCACTCGAGGGAAAGAGAGAAACTAGTGAACTGGCTCCGTCATTAGCGACGATCTCATGATCTCAGGGTATCATGATTCACACACCGCGACCTCATTAACAGGTCAGAGGTCAGAGGTCAAGGCTGCTGTGACGATCTCATGATCTCAGAGGTATCAATGATTCACACACCGCGACCTCATTAACAGGTCAGAGGTCAGAGGTCAAGGCTGCTGTGACGATCTCATGATCTCAGAGGCATCAATGATTCACACACCACGGCCTCATTAACAGGTCAGAGGTCAGCCGTGATAGGTCAAGGCTGGTGTGACGATCTCATGATCTCAGGGTAACAATGATTCACACACCACGACCTCATTAACAGGTCAGAGGTCAGAGGTCAAGGCTGCCGTGACGATTTCATGATCTCAGAGGCATCAATGATTCACACACCACGGCCTCATTAACAGGTCAGAGGTCAGAGGTCAAGGCTGCCGTGACGATCTCATGATCTCAGAGAAATCAATGATTCACACCCCACTAACTAATTAAGAGGTGAGAGGTCAGAGGTCAAGGCTGCTGTGACGATCTCATGAACTCAGAGAAATCAATGATTCACACACACTACGACCTCATTAAGAGGTGAGAGGTCAGAGGTCAATGCTCCAGCGACGATCCGCTGGCGCCGGATTCGGGTAGTCCGGTTCTCCCAAAGTCTTTACGGTTACTCTCTAGCCTTCTGAGGTATTCGGACAAGCAGGACGTATCCGGGTGGATATCGGTCCAGCCTCTTGAAGGTTGATACAGAGTTGAGACCGACTCTTTACTCAGACCTGTTCTATGTCAGTTTGTCCAGAGTTTTCGGGGAGATTTTGACGGCAGCACTAATGTAGTTGAGAAACCGCAAAAGAGACACAGAGACACAAGTAAATTAGTGCGCGCACAAGTGGAGTAACAACAACAAAAAACAAAACATTTTGACAGCAGTGCTAATGTAGCTGACAAAACCAGTTTTAGAGAGATTTGAAATAAAAAAAAAAAACAACTCAACATGAGGTAAAATAAAGAAACTGGAAACAAAAAGGAAAAAAAAAACTAACAAAAAGAAACAACAACCCAGCAACAAACAAACAAACACAAAACGTAAAAGGAAAAAAATGCAATACCCACCCTAATATCAAAGTCACACAAAGTTTTCGTTGATCTTTCCGAGATCGTCTTGCGAGTCATTCTTTTTTGCTTCACTGCATTTACAACTTTTGGCCAGTAACTTCTATGTAATTATTTGACATTCTGAGAATCATAATGGCCGGTATTAATTAGTGCGTAGGACGTTTTTGATACATCATAGACAATACCAAAAAGCATGAGCTTGCAATCGAAGTAAAAATATAAATATATAGAGTAATTGTTTTACTCTGATCTCTCCTCTATGATGATTTTCAATTATAAAGCTCTAAATTTATATCTTGTCAAGATTAAAGCAATATGCAAGAAAAAAATGAATAATAAAATACAAGATCAAAACAATTGATGAAAATGTTCTGTAAATGAGCGTCGAACAAAATAAAAAAACCTAGATGAATAAACAGATGATTTATATTTATTTTACTAAACATGACGTAAACAGGCATCCTATTCTGTAAAGATTAAAAAAGATGAAAAATGAAAGATTAAATATATATATATATATATATATATATATATATATATATATATATATATATATCGTTGTGCCTGAATAAAGAACTAAAGAGATGAAGATCTTTTTTTAGGACAATCCAGTGAAACTTATGTCTGGACTCCTGGAAAGACAGGTAACTCTAGGAAAGAATATATACAAGGCATCGCGGCCTAGCAACTCCCTGGCTTCTCAAACAAAGTGCTAGTGGAACGGATAAAGAAATATAATCCACCAAAAAGAGAGAATGATGAATCAATCGGTGACAATTCGATCACGACTGGAAACGCCCAACGGACAACTAGATCAGAAAAAGAAAATTGGATGCCTTTGTGTATGTTTCACAAGATTCACCGCAGAAAGAAGGATGAAGATCCACAGGACCAAAATTGGTTGTTTGAACGAAATCAATGCAGTAGTGCAAAAAAGCAAGAGTCAAGACAGCTCCGCGACTCAATGTTGTACCTTATCTAAAAAGACGTCCATGTATTCCACGGCTGTTGTACAAAATTCTCCGAGGAGCATGGGGCAACCCCAAAATCAGTGAGCAGTAGATGTCTGCTGATGGAGTTTATATACCCAAGGAGCAAAACTCGACTCAAATAAATCCTTTTCGACCTATCTAGTTGATGAATGTACAGAAAGATTCATCTCAGTCATAACATCCCGAGTAACAAAATATCTCTCTGAAAACTGGTACATAAATACATCGAGAAAGGAGGCATCCACGGAGTTTCTGGATGATTAGAGCATACAACGAGGATCTAGGAAGTCTTCAAAGAGCTTAATCGGAGAAACTTAACTTTGACGTCGTTTGGTTGGACCTGGAAAATGTTTCCGGGTCGGTACCACACCAAATGATCCAGCTAGCCCTGAGGATGTACCATGTCTCGAAGGATATACAAATGATGCTAGATGACTGTTTCAGCGGTTTCTGGGTGAGATTCTCCACCAATAGCTATACCACAGACTGGATCAACTTGGAAATTTGGATCGTCATGGGCTGTACCATATCGTCATGGCTATGAAAGTCATCTTGAAAGCAGCAGAAGATAGCGCAGGCCCAGCAAGTCTAGGCGATGGTTGCTATATTCCCTCTTTCAAAGCACTCTTGGAAGATACCACCACAATCTTCTTAAGGAAGACGAAACACGCCGAATGTTGGATCGCCTCGACGTCTTAATGGCATGGAGCCGGATGAAATTCAAACCGAAGAAGTCTCGCAGTCTCCCAGTAAGGTAAGGTGAGGTTGATGCGACGACGGCGTCAATAGTAGGCCAATCAGCAGATACCAACGGTTAGTCAAGAACCAGTTAAGAGCCTTGGAAGATGGTACGATTCGTCCATGAAAGAAACAAGAAGAGGGCTAGAAACAGCAGTACTTGCTACCGAATGCCTTCAAGAGGGCTAGAAACAGCAGTACTTGCTACCGAATGCCTTCAAGAGGGCTAGAAACAGCAGTACTTGCTACCGAATGCCTTCAAGAGGGCTAGAAACAGCAGTACTTGCTACCGAATGCCTTCAAGAGGGCTAGAAACAGCAGTACTTGCTACCGAATGCCTTCAAGAGGGCTAGAAACAGCAGTACTTGCTACCTAATGCCTTCAAGAGGGCTAGAAACAGCAGTATTTGCTACCGAATGCCTTCAAGAGGGCTAGAAACAGCAGTACTTGCTACCGAATGCCTTCAAGAGGGCTAGAAACAGCAGTACTTGCTACCGAATGCCTTCAAGAGGGCTAGAAACAGCAGTACTTGCTACCGAATGCCTTCTAGCCAACAATAGATGTGACTTTTAGGGTAAACTTACCCGATTTGTGCAGCCTGTATCCTCTCGAAGATTAAGGTGTGTGAGAATGTATCTAAGAATAGTTCATAAATCTTTTATTTTTTCACTTGAGTCGTAAACTTAAAAATTTTGCCTAGAAAAGAGCTGTTGTCCAAGCTTGATTTTAAAGTGCGTTAGAAAGAATGATTTTCATCAAGTTGACACAGATTTAATTGCGCGTGCATAATGCATTAGCTGACACCTATCTTTGTCCATCTTATAACCTATCTCTGAATCTTATCACCATAAATAGATCTCTTACCGCTTCTCTTTCTGCATACTGTTTTGTATACCTACCATTATTTTAACTATTCAATTTACACTTTTTATAGCCTCAAGTTCTAATTTCTGTGCCTGGTGTTTTTTCTCAAAGGTGATTTTTATTGATTGTCTCCAATCAGTGTAAATCCAACTACTCGTAAATCTTTAACCCTTTGTTTTTGAGTGTTTGTGTGTACGAGATTACGTTCAGAAAACAAAGAATATACGGTGAAAAAGCATTCTCTGAAAATGATCATGTTGTATGCAATGCTAGCTATCTTCAAATTTAAAGGGGACACCTTGTTTTTCATCAAAAACATACTAACCTTTCTCCGAGTAGGATTTAGATGACCATCTATTTCTCTACTAGATTACATTTCGTTCTTTTGTCTTCCCCCTCCCAAACCCCACCCGCTGTATTTCCTTCTGTTCAATGGTATCACCCCGTTATTACACGAATAGTTCCTTGTTGTATAAACTTATTCCTATGGTTTTACATAACAATATATTTTGTCGTTTAGCTACTTGCACCCTGGCCTGGTGAAAACTTCACAATTTTGTCTGCCAGTCGTTGAGCCGGAAGGTAAAGAGGGATAAGCTTTTGTTATGTGATATTTATGAGAGCTGCGTAAGTGTCTTTGGGGGAAAAAAACAACCGCAAAGATTTCGCCATTCCGAGATATCTAGCTAGATGGAGTTGACAGTCAGAGCCTTGTCATCTTAGCACTTGACGAGCCGTGACAGCGAAAAGTCAGCAATGATAAGAACGCTGTTTGTAGAGTATCACCATCTTACTGTGTAATACACTGCCTTTCAAGGACACTGTGTCTTCTTCTTCTTCTTCTTCTTCTTCTTCTTGCTACTGCTGCTGCTTCTACAACAGTTTTAATACTACTGCTACTGCTACTGCTACTACTACTACTACTACTACTACTACTACTACTACTACTACTACTACTACTACTACTACTACTACTACTACTACTACTACTACTACTACTACTACTACTACTACTATTACTATTACTCTTATTATTATTATTATTAATATTATTATTGTTATTATCATTATTATTACAATTACTACTACTACTACTACTACTACTACTACTACTACTACTACTACTACTACTACTACTACTACTACTACTACTACTACTACTACTACTACTACTACTACTACTACTACTACTACTACTACTACCACTACTACTACCACTACTACCACTACTACCACTACTACCACTACTACTACTACTACTACTACTACTACTACTACTACTACTACTACTACTACTACTACTACTACTACTACTACTACTACTACTACTACTACTACTACTACTACTACTACTACTACTACTACTACTACTACTACTACTAGTATCACCACCATTTTCTATTCAAAGGGAAACAACTATTTAATTCTTATTTCTTTTTTCCCTCTCCTTTTCTCTGTGTACGTCTCCGTTCTAAGCTCCCTTTCTCTCCCTCTCCTCACGCACATTTTACTAATCCTAGCCTCACAAGAAACGGCGACTGCAGTGCTATAATTACAAAGTCGTGAAGGTTGCTTTAACTGTACTGGGTTTTAAATAGAACCAAAACATAGATTAAGCGGGACAAAAGAATGAGCGGCACAAGCTAGCCTTAAAGATGTAGATAATATAAGAGAGAAAGGAAGGGGAGGGGGGAAGAGAGACACAAAGAGGGACAGAGAGAGAGAGATGAGAGAGAGAGAGAGAGAGAGAGAGAGAGAGAGAGAGAGAGAGAGAGAGAGAGAGAGAGAGAGAAGACAGACTCCTACAATTCTACTGCACTATTTCTGCAAGTACAACAAGAACAGCAACAACAAAAAACTACTATTACTACTACTACTATACTACTACTTCTACTACTACTACTACTACTTCTACTACTACTACTACTACTACTACTACTACTACTACTACTACTACTACTACTACTACTACTACTACTACTACTACTACTACTACTACTACTACTACTACTACTACTACTACTACTACTACTACTACTAGTACTACTACTACTACTACTACTACTACTACTACTACTACTACTACTACTACTACTACTACTACTACTACTACTACTACTACTACTACTACTACTACTACTACTACTACTACTACTACTACTACTACTACTACTACTACTACTACTACTACTACTACTACTACTACTACTACTACTACTACTACTACTACTACTTTTATTACCACTACTATTATTTTTTGTATGGCGCAATGGTATTAAAGCGGATAAAAAAAATTCTTGATGAAGGATATAAAAATTTGTGAGGGTTTTTGTCATCATCATAGAAAAGATTTGTGTTAAATCAAGACAATGTATTAACACCACGAACACTTCCAAATGAACAGAAACTTGGAAAAAGAACACATGTAAATCAAGCTTACAATGATGTTGTCCATGGAGCGCACACACAGAGGGAAACAAGAGCTGCATCGCTGCGCTCAAGAGAGCGTAAAGCACAATAGAAAAGTTGTTTTTTTTATTGAGCATCATGTATTGTTTTTATTTTGAAAAAAAATGTAAGGTACAGAAAAAGCAAGCATAATCACATGGCACTGGGCGGAAAATATAATATGCATTTATCAACAGTAGATCTTTTAATTTTGTAAACTGAGTGTAAAAAAGGACCGAGAAACAACGTTTAAGGAACAAAGCAAAATCAGAAAGGAAACTCTGTAATGTAAAGTGTTTGTTGCTTTTCATCAGAATAACTATTGATATGATTGTTCGAGTTTTTTATGATTTCAAACCATGGGATGATCAGAATCATAATATCATTATCAAGGAAAGATTATTTACATTATATAAAGCGGCTATACATAAGAAACAGGCACAGCCTTTAAAAGTATTTAAATAAAGATATACATAATACATAAATACATCACATCGGTTCAGAATTACGAATATCTAAATTTAGTTAATCAAAATAAGCGCTTTATGGAAGGACAACTATGGTGGATTTTACAATAAGCTTATACGCAGGGAAAAAAAACAAAAAAACAAAAAAACATATATATATATATATATATATATATATATATATATATATTTTTTTTTTACAGATTAAATTTATCAACAGATATTGTTATTAGCGCTGAATTTAACCTTTAAAATGTCATGGAAATGGATATGTCACGTGTTTTGACACTGATTATGTCCTTGTGTAAATAATGTTTCAATGTCTTTTTCAAAGTATCATGAATACAGTTTCATAAGCTTTATAAAATAGAAGGTGTAATATTACATGTAGTTTAGTAATATCAATGACATGCCTCTTGCAGCACCAATTGCCTTTCATTGTAAAAGTTCACGCTTCCCAAATTTACTCAAGGAACACATGCTTGCCTGTCAAACGAGGTTTGGCGACTGCTGGATTTACGAGGTTTTGTGACTTAAGTTACGAGTTCTGGCAACGAGATTTAGTTAAGAGTTTGGCGATTGAATTAAGTTACAAGGTTTGGCGACTGGAGTAACGAGTTTTGGCGACGGGATTTAGTTAAGACTTTAGCGACTGAATTAAGTTACGAGGTTTGGGGACTTGAATTACGAGTTTTGGCGACGGGATTTAGTTAAGACTTTAACGACTGAATTAAGTTACGAGGTTTGGCGACTTGAATTACGAGTTTTGGCGACGGGATTTAGTTAAGACTTTAGCGACTGAATAAAGTTACGAGGTTTGGCGACTTGAATTACGAGTTTTGGCGACGGGATTTAGTTAAGACTTTAGCGACTGAATTAAGTTACAAGGTTTAGCGACTGGAGTAACGAGTTTTGGCGACGGGATTTAGTTAAGACTTTAGCGACTGAATTAAGTTACAAGGTTTAGCGACTGGAGTAACGAGGTTTGGCGACTTGAGTTAGGAGGTTAGAACTGCCAGTTTGATCCAATGTGTGAGGAGCGACAAGACATCTGAGGTTCAACCATAGTGTTACTTCATGATCAGTTTTTGGTTCTGTACGCTGCCTTACCGGTTAAAAACTTGTTTATTGTTTCTTTTTATTGTTTTTTTTGTCTTTACCTTTTACAATTAATTGTCATAAACCAATCTTCTACCAGTATGGCAAGAAACAAAAATTGTTAAAAATATTATATGATATGCTTATAGTAAGAAAGGATACATTTACTTCAGAGAACAAAGCGCACAAGCAGTGAATTCCAATACCACTAATCTAAAGCAGCATTAAGCGACAAGTGATTACTAGTAATAAATATAAACATGAGGAAAATGTAAGAAAAGATAATATATTAATACTGTACTTAAAAGAAATACAAACAAACTTGTTTTAGGTATGTCAGAGGATCTTAACAAACTTAAAAATAGATTTACCAATTAGATTTACAAAGTTCCATTTGAGCAAGAAAAATTGAGAATTTATAAAAACTTAGTTTTAATGAGAAATTAAACAAATCTCAAATTCGATGAGAAAAGGAGTAAACAACATGTACATGTCACAAGATTAAAAAAACAATCAAAGCAGTTTCGTAACCCTTGTTATAGGCCACTCTGAAAAATAAAAGTTTGATATTTTTTTATTCAATCTCATAAAAAACCCACTAATTATCAGATGATACTTATTAAAAATTTACAAATGAATTAAAAAAAAGGAAAAAAAAATGTGAATAAAACACATTCGATGGTATCAAGAGACTCCTGAAAAATTCTCTTACAAAAGAAACTTTCTTGTCTTTATTTAAAACATTATCGTGGTTGGATCAACCACTCCAACCACTCCCCCTTCCCTTTGTTCTCATACATCACATGCTACCCTCCCCTCCCTCCCTATTTTCTTGAACACCACGAGTACATAATGATTACAACGGCTTAACCGGCTGGTGTCGCTAAATGATTATTATTATTATTATTATTATTATTATTATTATTATTATTATTATTATTATTATTATTATTATTATTATTATTATTATTATTATTATTATTATTATTATTATTATTACTATTCTTCTTCTTCTTCTTCTTCTTCTTATTATTATTATTATTATTATTATTATTATTATTATTATTATTATTATTATTATTATTATTATTATTATTATTATTATTATTATTATTACCATTATTATTATTATTATTATTATTATTATTATTATTATTATTATTATTATTATTATTATTATTATTATTATTATTATTATTATTATTATTATTATTATTATTTATTATTATATTACTATTACTATTACCATTATTATTATTATTATTATTATTATTATTATTATTATTATTATTATTATTATTATTATTATTATTATTATTATTATTATTATTATTATTATTATTATTATTATTACCATTATTATTATTATTATTATTATTATTATTATTATTATTATTATTATTATTATTATTATTATTATTATTATTATTATTACCACCGCTGTACATTTTATTTGCTTGAGCAACATCAACATCAAACAGCCTTGCCAATCTGGATTTGGATACAGTGGAATCCATTAAAAGGGAAACTCTTGCTTAAAGTCAAATCGTTTTTTGGCAGTCAAAGTTCAATGTCAAATCTTGCTTAAGATACAACTTATTTTCTCAATCCGTAGTACGGTTGTCGAGTTTATTGAGATTCCATTGTCCTACTGCCCCAGACAGAAACCGCGTCACAGCTCGCTCTCTGCGAGGTTTTCCAAGATGTCCGGTTGTTGAGGGAGACCAGGACCTCCTCTAGTGACTTGTTTCTTTTCAGACCCAACACCGTCTGCACGGGTGCCATTATTAATTTTGTCTGTGTCTGCAGAGCTGGTGAAGTCTGCCGAGCCGCTGCTCATTCTGTTATCGCTGGTATCGACCGCTTCCACCACAGTCTGTCTCGTCTCAGCAGTGACGCCATCTCCGTCAAGTAAGGCAGGCGATATGTCCTGATGAACTTTGCTGGTTTCGTTTGCTGGGCCAAGGTCAAAGCCAGCGGTGCTGCCAATGTTTTTCTTGTTGTTCTTACTGTTGGAAGCAATAGTCTCTGAACTGTGTTGTTTCTTGTTGTTCTGGCCCGTCTCATGTGACGCTTGGTTGCCTGGTACCGCACTTATGACTTGTGACACTGGAGGAGGGTTTTGTGATGTATATTGATCTGTTGTGATTCTCGTGCCCTGAGGATACACGCTTCTTTCTGGATTATTTGAATCCTTGGCCTGATCAGAATAGATCTGTCCCGGTTGATTGGACGCGACATCCGGAAGAGGATCTGAAGTAAATCCGAGACCACTTGGGTCCAGTGGGATAACACCATTGGGACTTGGCTCATGTCGATTTTCTCTAGGCTGTTGGTCAAACGTGGAGCTTGCCCCTTTGTTTCCGTGTGCATGTCTCCATTTTTCAGGGCCGAAATGTTTCTCCACGTCTGGGAGGTTGGCAGTTACGTGTGGATGTCTGTGCGCCTTTTGAGGCATCGGAGACATCCGGGTCTGGTTGGTCTTCACCGGGTAGTCGGTGCTGGCGACGGTGTAGGTCGTGGCCACACCCTGCGGAGGTTTGCCTGCTGGATCCCTCACGCTGCCAGGAAAATCTAGCGGAGCTCGGTTGGAATTGGAAGACTGGAATTCTCCTCTACCCGGGATTTGCGTCTGAGGAGCGATGGGTTCGTTTTCTGGCGTATGGAAAACTTCTTCCGGAAGCATCACTAGAGCAGGCATGTCGGAGTCCGGGTTGGAAAGTGTATGAACAGGGCCCGACGCAGAAAAAACTGTCAGGTAGTCGGAACCTGCTTGGTGGGAATGAGGTGCAGGAGGGGGGTGTCGGTCGTCATCACTTGCTTGTTTCCCCCTCGCTTTGTCTTCTTGGTCAACTCCGTGTCCCCTAGGAGGCTTATACAGGTACCCTGGAACCTGCCCTGGCTGTTGTTTTAAAATTTGGGCGCAGACTAAACCTCTTGGGTTATGGACTGCGAGACCGTTTGGCGTTACCATAGGCTGGTGGCCTACGTCTTGAACAGGACTCGGCGCAGCTCTGACAACTCCAGTCATAGGCGCGGGTTCACCTCCGTGGAAAACAGCTTCTCTCTGGTCTTTGATTGTAAGGTTGGTATTTTCTTCTCCTTGTGCGTCACTCCTAATGTTTTGATGGTTCCCCACAACACCAGCCTCCTGCAGGCGTGCATAGTTCTCGTAAGGAACTGGGCTTAACATACCTTCCGCAGTCAACACATAGATGTAGTCTGGGTCTGTGGATGAGGTGACCACTGACTGAGAACTTTGTGGAATTGTGTATATCGCTCGGGCGTCGGAAAGATTGCTGAAGAGAACGAATTTGTCCGGGTGCTCCAGTATGGCTTCCGGTTTTCCCTTCTGCTGAATATGACCTTTTTGCCGATTGGGCCCATTTTGATACGGATCGTTTGTTTGGTGTGTCTGTTCGATCGGTTGTTGTGTTTGATTTAAGTGTGAAATATATAGCTGTCTTAGTCGCTCATCAAGGT
>JAWDGP010002001.1:65000-112500 GCA_033675545.1 Elysia crispata
TGATAGGGTATATAAAAAAATCAAATAACTAAATTGCTCCATTTCTTTTATCTCATATTATAAGAAATACAATATAAATACAAAATAATTGCGACCCAGTCTGAATAAATAACGCTGGAATGGGCAGCACAGAAAACGGTAATCATGATTTCGAGTTTCCTCATCAATTCATCATCCTCAAAGCTACATCACATTTTTAAAGATTTATCAACCTGAAACAGATGTGCACAATGTCCCAAGAGGCTGGGAAAACTGAACCTAATGAAAATTCCCGTTTTGTTCTATTTTTATTTGAAGTAGGGGCATCTTATATAGCAACTGTAATTGGCCGAACCACTGTTCTGAACTATGTACTTTTAAAACTGAGACTAAGACCTACGCGTTTTGGATACTTTTTAGACTTTGTAAAAAAACAAAAACGTCTTGCAGGGCTAATCGTAATCATGAAGGGTATTTTCCAAGTATATTTCATTATTCATTCGGAAAAATGAATGGCAAATTGTATGGTTTATGTTAGTTCTTTGAATGTATTTAGTCTTACACCTGAAAAATTTGCTACAAGCACGAAAATCCCTATGGCATATGATCTTACTATTCCAAATCAATATCTCTGTTTCTTAAAATAATGGCTCTCGAACAAAAATTAGCTTCTATGGTATCTGATGTTAAAGTTCTAAATAAAAATTATCGTTGTGTCCTAAAAGTTATGACTTTTGGAACACAAATAAACTTCTGTGGTATAATTATAATATTGCAGTTCTGAATAAATATGATTATTTATCTGATATCCAAAACTCCTATAGTATACAAAAAGTTGCAGTTCTGAATAAATATGATTATTCACCTGAGAAAATGTCTCTTTGTACAACAACAATGCCTCTGGTGAATAATGTTACAGTTCTAAGTAAATATGGTTGTTCACCTGAAGTATGGAGGACTCGTCAGGCAGTGAGTCTGGTGGATGTTACTGAAGCCTCGTGGAAGATTACAGTTAAAGAAATTCTCCCAGTATTTCCGCAGCCAGGAGTCCGACGCTGCGTCTTGTGGCCCCCAAGTTTGGACGAATTTCTGCAAAACATAAAGCCGGTCTTTTGAAGGTAAATGGAAAAAAAAAACAAACCTTGTTTTGACAAAAAAAAGAAATAAAAGTTTTCGACTTCAGTTTTTTTAAGGGGACTATCACCACTGCTCTTTACTCCATTTAGAATTCTAGTGTTAAATACAAAATATACTCCAGTCAAACTTTTGTGATACTGAGACGGAACAAAACTCGATCTTTTTCTTTCAGACTTCCCTGCCCTCACCTATTATCAGCGCTTTCACATAACTCATTTATAGTGAAGTGGCAGATTTATTGAGCACATGCTGTAGAACTTACCTTAAAACCGTAGTCAACGTCAAAGCCCGTGGGCTCCAATATAAGCGAGCCCCGGACTCGCTCCCCACCGTCCCCCTCCAGGACCTGGGTGTTGCGGCCCCAGGCCTCGCTGCCCAGGAAGACAAAAGTGTCCTCGTGTTGCACCGCCTTCACAAGGTTCAAGGCCACACCATCCATCACAAAGGCAACCACAACCTAGTGGGAGATACAAGAGGAGGAGGAGGGGGTGGGGGGGAGTATGTTGGGAGAACAGGTATAGTTTGTGTCTGTAGCAGAGCGAGAGTAAAAAAATATCATCAATCAGTATGAATATTATTCCAGATATATGACATTCACTTTAGATGTTCGCGAGGAATTGTACACAAAATTCCATCAGCACTGCTGTGACCTTCACTCAGGTATTACAGCACAGGCTGAACCAAAAGCAATCACGGCAGAGAGAAAAAACATATCTCTAGTACTATAGTAACAACCTCTGCTACTATAACTTCTTCTTCTTCTTCTTCTTCTTCTTCTTCTTCTTCTTCTTCTTCTTCTTCTTCTTCTTCTTCTTCTTCTTCTTCTTCTTCTTCTTCTACTACTACTACTACTACTACTACTACTACTACTACTACTACTACTACTACTACTACTACTACTACTACTACTACTACTACTACTACAACTACTGCTGCTGCTAATACTACTTCTGCTACTACTACCTGCTACTGCTGCTACTACAACTACTACTACTACTACTACTACTACTACTACTACTACTACTACTACTACTACTACTACTACTACTACTACTACTACTACTACTACTACTACTACTACTACTACTACTACTACAACAACTACTACTATTATTGCTGCTGATGCTACTACTACTTTTACTTCTCACCCCTACAGCACCCTCTCTGTATTCCTTCAACAATGGTTTCAGGTCGTCTACGGTTGTCTTGTCGGTGACTTCGAAAGCATCAGCGACACAGATCCCTTGAGCCTCGGCCTTCTCTCTGAACCGTTGGTACAAGGCGCGGCCGTATAGGTTGCCGAATACAACTGCACCTACATAGGTCACCTTGTGCGATAAACGAGAGGCTTTTTTTAAAAGTTTGTATATCAATCACTTTTGTATTTCCTATAAATCACATATTTCCACATTATTCAAGAAGTTATACATTGTTCAAGAAGTGTAAAATATTTCGTTTGAAAATTGCGATCTGGCGCATACGGAAGTGTCAAGTAAAAGCATCGTGTTGCCAGCTCTAGATCTACACAACAAGAAGATGGCTTATCTATAGGAGTAATTTACAATCCCAGCGGAACATCAACACTCTAGCACTCACGTTAAGCTGCTGGAGAATGAGGCTGATGGCAGACGCCTGCTGAGTGTCACTTATCACAGTCCTAGAGAAGTACGGGTACTGGATACGGTTGTCAAGGCTAGGGTTGGTTGAGCTGGGGAATATAGAAAAAGGAGGTGGGGGTGGGGAGGAAAGAGAAGCGGTAGAGTTGTGGTTGTGGAGAGATGTTGACAGTGGGTTAAAAGGGAAAGGTAAGTTATGATGATTGTGGTGGAAATATTGAGAGGGGGAAGGGGGTGGAAATAGGAAGTCTGTCCTGGTGATAGTGAGATATAGAAAGGGAAAGAGGGCAGAGTTTGGTGTTGGTGATGGTAAGATAAAGAAAGGGAAAGGGGGCAGAGGTTAGTGCTGGTGATGGTGATATATAGAATAGGGAAGGGGGCAGAGGTTAGTGCTGGTGATGGTGAGATATAGACAGGGGAAGGGGGCAGAGGTTAGTGCTGGTGATGGTGAGATATAGACAGGGGAAGGGGGCAGAGGTTAGCCCTGGTGATGGTGATATATAGAATAGGGAAGGGGGCAGAGGTTAGTGCTGGTGATGGTGATGGTAAGATAAAGAAAGGGAAAGGGGGCAGAGGTTAGTGCTGGTGATGGTGATAAATAGACAGGGGAAGGGGGCAGAGGTTAGTCCTGGTGATGGTGAGATATAGAAAGGGGGAGAGGGCAGAGGTTAATGCTGGTGATGGTGAGATATAAAAAGGGAAAGGGGGCAGAGGTTAGTCCTGGTGATGGTGAGATATAGAAAGGGGGAGAGGGCAGAGGTTAATGCTGGTGATGGTGAGATATAAAAAGGGAAAGAGGGCAGAGTTTAGTGTTAGTGGTGGTAAGATAAAGAAAGGGAAAGGGGGCAGAGGTTAGTGCTGGTGATGGTGAGATATATAAAGGGGAAGGGGGCAGAGGTAAGTGCTGGTGATGGTGAGATATATAAAGGGGAAGGGGGCAGAGGTAAGTGCTGGTGATGGTGAGATATATAAAGGGGAAGGGGGCAGAGGTTAGTGCTGGTGATGGTGATATATAGAAAGGGGAAGGGGGCAGAGGTTAGTGCTGGTGATGGTGAGATATAGAAAGGGGAAGGGGGCAGAGGTTAGTGCTGGTGATGGTGAGATATAGAAAGGGGGAGAGGGCAGAGGTTAGTGCTGGTGATGGTGAGATATAGAAAGGGGAAGGGGCAGAGGTTAGTCCTGGTGATGGTGATATATAAAAAGGGGAAGGAGAACAGAGGTTAATGTTGGTGGTGATGGTGAGATATAGAAAGGGGAAGGGGGCAGAGGTTAGTGCTGGTGATGGTGAGATATAGAAAGGGGGAGAGGGCAGAGGTTAGTGCTGGAGATGGTGATTGAGATTGAAACAGGAAAGTTGGGTCAGATTGAGAGGGTAGTGTTGTGGATGGTAGTGGTAGTGATGGAGAAAGGAAAGTGGGGTGGAAATGAGAGGGTTTTTGTGTGGATGGTAGCGAAGATGGAGACAGGAAAGTGGGGTTAGAGTGAGAGGGTAGTGGTGTGGGTGGTGGTGGTAGTGATGGAGAAAGGAAAGTGGGGTGGAAATGAGAGGGTTTTTGTGTGGATGGTAGCGAAGATGGAGACAGGAAAGAGGGGTTAGAGTGAGAGGGTAGTGGTGTGGATGGTAGCGAAGATGGAGACAGGAAAGTGGGGTTAGAGTGAGAGGGTAGTGGTGTGGATGGTAGCGAAGATGGAGACAGGAAAGTGGGGTTAGAGTGAGAGGGTAGTGGTGTGGGTGGTGGTGGTAGTGATGGAGAAAGGAAAGTGGGGTGGAAATGAGAGGGTTTTTGTGTGGATGGTAGCGAAGATGGAGACAGGAAAGTGGGGTTAGAGTGAGAGGGTAGTGGTGTGGGTGGTGGTGGTAGTGATGGAGAAAGGAAAGTGGGGTGGAAATGAGAGGGTTTTTGTGTGGATGATAGCGAAGATGGAGACAGGAAAGTGGGGTTAGAGTGAGAGGGTAGTGGTGTGGATGGTAGTGGTAGTGATGGAGAAAGGAAAGTGGGGTGGAAATGAGAGGGTTTTTGTGTGGATGGTAGCGAAGATGGAGACAGGAAAGTGGGGTTAGAGTGAGAGGGTAGTGGTGTGGGTGGTGGTGGTAGTGATGGAGAAAGGAAATTGGGGTCGGAGTAAGAAGGTAGTGATGTTGAAGATGGCGGAGATGGAAAGAGGAAAATTTGGGGCGGAATGAGAAGGAAGTGCTGGTGTGTTGGTGGAGATGTTTAGATAAGAACGTCGATAATATGGTGGTAGTTCCTTTGATAGAAGTTGATGATATTAATTGCTGTAATAGAATTTAGCGTCAGAGTGTTTTACTTACAACTATTAGTGTAACAGCTGAACTGCTGATGGGAATGTGATATTAGAGAACTAGGAATATCGATGTCCAACATTACAGAAAAAGAAGAAGCGGTAGAATAGTGGAATGATGAGGAAGATAAACAACACTAAAATCATCCTTGTTATCAATCTTTCCAACAACCATATAAAAAAAAACAGGACAACGAGACAGCTGGAAAAAGGTAAAAAAGACGCAACCTATCAAATGGCGACAAAAAAATCAGCAACGAGTGGCAGTTAAACCGGAGGCAACAAAACTGTCATTGGTGAAAACACCTATAACCTGGCGTATTTACCTATAGGAGATATTGAGGACACAGTCTACCTGGCGTGTTTACTTGTAGGAGATATTGAGGACACAGTCTACCTGGCGTGTTTACTTGTAGGAGATATTGAGGTCACCAGTCTACCTGGCGTGTTTACTTTTAGGAGATATTGAGGACACAGTCTACCTGGCGTGTTTACTTTTAGGAGATATTGAGGACACCAGTCTACCTGGCGTGTTTACTTTTAGGAGATATTGAGGACACAGTCTACCTGGCGTGTTTACTTTTAGGAGATATTGAGGACACAGTCTACCTGGCGTGTTTACTTGTAGGAGATATTGAGGACACCAGTCTACCTGGCGTGTTTACTTGTAGGAGATATTGAGGACACCAGTCTACCTGGCGTGTTTACTTTTAGGAGATATTGAGGACACAGTCTACCTGGCGTGTTTACTTTTAGGAGATATTGAGGACACAGTCTACCTGGCATGTCTATCTCTAGAAGATACTGAGGACACAGTTTACCTGGCGTGTTTACCTGTAGGAGATATTGAGGTCACATTCTACCTGGCATGTCTATCTCTAGAAGATATTGAGGACACAGTCTACCTGGCGTGTTTACCTGTAGGAGATATTGAGGACACCAGTCTACCTGGCATGTCTATCTCTAGAAGATATTGAGAACACAGTCTACCTGGAGTGTTTGCCTGTATGAGATATTGAGGACACAGTCTACCTGGCATGTCTATCTCTAGAAGATATTGAGGACACAGTCCACCTAGCGTGTTTACTTTTAGGAGATATTGAGGATACGGTCTACCTGGCGTGTTTTCTTGTAGGAGATATTGAGGACACTGTCCACCTAGCGTGTTTACTTTTAGGAGATATTGAGGACACTGTCCACCTAGCGTGTTTACTTTTAGGAGATATTGAAGACACTGTCCACCTAGTGTGTTTACTTTTAGGAGATATTGAGGATACAGTCTACCTGGCGTGTTTACCTGTAGGAGATATTGAGGTCACATTCTACCTGGCATGTCTATCTCTAGAAGATATTTAGGACACAGGCTACCTGGCGTGTTTGCCTGTAGGAGATACTGAGGACATAGTGCACCTGGCGTGTTTACCTGTAGGAGATATTAAGGACATAGTGCACCTGGCGTGCTTACCTGTAGGAGATTAGTGGAATGCGAAGGTTCTGGAGCATGGGCAGCACTGCTATAGTGGCCGGGCTGGACTGCGCTCCAACAGCAACAACGATCTTCTTGGGGTCAAGGACTGCGTGTGTGGACTTACAGGTCACCTCAAGATCACCACTCAAGATCTGGGTGATTGAAAAAATGCGAAGGAAAATGAGGGTGGAAAGTTTGTGTGGTTTGGTAGTGTTGGTTAGAACGTAAAGGCCCAGGGAAAAAAACCCAACTAATTTAAATGATATCTGAAGCACTCATTGACATTGGACAAGTCAGCTTTCGATATTTACATTACTCATTTATTCAGGTGCACCATACGGCCTCCATTCTTCATCATAGTTCTCCTATATTTTTCTCGTATTGTAACTCAGTGCAAAATATGTTCTTCCTCAAATCGGATATTTTTTTCGCCAAGTTTCTGTAGTCTACTTTTACTGCTGGGGTAAAGTTTCTTGATTTGATTCTTTTCCTCCTCCCTTTCCTTCCTACTTCTTCTTCTCCTTCTTCTTCTTCTTCTTCTTCTTCTTCTTCTTCTTCTTCTTCTTCTTCTTCTTCTTCTTCTTCTTCTTCTTCTTCTTCTTCTTCTTCTTCTTCTTCTTCTTCCTCCTCCTTCGTCTTTTTGTTCTTGCTTTTGTTATTGTTGTTGTTGTTGTTTTTGTTGTTGTTTTGCTCCTTTTTCTTGTTCTTGTTTACCTCTCCTCCCCCCTCCTCTTCATTGCCGTTGACCTGATAATCTTGCCATGAGGCCATAGCTCGTTAGGTTGCATCTTGTCACGGTGGACATGTAATCTTCATAAGCTTCCCTGTTTTATTTTCAGCCCTCCCCCCCCCCCCCCCAATCCCCACCTCACCCCGCAATTACGGATTTTTGTCCGTATGAGATGGCGAGGAGTGCTCCGAAACTTCTAGAAAAGTAATAGTCTTGATCTTTTGTTGCATTAAATGTCAATTTTCTGGAACTTACCAGCATAAAGAAAAATCAACAGTTCTGCTGACATCTTAAATACAGTATAAAAGCTATTGCACTGTGCACTTATTTTTACTACTTTTTAAACGTGCGAATGTTCTAGTGAAATCACAATATTCGGTCCAAGAACGTTTTACTTTTTAGAAGAAGGAACGCCATAGTTTTTTTACATTGCTTTTTGTCTTGACTTAAAGAAGTGCTTTCAATAATATAATCAGTTGTAAAGTATATAGTACTATGAAAACAATCTTTGTTTTATCAATCAACGACCTACTTATTCGCTTCTATCTCTCTTTATTATATCTATCATCCTTTCTATGACCCCCCCCCCTACCCCTCTCGCTCTCTGTTTTATTTTCTTGCATCTCGATATCACTAAGTATTGTTTAATCCTTTTCGACCTACCGCTTCGTCCATTCTCTCTTAATCCTTTTCTTCCCTCCTTCCATCCCTATCGCACTCACATCTTTTCTATCTCCATCCCTGTCTCCATCCCACCTCTTTATCTCCATCACTCTCTTTCTATCTCCATCCCTCCTTCCTTATCTCCATCACTCTTTCCCCAACTATATCACTCTTTTCCTATCTCTATCGCTCTTTCCCTTTCAATATTCCTCATTCCATATCCTCGCCGCTCTTTCCCTAACTATATCCCTCCTCCCTTATCTCCATCGCTCTTTCCTTATCTCCACCCCTCCTTCCATATCTCCACCCCTACTTCCTTATCTCCACCCCTCCTTCCTTATCTCCACCCCTACTTCCTTATCTCCACCCCTCCTTCCTTATCTCCACCCCTCCTTCCTTATCTCCACCCCTCCTTCCTTATCTCCACCCCTACTTCACTATCTCCACCCCTACTTCCTTATCTCCACCCCTCCTTCCTTATCTCCCCCCTCCTTCCTTATCTCCACCCCTCCTTCCCTATCTCCACCCCTCCTTCCCTATCTCCACCCCTCCTTCCCTATCTCCACCCCTCCTTCCCTATCTCCACCCCTCCTTCCCTATCTCCACCCCTACTTCCTTATCTCCGCCCCTCGTTCCTTATCTCCACCCCTACTTCCTTATCTCCACCACTACTTCCTTATCTCCACCCCTACTTCCTTATCTCCACCTCTACTTCACTATCTCCACCCCTACTTCACTATCTCCACCCCTCCTTCCCTACCTTCATCCATCTTCTTCTACTTCCTATCTCCACCCCTCAATGTCTTTTGTCCTATCTCCACCTCTACTTCACTATCTCCACCCCTACTTCACTATCTCCACCCCTCCTTCCCTACCTTCATCCATCTTCTTCTATCTCCATCTCTCCTTTCCTTTCTCAATGTCTTTTGTCCTATCTCCATCCCTTCTTTCCTATGTCCATCACTCTTTCCCAAACTATACCCCTCCTTCCTTTTGTGCAACACTCTTTCCCAAACTGTATCCCTCCTTCCTTTTGTGCAACACTCTTTCCGTATTTTTATCTCTCCTCCCTATTTCCATCTTTCTTTTCTTATCTCCATTGCTCTTTCCCTAACTATATCCCTCCTTCCTTATGTAAATTGTTCTTTCCCTAATTATATTCCTCCGTCCCTATCTCCATCGCTCTTTCCCTTTCTCCATCTGTTCTTTCCTACCTCCATCCCTCTGACCCTATCTCCATCGCTCTCTCCCTGACTATAAAACTCCTTCCCTATCTCCACCCTTCTTTCCCAATAACCATCGCTCTTTCCCTAATTATATACCTCTTTTCCTATCTCCATCGCTCTTTCCCTAATTATATACCTCTTTCCCTATCTCCATCGCTCTTTCCCTATCTCCATCCCTCTTTCCCTATCTCCATCGCTCTTCCCCCTATCTCCATCGCTCTTTCCCTAATTATATACCTCTTTCCCTATCTCCATCCCTCTTTCCCTATCTCCATCGCTCTCCTTCCCTATCTCCACCTCCTCCTTCCCTATCTCCACGCTCCTTTCCCTAATTATATATCCTTCCCTATCTCCACCTCCTTTCCCTATCTCCATCGCTCTTTCCCTAATTATATTCCTCTTTCCCTATCTCCATCGCTCTTCTAACAATTAATATCTCCATCTCCATGCTCTTTCCTAATCTATATACCTCTTTCCCTATCTCCATCGCTCTTTCCTTCCCTATCTCCATCGCTCTTTCCCTCCTCTCCCTATCTCCATCCCTCTTTCCCCTATCTCCATCGCTCCTTTCCCTATTCCTCTTTCCCATCTCCATCGCTCCTTCCCTGATCTCCACCATCGCTCTTTCCCTATCTCCACCCTCTTTCCCTATCTCCATCGCTCTTTCCCTAATTATATACCTCTTTCCCAATAACCATCGCTCTTTCCCTAATTATATACCTCTTTTCCTATCTCCATCGCTCTTTCCCTAATTATATACCTCTTTTCCTATCTCCATCGCTCTTTCCCTAATTATATACCTCTTTCCCTATCTCCATCGCTCTTTCCCTAATTATATACCTCTTTCCCAATAACCATCGCTCTTTCCCTAATTATATACCTCTTTCCCTATCTCCATCGCTCTTTTCTAACAATTAATATCCTTTCTTATCTCCATCGCTCTTTCCCTATCTCCATACCTCTTTCCCTGTCTCCATCGCTCTTTTCTAACAATTAATATCCTTTCTTATCTCCATCGCTCTTTCCCTAACTATATCCTTCTTTCCCTATCTCCATCGCCCTAACAATTAATATCCTTTCTGTCTCCATACCTCTTTCCCTGTCTCCATTCCTCTTTCCCTATCTCCATCGCTCTTTTCTAACAATTAATATCCTTTCTTATCTCCATCGCTCTTTCCCTATCTCCATACCTCTTTCCCTGTCTCCATACCTCTTTCCCTGTCTCCATTCCTCTTTCCCTATCTCCATCGCTCTTTTCTAACAATTAATATCCTTTCTTATGTCCATCCTCTTTCCCTAATTCCATTCCTCTTTCCCTATCTCCATCCTCTTTTCTAACTTCCTTTCTTATCTCCATCGCTCTCCTAATTATATTCCTCTTTCCCTATCTCCATCGCTCTTTTCTCTTCCTTTCTGTCTCCATCGCTCTTTCCCTAATCTCCATATCCTCTTCCCTATCTCCATCGCTCTTTTCCTATCCCTATCTCCATCGCTCTTTCCTAATCTCCATTCCTCTTTCCCTATCTCCATCGCTCTTTTCACAATTAATATCCTTCTTATCTCCACCCGCTCTCCATTCCTCTTTCCCTGTCTCCATTCCTCTTTTCTAACAATTAATATCCCTTATCTCCATCGCTCTTTCCCTGTCTCCATCCCTCTTTCCCTGTCTCCATACCTCTTTCCCTACCTCCATCCCTCTTTCCCTGTCTCCATACCTCTTTCCCTGTCTCCATACCTCTTTCCCTGTCTCCATACCTCTTTCCCTATCTCCATCGCTCTTTCCGTATTTACATCCCTCTTTCCCTGTCTCCATTCCTCTTTCCCTATCTCCATCCCTCCATCTCCATTCCTCTTTCCCTATCTCCATCGCTCTTTCCGTATTTACATCCCTCTTTCCCTGTCTCCAGTCCTCTTTCCCTATCTCCATCGCTCCTTCCCGTATTTACATCCCTCTTTCCCTCTCTCCATTCCTCTTTCCCTATTTCCATCCCTCCTTCCCTCTCCTCTTTCCGTCATCCCTCCTTCCTTACATCCCTCTTTCCCTGTCTCCATTCCTCTTTCCCTATCTCCATCGCTCTTTCCGTATTTACATCCCTCTTTCCCTGTCTCCATTCCTCTTTCCCTATCTCCATCGCTCTTTCCGTATTTACATCCCTCTTTCCCTGTCTCCATTCCTCTTTCCCTATCTCCATCCCTCCTTCACTGTCTCCATCTATCTTTCCCTATCTTCACTCATCTTTCTCTATCTCCATCTTGCCTTCCCTTTTTTCCATACCTCCTTTCCTATCTCCATTCCTTCTTCCCGATCTCCATCGCTCTTTCCCAATTTATATCCCTCCTGCACTCTCTATTACGCTCTTTCCCTAACTATATCTCCCTTCCCTATCTCCATCGTTCTTTCCCTAACTTTATCTCCCTTCCCTATCTCCATCGTTCTTTCCCTAACTATATTTCCCTTCCCTATCTCCATCGTTCTTTCCCTAACTGTATCCCTTTCTCTCTATCTCATTCGCTCTTTCATTAACTAAATCCCCATTTGCCTATCTGCATCGCTCTTTCCCTAACTATATCTCATCTTATCTCTCTCCATCCCCCCTTCCCTATCTCCATCCCTCTTTCCCTATCTCCATCCCTCTTTCCATAACTTTATCCCTCCTTCCCTATCTCCACCCCTCCTTCCAGATTTCCATCCCTCTTTCCCTAACTCCATTGCTCTTTCCCTAACTATATCTCATCTTATCTATCTCCATCCCCCCTTCCCTATCTCCATCCCTCTTTCCCTAACTCCATCGCTCTTTCCCTAACTATATCTCATCTTATCTATCTCCATCCCCCCTTCCCTATCTCCATCGCTCTTTCCCTAACTATATCTCATCTTATCTATCTCCATCCCCCCTTCCCTATCTCCATCCCTCTTTCCCTAACTATATCTCATCTTATCTATCTCCATCCCCCCTTCCCTATCTCCATCGCTCTTTCCCTAACTATATCTCATCTTATCTATCTCCATCCCCCTTCCCTATCTCCACCACTCTTTCCCTATCTCCACCACTCTTTCCCTATCTCCACCACTCTTTCCCTATCTCCACCCCTCCTTCCCTATCTCCACCCCTCCTTCCCTATCTCCACCACTCTTTCCCTATCTCCACCCCTCCTTCCCTATCTCCATCCCTCCTTCCCTATCTCCATCCCTCCTTCCTTATCTCCATCCCTCCTTCCCTATCTCCATCCCTCCTTCCCTGTCTCCATCCCTCCTTCCCTGTCTCCATCCCTCTTTCCCTGTCTCCATCCCTCTTTCCCTAACTATATCTCCTCCATCTATCTCCATCCCTCCTTCCCTATCTGCATCGCTCTTTCCCTATCTCCATCCACCCTTCCCTATCTGCATCGCTCTTATCTATCTCCATCCCTCCTTCCCTATCTCCATCCCTCTTTCCCTATCTATATCTCATCTTATCTATCTCCATCCCTCCTTCCCTGTCTCCATCCCTCCTTCCCTGTCTCCATCCCTCCTTCCCTGTCTCCATCCCTCCTTCCCTGTCTCCATCCCTCTTTCCCTGTCTCCATCCCTCTTTCCCTATCTCCATCCCTCTTTCCCTGTCTCCATACCTCTTTCCCTATCTCCATCGCTCTCTTTCCCTAACTATATCTCATCTTATCTATCTCCATCCCCCCTTCCCTATCTCCATCCCTCTTTCCCTAACTATATCTCATCTTATCTATCTCCATCCCCCCTTCCCTAACTCCATCGCTCTTTCCCTAACTATATCTCATCTTATCTATCTCCATCCCCCCTTCCCTAACTCCATTGCTCTTTCCCTAACTCCATCGCTCTTTCCCTAACTATATCTCATCTTACCTATCTCCATCCCTCTTTCCCTATCTCCATCCCTCCTTCCCTATCTCCACCCCTCCTTCCCTATCTCCATCCCTCCTTCCCTATCTCCACCCCTCCTTCCCTATCTCCACCCCTCCTTCACTATCTCCATCCCCCCTTCCCTAACTCCATTGCTCTTTCCCTAACTCCATCGCTCTTTCCCTAACTATATCTCATCTTACCTATCTCCATCCCTCTTTCCCTATCTCCATCCCTCTTTCCCTAACTTTATCCCTCCTTCCCTATCTCCACTCCTCCTTCCAGATTTCCATCTCTCTTTCCCTATCTCCATCCCTATCTCCTCATCTCATCTCCTATCTCCAGCCCTCCTTCCCTATCTCCACCGCTCCCTCCCTATCTCCACCGCTCCCTCCCTATCTCCATCGCTCCCTCCCTATCTCCACCCCTCCTTCCCTATCTCCACCCCTCCTTCCCTATCTCCACCACTCTTTCCCTATCTCCACCACTCCTTCCCTATCTCCACCACTCTTTCCCTATCTCCACCACTCTTTCCCTAACTATATCTCATCTTACCTATCTCCATCCCTCTTTCCCTATCTCCATCCCTCTTTCCCTAACTTTATCCCTCCTTCCCTATCTCCACTCCTCCTTCCAGATTTCCATCTCTCTTTCCCTATCTCCATCTCTCTTTTCCTATCTTCTCCCCTCCTTTCCTATATTCATCCCTCCTTCCCTTTATCCATCACTCCTTCCCTATCTTCATCCCTCTTTCCCGATCTCCACCCGTCCTTCCCTATCTCCATCCCTCATTCCCTATCTTTATCCCTCGTTCCCTATCTCCATCGCTCCCTCCCTATCTCCATCCCTCCTTCCATATCTCCATCTCTCTTTCCCTATCTCTAATCCTCTTTGCCTATCTCCACCCGTCCTTCCCTATCTCAATCCATCTTTCCCTATCTCCATCCCTCCTTCCCTGTCTCCATCGCTCTTTCCCTTACTAGATCCATCTTCCCCTATCCCTCTCCCAACTTCCCTATGTCCAAATTCAATTACCAATCAACCCATTAACCAATCAGTCAATTATCCAATCAACCCATTAACCAATCAGTCAATTATCCAATCAACCCATTAACCAATCAGTCATTACCTAATCAACCCATTAACCAATCAGTCAATTATCCAATCAACCCATTAACCAATCAGTCAATTATCAAATCAACCCATTAACCAATCATTCAATAATCCAATAAACCCATTAAACAATCAGTCAATTATCCAATCAACCCATTAACCAAAATCAATCAACCAATCAACCCATTAACCAATCAGTCATTACCTAATCAACCCATTAACCAATCAGTCAATTACCTACTCCATCCATAAAAAAATCAGTCAATTATCCAACCAACCCATTAACCAAATTCAATTACCAAATCAACTTATTAAGCAATCAGTCAGTTACCTAATCAACCCATTAACCAATCAGTCAATTACCTACTCAACCCATTAACCAATCAGTCAATTACCTAATAAACCTTTTAACCAATCAGTTAATTACCCAATCAACCCATTAAAAAATTCTGTTACCCAATCAACCCATTACCTAATCAGTCATTTACACAATTAATTCATTAACCGAATTTAATCACCTAATCAACCAATTAACCAACCAGTCATTTATCAAATCAACCCATTAACCAATCCGTCAATTACCAATCAACCCATTCACCAAACAGTCAATTACCCAATTAACTGCATTCCATTTTTAAACAGAATGGAACTTCAGCTATTGTTGGTGCCTGTGACCTAATCGCGAGAGATTTGACCAACCTTAGACAACATCCGGGTTATGAGCAGCGGACTGTAACAGTCGTCCAGTGCCAGGTAGCCAAACTTGACACCTGTTTCCTGGATCAGCCTGCCAACAGCATGGACGAACGCTTTCATGGCCGGAAAAGAATCGCTATCTTTTCTGGAAAAAAAAAAAGAAACGGAAATCGCCAACAAATATTCAGAAATACAGATTTACTTAGAACCTTTTTGAAATGAGTATGTGACGAAGCTCATGAAATCATGGAGTCTATAATAACAGCCATTAGAATCATCTTCTCATTGTTTTATAGCGTGCCACCCACAAAGTTAGAAAAATGAGGAAGAGCCAAAGAAGAACTGAGAAAACAGTCAAGGAATGAACTCAAAATGGCTGACACAGGACTGGTTGTAGTGGAGTAAGATGTTCCGGGTTGGCCTGTGGTGGAACGGTACCATGGATCAGATTTAAGGTTTTTCAGAAACATTGAAAGTGACATCATGTAAAATTTCAACAGATCTCACTCATCGACTCACCGTACAGAAGATTCTATCGAAAGTCCTGTCAGTAAATTTGAAAAGTTCGAATGGCAACAACTGTTGTGTTATGATTTAACTCGATCAGGCTCCATTGTATGATTACTTGAAATGTAAAATAAGACGCTCTTTTGGTTTTTACCATTGTCAAACCCCAAAAGTTTCATGAGATATTACAGTCTTCAATCCCAAGTTTTCGTGTATTTTCGTGATTTTTTCAAAGATACTTTTAAACGCTTATTAAACAGCTATGAACTCTGGCTAAACTGCCCAAAGGTGCACTGTCTTAAGGATAAATGCCTGTGATAGTGGACATATTCAAAAGGATCCATTAATGGAATAAGAATTCTCAGCTAAGTTTGTAAAATCCAAATCTATTTACTTATTTTTTTAAACATTCATTATCATGTAGGTTTGAAAGACTGCTGGGTTCAGAAATGCAGTGAATTTTATGCACTTAATTCGAAAATTCACATCTTTCTAATAAGCGTTTAAAGGATCTAAAAACAGATTAAGAAAATAAAAGCATTAATGGATTTTACTAAATTGCTGACTATTCTAATTATAAACCACGGCACCAGTATTTTCTAAACTTATCGGTGTAGATACCTAAAGGCACCGCACTTGAACGCCATGTCTCCAGCCTTCCAGTGCACCGAGAAGATCCCAAGAAGGATGTAATCCCCGTCCAAAAACTCGTAGCTTTTGGAACCCAAGTCATGGCATTCTTGGCACACATTGGAGCAGCCGGATTGGGGCATGATGGGATCGGATTGCGGCAGTAAATCGACACCGTCTAAAGAATAGCTGCCGACCTAAGGATACAGATTATGGGACTTGTATTTTTTGGGTTAACTAGGAATATTTTGATGAAGTAATGAAGGTAACCAGGACTATTTTGGTAAAGTAATAAGAGTAATCAAGAATAGTTTATTAAGGTAATGAGGGTAACCAAGAATAGTTTATTAAGGTAATGAGGGTAACCAAGAATAGTTTAGTAAGGTAATGAGAGTAACCAGGAATAGTTTAGTAAGGTAATGAGGGTAGCCAGGAATATTTTAGTGAGGTAATGAGAGTAACCAGGAATATTTAGGAAAGGTAATGAGGTTAACCAGGAATAGTTTAGTAAGGTAATGAGGGTAACCATGAATATTCTAGCAAGGTATTGAGGGTAGCCAGGAATATTTTTGTGAGGTAATGAGGGTATTTATTCAGAGGACAGCTGCTACTTACAAAGTTAAAGAACCATTTTAATCGCAAAGTAACTCTTTCTGTTTAATCTTCTTCCATGTTAGCTTTCATATTGTAATCCAACGATTTTGAAACTTACCAATGCAAACTTGTTGTCCACATTAACTTTGATATAGTAATTCTATAATCTTAAAAGTTACCGACACATACATTATCTCACCCAGAAGCTTGAATATCGTCCCTCAAACTTACCGTCACAAACGTGTCTCCGATATTAACTTGGATATCGTCCCTGAAACTTACCGTCACAAACGTATCTCCCATGCTAGCTTGCATATCGTCCCTCAAATTTACCGTCACAAACGTATCTCCCATGTTAGCTTGGATATCGTCTCTGAAATTTACCGTCACAAACGTGTCTCCTATGTTAGCTTTTATATCGTCTTTCAAACTTACCGTCACAAACGTATCTCCCATGTTAGCTTGCATATCGTTCCTCAAAGTTACCGTCACAAATGTATCTTCTGTGTTAGCTTGCATATCGTTCCTCAAAATTACCATCACAAATGTATCTCCCATGTTAGCTTGGATATCGTCCCTCAAACTTACCGTCACAAACGTATATCCCATGTTAGCTTGCATATCGTTCCTCAAACTTACCGTCACAAACGTATCTCCCATGTTAGCTTGGATATCGTCCCTCAAACTTACCGTCACAAAAGTATCTCCCATGTTAGCTTGGATATCGTAGCAGCTCTGATTGCGCACCAGAAAATCCCCTCCGTTCGGCACCAGTGCGCGCCCGGTGGCCGCGAACTCAGGCGGGACGTGTGGCGAGCTGAGATCGGTGTAGTCAAACTCGGTGAGGTTACGGGAGGTCAACAGCCCGTCCTCGAGACTCGCCATGAAACTGTCACACACGCCTGGAGAATGGGTAGAAATAGATTGATTAGTTCGTTGGTTGTGATATGTTACCGAGTTGCTGGTAACAGGATTATCTGATCGATTGATTGATTGATTTATTGGTTGATTCATAGATTCATTGATTGATTGGTTGATTTCCCGATCGGTTACTGGGTTGATGCCCAGAAAGTAAAACGCATAAATCCTTCTAGCACAAAACAAACGAGGAGCTATGAGGTAATGTCTCTAAAATATTCTCTCACGTCCCCCCCCCCCCACACACACACATACGCACACATACAAACAAAAGAAAACATATATGATAAATTATGTATTCTTCGGGAAATGAAAACTAAGAAGAACCAATGAGCTTTTACCAGACTGTCCGTGACATAACTCGCTGTGCATGGTCTTCAGCGTGTTGGCCAACAGGTACACAGAATCCACGGCAGCAGCCAGATAGCCTGAGTAGATGTTAGAACCACTCACGCTACAACCAGCTGCGGAGGCTGGCGCTTTGCTCGTGTTGTAACTCGCGCATCTGAAATTAAAAAAAAAAATGACTCATTGATCTATCGATTCTAATACGAGCCCAGTCGATTACCGAGTGATTGACTCGACAATGAGTGGAATCGATTCTCTCGGCGTTACGGATCGAGTATTTGGTTGGTTCCGGAAAACAACGCACTATTTCTGGTTAACTGTATCATCTAGATCTACTACGACTTTGCGCTGGATAATTTTGATATATGTGGATCGCGATAATGGATATGCGCAAAAATATTACTTCTCTCAAAAAGTTAAAGTATTTTAGCGCAGGGAATCGATAAGGAAGGAGGATTTTTTTGTATATTACATTTTGATTTCTATTTAAACTATTTATCCAACAACATAAACAATGCAACAACAACAACAACAACAACAACAACAACTACAAAACAGGTAAAAAAAAAAAAGAAGAGGATTAAAACTGAGATATTCACGTGACATGGTTGTGACAAAGAAAGCAGTTTGACCCCCTACCCGTAGCGCTCTCTGGCCAGGGTTTCTAGCGCCCCCCGCCACCTTCCCTCCCTGGCCCAGGCCGGCGGAGACCACAGGACCTCTTGCTCAAAGGCCTGGAATGAGGGGAGGTGTGCCGTCACCATGTCCACCCCGACCACCCGGGTCTTGTACTGTCTGACCAGGTCAATGAGGTCAGTGTTGAGATCCACAGCGTCGCTGACCATCCAGTGGATCTTCTTGAGGTTGGAGATACCCTCCAGCCACTTGAGGCTCCAGGTCTCAGCCAGTTTCAACAGGCGTATAAGTCCCTCGTCCTGGCCGAAGTATACCACACCTGGTGGGAGGGGAAAGGGAAACAGGGGGGTAGGGGGAGAGAAGGGAAGAAGGAGAGGGAGAGAGAGGTGGGGGAGAGAAAGAAAGAGAGAAAAAGAGAACGAGGAAGAGAAAGACAGGTAGAAAGTGAGAGAAAGAAAAAAAAAAGAAAGAGAGAGAATGAGAGACCAGGATGGGAGACAAAGAGAAAGGGGCAGAGAGAGAAAGAGAGAAAGAGAAAGAGAGAAAGACAGATAGAAAGTGAGAGAGAAAGAGAAAGAAAAATAAGAGAAAGAGAGAAAGTGAGAGAGGAGGATGGGAGAGAAAGAGAGAGAGGATAGAGAGAAAGAAAGAGAGAAAAAGAGAGCGAGGAAGAGGAGAAAGACAAATAGAAAGTGAGAGAAAGAGAGAAAGAAAAAAAGAAAGAGAGAGAGAGAGAGAGAGGAGAGGGAGAGAAAGAGGGAGAGAGAGAGAGAGGCGGAGAGAAAGAAAGAGAGAGGGAGAGAAAGTGAAAATGAGACAGAGAGAAGTAAAAACAAGGTCATCACTAGTTAAGTAGATCCTCTTCATACCATGATGCCTATCTTTAACATATTGAGCAAATATTGACCCAAAGTTATGTATTTCTTGATATTTTCTAGCGTATCTCTTACCTTGAGAACCTTTAGATTGTTTGACTTTGCTGGAAAGCGTATCACTTACATAGAGTAACGTTAGACAGTTTTACTTTGCTGGAAAGCGTATCACTTACGTAGAGTACCGTTAGACAGTTTCACTTTGCTGAAAAACGTATCTCTTACCTGGAGTACAGTTAGAGGGTTTGCCCTTGCTGAATAGCGTATCACTTACCTAGAGTACCGTTAGACAGCTTGACTTTGCTAAAAAGCGTATCACGAACAAACGACTCCAGAGCCTTCTCATCCAATTGTCCAAGGATGTCCAGTGAGGTGACCGTGGACACGCAAATACGATGCTCTGTGGCCAGGGTCTGAAGGCGCTCCATGCCCATCTGACCATAGTTGTCGTTGGTGAAGATGCCGACAATGTATGACCACTGGAACTCAAGAGCGAGTTCTAGCATAGCCTGTTGAGAAATGTGTTCACATACAAAACATGCTTTGTTTTGATTGGTTGCTAATTGCTAATGACATGTACCAAGAATATGTATCTGTGTGTTCATCTCTCTGTCTTTTATTTTAAATGCGTTATGGGTCTTTTCTCTCTGTGTATATCTTTTCTCTCTTAATTTTTCTGGTTCTTTCTCCAGAGTCTCTTTGTATTTCTCAGTGGTTTTGCTGTTGTTTTCCCTTCCTGCCTCTTTATGTCTTACCCTGCCTTTTATGTCTCCTGCCTCTTTATGTCTTACACACAATTTTTTTTTTTTTTTGCCTCTTTATTTCTTACCCTGCCTCTCTCTCTCTCTTCCCTGCCTCTCTCTCTCTTACCCTGCCTCTTTATGTACCTACCCCGCCTCTTTATGTCTTACCCTGCCTCTTTATGTCTTACCCTGCCTCTTTTAATGTCTTGCACACTGCCTCTTTCCGTCTTGCACACCTCTCTCCTCACACTCCCTCTCTGTCTTTATTTTTCTACCTTTCCCTATTCTCTCTCTCTCTCTGTTTCTGCATTAAACCTCTCTTTCTATATCTATCAATCACTCCCTCTACCTCTTTCTCAATATAAATATATATATATATATATCTCTGTATATCTATCTCTATATATATATATATATATTTCCCCCCCCTATATATCTACCTCTATCTGTCTATCTATCCCTCTATCTATCTATCTATCTATCTATCTATCTATCTATCTATCTATCTATCTATCTATCTGTCTGTCTGTCTCTCTATCTAATATATTATTTTTTATATATATCTTTATTATCTTTATTATTATTATTATTATTATTATTATTATTATTATTTTGTTCTATTAATCTATATTTCTTTCGCTATAATGTGTCCTCTTTTATCTCCTTATATATTTATATTATTTATTCTTCCCATAATCTTCCTCTTTCCTAGACTAGAGTATGCAGACTGTGACTTTCTCCTTTCATTGCTTCCATTTTTATTATTTTTATTATTATTATTATTATTATTATCAATATTATTATTATTATTATTATTATTATTATTATTATTATTATTATTATTATTATTATTACTATTATTATTATTATTATTATTATTATTATTATTATTATTATTATTATTATTATTATTATTATTATTATTATTATTATTATTATTATTATTATTATTATTATTATTAGTATTATTATTATCATGTTATTATTATCACACTGAATTGGTTCCTGCCGTTACCTGTGCCCTCTCTTGATCACTCGGTGTAGTTCTCACAAAGCCTGGGTACTTGCTCTTATCACTGAGCTCGGCTAATGTGGCGGCCTTAACCCGACCACAGGGAGGTTGGTGGAGCGCTACCCTGGTGACCATCGTGGTTGTCTGGCTCCTGGTGGTCCCGATGATGCCTGGAGAAGAAAACGAGGAACCAGGGAAGAGGCAGAAGTCAAGTGATCTCTTTGTAGCAAAAACGGAAGCATAAGTTTCAAGAAGCCTCTTTGGAAAAACGTCAAAATAATCAGGAAAGTTAATAATACGAATTGCGATTCATGACTTCTCGTTTATCTCTCTGTTTCTTGTTCTTATCACCTTCTAAGTTATGATTACGATATTTCCTTTTATTCTGTTTATCTCTCTGTTTCTTGTTCTTATCACCTTCTAAGTTATGATTACGATATTTCCTTTTATTCTGTTGTCGCTATAACAGGGCTCGATTATTTTGCGTTTCCCTTATTGCTTTCTTCAATTTGCATTTTTATTTTACACGAATCTTGTTTTGTCTACACGTTTTATTTTTTTCCGCCTCCAGTTATATTCGAGAATGGTCCGATCATCAGTAGGACAGTTTGACCAAGATCTCACACTCATCTGCAACGAGAGAACCGCTGGTGCAAGATTTCTAACTCACCTGCAGTGGGAGAACTTTGGTTCAAGATCTCACACTCACCTGCAATGGGGACGACCATTTGCTGGTTGCTCTGATGGGACAAGGAACACTGGACGGCCTGACGGTGGCCGAACTGACCGGCTATGGACCCGGCATGGCGAGCTGCCAGAAAGTCCACAGGTTGCAGTCGTCGTAAATATCGACCCCTGATCGGAAGGAGGACAGAAAAGTTGTTCAACAACTCCCTTAGAGGACAGAAAAGTTGTTCAACGACTCCTTAGGACATTTAGAGTTTCCTATCTCTTAAGGCTAGAATCAACCAAGTCCAATGAGTTCGTTATCAGGACAGAAAAGTTGTTCAACAACTCCCATAGGACCTTTAGAGTTTTCTATCTCCTTAAAGGTTAGAATCAAACCAAGTCCAATGAGTTCGTTATCAGGACAGAAAAGTTGTTCAACAACTTCCATAGGACATTTCTAGTTTCCTATCTCCTTAAGGTTAGAATCAAAACAAGTCCAATGAGTTCGTTATCTGAATGCAATTGTTGGTTCTTGTTTTCCGACTTGATCTCTTCCTATGTCTCTCGCGTTAAGAGATTTAATTAGAGTTACACATTCTTGGTGAAAATATAAAGATAGAAAGACGGAGCGCCGATCATTCTTAGCACCTTTTTGTGTGTATGTGTGTGTGTGTTCGTGCTTCACTTCGGTTTTGCTGATCTGAAATAAAGAAAATTAGAGCTATTTTTAAAGCCACAGGCATGATTTTGCCAGTTTCTACATAAAAAATATCTCATTTAATTCTAGGATTTGTTTGATCTACATTGTGATATAACACAGGTTCTTATTTTGTTTTCGGAATAATGTAGTTTCCATCGCATGACAGGATTTCTTTAACAAAGTTCATATATAAGAGACGAAAATGTGACATGTAAAAATTTGAATTATTGCGAGAAGACTAGATCGTCAGCTGGAACATATCGACCATCGTTTATAACCCAGGAAAATAATCTCTATGCCAGTTCTTGTCCAGTTCTGTCCAGTTCTGTCCAGGTTCTGTTCCAGTTTCGTTCTGTCCAGTTCTGTCCAGTTCTGTCCAGTTCTGTCCAGTTCTGTCCAGTTCTGTCCAATTCTGTCCAGTTCCGTCCAGTTCTTATCCAGTTCTGTCCAGTTCTGTCCAGCTCACTCACCGATCTTAACGCCGGGTAGAAAAGAGCCTGTGGAGTTCTCCCCGTTCAGCAGAGACACAGCCCACTGCATCGCCAGGCCAATCTGAAAAATAGAAACATCTCGACAGCTTAAGCTGTTTGTTTTTGACTTTCGGTTTTTTAAATAATTTAAGATGCTACAAACATATGCATGAAATGTTACGTACTTTAAATCTAATTATTATCCACACATCCGATGTGCCAAGGTCAAAAATAATTTAGCAGACCAGTAGGGCTTAGGTAATTCCTCGATTTTTCTATCTCCATAATAAATTTTAATAAATAACCCTCAAAATCTGAGCATCGTTATGGACCAATATTGAAATTTTTAAATTTTCAGAGTTAAAAATACCGAGTTTGAGACAAGATCCAGAATCTTGATCTTGATATAACTCTGTCTACTAGGTACAGCTCTTTACCGTCATTATAGCGAAGTACGGAGAATGAGACAGAAAAATATGATTGGATGAAGTTGGAAGGTTGCCTCGGCGAGTAGACGGTTTAGATCGGTGTACTTTCCGTGACGACTATATCCGTGATATTCACTATCGACGCTCTGAAGAAGACTTTCGATTGATCTGTTGTGATCGTTGATGATATAAAGATTGCTGATCTGTTCTTGTCAGAGACAACTTCACCAGTAATGGCATAGAGATTAATGATCTGTTCTTCTCTTCAGGACAACTTTTACTGTAATGGCATGGAGATTAATGAAGATCTGTTCTTGTCAAAGACAACTTCACCATTCACAGTGGCAGGGAGATTAATGATCTGTTCTTGTCAAAGACAACTTCACTAGTATTAAGTGAGATTATTAATGATCTGTTCTTTGTCAAAGACAGCTTCACTAGCATTGGCATGGAGATTAATGATCTGTTCTGGTCAAAGATTTCACTAGTATTTACATGGAGATTAATTATGATCTGTTCTCGTCAAAGACAACTTCACCAGTAATGGCATGAAGACTTAATGATCTATTCTTGTCATATTAACAATTTCACTAGTAATGGCATGGAACTTATTATATCTGTTCTTGTCCAGAGACAACTTCACTGCTGTAATGGCATGGAACTATATAATCTGTCTTTATCAACGAAAACTTCACCAGTAATGGAATGGAACTTAATGGTCTAGTTCTTTTTAGAGACAACTCTCTTTAGTAACAGCATGAAACTTAATGATCTGTCTCTTGTCAACGAGTAATTTCTCCAGTAATGGCATGAAACTTTATGGTCAGTTCTTGTCAAAGACAACTTCACCAGTATAATGGAGCTTAATGATCTGTTCTTTTTTAAAAAAAAAAGTAAAAAACAAACAACAAAAAACAATAAGCAAAAAAACAAACAACCTAAGATGCTCAAGACCTGTTATCCAAGAAACTCAGATTTTAGACTAGTATGTAAAGGAATGAGTGCAGGTTTTATTTTAAAAAAAAAGACAAGAAAAAAAAAATAGATCTCATAGGCAACTGGAACGAGAGTTTGATGTACCCCCATATCACGATTTTTCTAAGGCTATTCCAAATATCCGTGCTAGATGTCTATTTAATCTGTAGACAGGGGTGCTAGGGCTCAGAAGTGCATACCGCCATCAAAGCTTTAGGACTTGAAAACAAACAGTGCAGACTGCTGCCGTACGTTCTAGCTGCTGTCACTAAGGGCTAGCTGAAGCTTACAGAGGGGCTCAATCTGTGAAAACAACAAATATGCTATTGGGCATTTTGGGGATTTGCAAATGCCTATCAAACCCGGGCTAAGCTTAGACTTCTACGAAGCAGCAGATCAAACAAGCTGAAATTTCCACACCTGATGTTGCTGGAAGAAATGAGATAATTTGTATGAAAAAGAAAAAAAAACAGTCAAGGGAACCTACCTGACGAATTCACCTGAGGCTGATCACTGCATGATGACTCATTCGATGCATGCATCCCGAAAATGGCAGCAATTTTCACATCTACGTCATCAGTTCCTGGGTAGATGAAAGCGCCGCAAGCATCTGCCAGAATCCGCCGTCTCCGCGAAGCAATTGATGAGCACGTGACAATGGCTAGCGTCAGAGCTAGCATCTTGAGTTTGCTGTCAGAGCTGTACGGTCTTCGAGACTACCATCCTATTCTTCAGTGATATGTCATGGTTGTCAACGGTTAGCGCGAATTACGCTGATCAACTGCCATTGTTTATTTTCCGTTTTAAAATCGTTCTGAAAGCGTTTGTTTTTATTGAATGCGTATTTGATTAAAATCAAGTTAAAGGCAGCTATTGAAATGATACGCCTTTTCCTACTGTACTTTTAAAAATCGTTAGTGTTAATGGCTTGCTAGAAAAGAAGTAATAGTCATAGATTTTCTTTTCAAACGGTGTGTCTATCTTGAACATGCTAAGCCAAAAAAGCTTACATGTTTATTACAATGAAAGCATATCGCTAAATTTATCAAACATAAAGGCGAACTGTTTCGTTTCTAATAGTGCAAGTTGATGACTGTTGTCTGCAGTGGACGGCACCGTAGTGGAGATGGTGATTGGTTTAGTGATGATACTAGAGTATCAGACAAGGCTGCAGTTGAGGAAAGTAAAAAGAAAATCTCATGGAGAGCGAAATCCTAAGGTAAAAGTAAATAATAAATGTTAATTAATTCCTCACAAATGGTAATATTTTCTTTTATGGCTACTGGCATATTACTAGTACTACTAGTACTACTACTACTACTACTACTACTACTACGAATAATTACTACTATTATTACTACTACTACTACTACTACTACTACGTATTACGTATTATAACTATTACTACGATTAATACTCATTACTATGATGAAGAGGATGATCGAAGTAGGAGAGGTGGTCATGATGATGATAATGTGCTTAAGAAAATTATTTTTAAAACCTATAATGGAAAAGGTTCAAAGAAACATCTAAGGCTGAACAAGATTTAAATCGTAACTTTTACTTTTTCAAACTTCTTACTTCCTTCTAAAAATTACGACAGTTTGAAATATATCCGAGAGGGCAGCAGCGGCGAATTTCTCTTAATTTTCACAAGATTTCTGATTGAAAATGATTTTTTCTCATTTTTTTCCTACGTTTTAAAAACATGAATGAGCGCTGAGTGCGGAGTGCTCATGCGGCTCTGAGAAAAAGATTTTGACAGAATTGTCAAGTGATGTCATGAAAATGGCCACGAAAGTCGCTTGATTTATCACTAAAAGCTGCTTGCACTACTGTAGAACGGCCCAGATAATATCTTTTCAGCCGCTGATAGCTCACCTTGAGCCAGACAGCTTTACAGCAGAAATTGATTCGGACTTTGAATCAACGTGCTTTCTTCAACGTCGCCAATAAATTTTTTGATAAAAAGAGGAGGAGTTTTGTTCAATTCTTGATTATGCTTTCGAAATCTTCCGTATTTTTGTGACTTCGGGTTGTGTCCACTGAAGAAAAAGTGTTCCGAAATGAACCTTTCTTTATGTAAATAATTTTATCTTCCGAGAAGCATTAATTTCAGATGTTTCTACAACCTGCAGCTGTATTAATTGGTATATATATGGAAAGGCCTGGGTCGTGGTACGAATTCCATACAAAGTTATGCTACTCAATTAGTATTTTTCTTTGAGCTAGATTGTACTTCAAGCGTTGGTGTGTACGCACTCATGTGAAACTAAATCACGAGAAAAACACACATCAATATCAAAGCCTCAGAGGTTGCATAAGGGTCACGCTTGACTTGGTGTTATAAATATTTCTGAATAAACATTTAAACCACCAGGCAGCTTAAGAGAAAACGAAAAAAGACCAAAAAATAAAGACAGAAATAATTTTAAAAATTCCGCTTTTTCCGAAGTAATGTTAGAATTTATGAGCTATGTCGCGGAAAGAAAAGGTGAGGGTGAATTAGAGACCCATGAATATAAACGCCGAGGCATTCTGCAATGAAATTTTTGTATGCCCATAATATCTTAAGATAAATCAGCTAAGTATATAACATCTCAAGATCTATTTTACGATTATTCTATAGACTCATGATAGTCGTATACGAAAAAAGGAATATGCAGATAATTTCATAAAATCCCTAGATTTTTCTTTGCGCGTTTTATTTAATTCCTTTTTATTTTTAATTTCAATTTGCACACCTCTGAGAGGCGATATTAGTGTGTGTTTTTCTATGATTTAGTTTCATGAGTGCGTACACACCAACGCTTGAAGTACAATCTAAACTCAAAGAAAAACCACTAATTAAGTAGCATAACTTTGTATGAATTCGTACCACGACGGGCCTTTCCATATATATACATATTAATACAGCTGCAGGTTGTAGAAACATCAAAATTCGTACTTCTCGGAAGATAAAGTGATACACATAAGAAAGGTTCATTTCGGAACACTTTTCTTCATGGACGCAACCCGAAGTCACGAAAATACGATTGACTTCATAATCAGAATTGAACAAAAACTTTCTCCCTCTTTATCAAAAGATTTATTGCGACCTTGAAGAAGCACGTTGATTCAAAGTCCAATCAATTTGCTGTGTGCTGTCTAGCTCAAGAGCTATCATGACTGAAAAGATATTATCTGGGCCGTTCTACAGTAGTAAAAGCAGCTTTTGAACAAATCAAATGATCTTTCGTGGCCATTTTCTCTTGACACTTGACATCTGTCAAAATCTTTCTCAGAGCCACGCATAGGCACTCGCACTCAGCGCTGATTCATGTTTTTAAAACGTAGGAAAAAAATGAGAAAAATCATTTTCAATCAGAAATCTTGTGAAAATTAAGAGAAATTCGCCCCTGCCCCTCTCCCGGATATATTTCAAACTGTCAGTTTTTAGAAGGAAGTAAGAGGTTTGAAAAAGTAAAAGTTACGATTTAAATCTTATTCCTTCTTGATGTTTCTTTGAACCTTTTCCATTATGGGTTTAAAAATAATTTTCTCACTTTTATTATCATCATCATGACCATCATCACCATGACCATCATCTTCATCATAGTAGTAGTAGTAGTAGTAGTAGTAGTAGTAGTAGTAGTAGTAGTAGTAGTAGTAGTAGTAGTAGTAGTAGTAGTAGTAGTAGTAGTAGTAGTAGTAGTAGTAGTAGTAGTAGTAGTAGTAGTAGTAGTAGTAGTAGTAGTAGTAGTAGTAGTAGTAGTAGTAGTAGTAGTAGTAGTAGTAGTAGTAGTGTCAGTAGCCATAAAAGAAAAATATTACCATTTGTGAGGAATTAATTAACATTTATTGTTACTTTTACCTTAGATTTCGCTCTCCATGAGATTTTCTTTTTTACTTTCCTCAGCTGCAGCCTTTAAATCAGTACTCTAGTATCATCACTAAACCAATCTTCATCTCTTACTGGTGCCGTCCACTGCAGACAACAGTCATCAACTTGCACTATTAGAAACGAGCAGTTCTCCTTTATGTTTGATAAATTTAGCGATATGCTTTCATTGTAATAAACATGTAGCTTTTTTCGGCTTGCTATGTTCAAGATAGACACACCGTTTGAAAGAAAATCTATGACTATTACTTCTTCTCTAGCAAACCATTAACACTAACGATTTTTAAAAGCACAGTAGGAAAAGGCGTATCATTTCAATAGCTGCTTTAACTTGATTTTAATCAAATACGCATTCAATAAAAAACGCTTTCAGAACGATTTTAAAACGGAAAATAAACAATGACAGTTGATCAGCGTATTCTTAACCGTTGACAGCCATGACATATCACTGAAGAATAGGATGGGTAGTCTCGAAGACCGTACAGCTCTGACAGCAAAACTCAAGATGCTAGCTCTGACGCTAGCCATTGTCACGTGCTCATCAATTAGCTTCGCGGAGACAGCAGTTGCAGCAGATACTTGCAGCGCTTTCATCTACCCAGGAACTGATGACGTAGATGTGAAAATTGCCGCCATTTTCGGGATGCATGCATCGAATGAGTCATCATGCAGTGATCAGCCTCAGGTGAATGCCATTCAGGTGGGTTCCTTGACTGTTTTTTTTTTTTCTTTTTCATACAAATTATCTCATTTCCTTCCAGCAACATCAGGTGTGGAGAGCACAGCTTGTTTGATCTGCTGCTTCGTAGAAGTCTAAGCTTAGCTGGGGTTGATAGAATTGGTTTCATAAATAAGAGACATTTTCATATTCCTGTACCAATAGGCATTTGCAAGTCTAAAATGCCCAACCATATTTGTTGTTTCTAAGACCCAGCCCCTCTGTAAGCTTCAGCTGGCCATAGTGACAGCAGCTAGAGCGTACGGCAGCAGTCTGCACTGTTTGTTTTCAAGTCCTAAAGCTTTGATGGCAGTGTTCACTTCTGAGCCCTAGCACCCCTGTCTACAGATTAAATAGACATCTAGCACGGATATTTGGAATAGCCCTTAGAAAAATCGTGATATGGGGGTACATCAAACTCGTTCCAGTTGCCTATGAGATCTATTTTTTTTCTTTTTTGTCTTTTTTTTTTAATAAAATACACACTCATTCCTTTACTTACTAGTCTAAAAATCTGGGTTCCTTGGATAACAGGTCTTGACATCTTAGGTTGTTTGGTTTTTTTTTGCTTATTGTTTTTTGTTGTTTTGTTTTTTTTGCTTTATTTTTTTTAAAAGAACAGATCATTAAGCTCCATGCCATTACTGGTGAAGTTGTCTTTGACAAGAACTGACCATAAAGTTTCATGCCATTACTGGAGAAATTCTCGTTGACAAGAACAGATCATTAAGTTTCATGCCATTACTAAAGAAGTTGTCTCTGAAAAGAACAGACCATTAAGTTCCATTCCATTACTGGTGAAGTTTTCGTTGACAAGAACAGATCATATAGTTCCATGCCATTACGAGTGAAGTTGTCTCTGACAAGAACAGATCATTAAGTTCCATGCCATTACTAGTGAAATTGTCTCTGACAAGAACAGATCATTAAGTTTCATGCCATTACTGGTGAAGTTGTCTTTGACAAGAACAGATCATTAATCTCCATGCCAATACTAGTGAAGCTGTCTTTGACAAGAACAGATCATTAATCTCCATGCCAATGCTAGTGAAGCTGTCTTTGACAAGAACAGATCATTAATCTCCATGCCAATACTAGTGAAGTTGTCTTTGACAAGAACAGATCATTAATCTCCATGCCATTACTGGTGAAGTTGTCTTTGACAAGAACAGATCATTAATCTCCATGCCATTACTGGTAAAGTTGTCTCAGAGAAGAACAGATCATTAATCTCTATGCCATTACTGGTGAAGTTGTCTCTGACAAGAACAGATCAGCAATCTTTATATCATTAACGATCACAACAGATCAATCGAAAGTCTTCTTCAGAGCGTCGATAGTGAATATCACGGATATAGTCGTCACGGAAAGTACACCGATCTAAACGCTCTACTCGCCGAGGCAACCTTCCAACTTCATCCAATCATATTTTTCTGTCTCATTCTCCGTGCTTCGCTAAAATGACGGTAAAGAGCTGTACCTAGTAGACAGAGTTATATCAAGATCAAGATTCTGGATCTTGTCTCAAACTCGATAGGCCTTTTATCCCTGAAAATTTAAAAATTTCAATATTGGTCCATAACGATGCTCAGATTTTGAGGTTATTTATTAAAATTTATTGTGGAATGCGAAAAATCGAGGAATTACTAAGCCCTACTGGTCTGCTAAATTATTTTGACCTTAAACACATCGGATGTGTGGATAATAATTAGATTTAAAAATTATTAACATTTCATGCATATGTTTGTAGCATCTTAAATTATTTAAAAAACCGAAAGTCAAAAACCGACAACTTAAACTGTCGAGATGTTTCTATTTTTCAGATTGGCCTGGCGATGCAGTGGGCCGTGTCTCTGCTGAACGGCGAGAACTCCACAGGCTCTTTTCTACCCGGCGTTAAGATCGGTGAGTGAGCTGGACAGAACTGGACAGAACTGGACAGAACTGGACAGAACTGGACAGAACTGGACAGAACTGGACAGAACTGGACAGAACTGGACAGAACTGGACAGAACTGGACAGAACTGGACAGAACTGGACAGAACTGGACAGAACTGGACAGAACTGGCATGGAGATTATTTTCCTGGGTTATAAACGATGGTCGATTGTTCCGTGGCGGGGTCTAGTCTTCTCGCAATAATTCAAATTTTTACATGTCACATTTTCGTCTCTTATATATGAACTTTGTTAAAGAAATCCTGTCATGCAGTAGAGCTACATTATTCCGAACAAAATAAGAACCTGTGTTATATCACAATGTAGATCAAACAAATCCTAGAATTCGTGAGATATTTTTTATGTAGAAATGGCAAAATCATGCCTGTGGCTTTGCAGCTAACTCTAATTTTCTTTATTCAGATCGTAAAAATCGAAGTGAAGCACGAACACACACACACACATACACACAAAGATTTTTTTAAGAACAGTCGGCATCCGTCTTTCTATCTTTATATTTTCACCAAAATGTGTAACTCTAATTAAATCTCTTAACGCGAGAGACATAGGAAGAGATCTGCAGTCGGAAAACAAGAACCAACAATTGCATTCAGATAACGAACTCATTGGACTTGGTTTGATTCTAACCTTAAGGAGATAGGAAACTAGAAATGTCCTATGGGAGTTGTTGAACAACTTTTCTGTCCTGATAACGAACTCATTGGACTTGGTTTGATTCTAACCTTAAGGAGATAGGAAACTAGAAATGTCCTATGGGAGTTGTTGAACAACTTTTCTGTCCTGATAACGAACTCATTGGACTTGGTTTGATTCTAACCTTAAGGAGATAGGAAACTCTAAAGGTCCTATGGGAGTTGTTGAACAACTTTTCTGTCCTGATAACGAACTCATTGGACTTGGTTTGATTCTAACCTTAAGGAGATAGGAAACTCTAAAGGTCCTATGGGAGTTGTTGAACAACTTTTCTGTCCTGATAACGAACTCATTGGACTTGGTTTGATTCTAGCCTTAAGGAGATAGGAAACTTTGTTAAAGAAATCCTGTTGAACAACTTTTCTGTCCTGATAACGAACTCATTGGACTTGGTTTGATTCTAGCCTTAAGGAGATAGGAAACTCTAAATGTCCTAAGGGAGTTGTTGAACAACTTTTCTGTCCTCCTTCCGACCAGGGGTCGATATTTACGACGACTGCAACCAGGACTTTCTGGCAGCTCGCCATGCCGGGTCCATAGCCGGTCAGTTCAGCCACCGTCAGGCCGTCCAGTGTTCCTTGTCCCAACAGAGCAACCAGCAAATGGTCATCCCCATTGCAGGTGAGTGTGAGATCTTCAACCAAAAGTTCTCCCACTGCAGGTGAGTTAGAAATCTTGCACCAGCGGTTCTCTCGTTGCAGATGAGTGTGAGATCTTGGTCAAACTGTCCACCGATGATCAGGCCATTCTGAGTATACTGAGGCGGAATAAAACGTGTAGACAAAACAAGATTCGTGTAAAATAAAAATGCAAATTGAAGAAAGCAATAAGCGAAACGCAAAATAATCGAGCCCTGTTATAGCGACAACAGAATAAAAGGAAATATCGTAATCAAAACTTAGAAGGTGATAAGAACAAGAAGCAGAGAGATAAACGAGAAGTCATGAATCGCAATTCGTATTATTAACTTTCCTGATTATTTTGACGTTTTTCCAAAGGCTTCTTGAAACTTATGCTTCCGTTTTGCTGAGGACATCGCCTGACTTCTGCCTCTTCCCTGGTTCCTCGTTTTCTTCTCCAGGCATCATCGGGACCACCAGGAGCCAGACAACCACGATGGTCACCAGGGTAGCGCGCTCCACCAACCTCCCTGTGGTCGGGTTGGCCGCTACATTAGCCGAGCTCAGTGATAAGAGCAAGTACCCAGGCTTTGTGAGAACTACACCGAGTGATCATGTGCAGGCACAGGTAACGGCAGGGACCAATGGTGATAACAATAACATGATAATAATAATACTAATAATAATAATAATAATAATAATAATAATAATAATAATAATAATAATAATAATAATAATAATAATAATAATAATGATAATGATAATAATAATAATAATAATAATAATAATAATAATAATAATAATAATAATAATAATAATAATAATAATAATAATAATAATAATAATAATAATAATAATAATAATAATAATAATAATAATAATAATAATAATAATAATAAAAATAATAATGGTAAAAATGAAGCAATGAAAGGAGAAAGTCACAGTCTGCATACTCTAGTCTAGGAAAGAGGAAGATTATGGGAAGAATAAATAATATAAATATATAAGGAGATAAAAGAGGACACATTATAGCGAAAGAAATATAGATTAATAGATAGATAGAGAGACAGACAGACAGATAGATAGATAGATAGATAGATAGATAGATAGATAGATATATAGACAGATATATAGATAGATAGATATATAGACAGATAGATAGACAGATGAATATATATATATATATATATATATATATATATATAGAGAGAGAGAGAGAGAGAGAGAGAGAGAAAGAAGTAGAGGGAGTGATTGATAGATATAGAAAGAGAGGTTTAATGCAGAAACAGAGAGAGAGAGAGATAGGAAAAGGTAGAAAAATAAAGACAGAGACGTAGTACGACGGAAAGAGGCAGGGTAAGACATAAAGAGGCAGGGTAAGACATAAAGAGGCAGGGTAAGACATAAAGAGGCAGGGTAAGACATAAAGAGGCAGGGTAAGACATAAAGAGGCAGGGTAAGACATAAAGAGGCAGGGTAAGACATAAAGAGGCAGGGTAAGACATAAAGAGGCAGGAAGGGAAAACAACAGCAAAACGACTGAGAAATACAAAGAGACTCTGAGAAAGAACCAGAAAAATTAAGAGACAAAAGATATACACAGAGAGAAAAGACCCATAACGCATTTAAAATAACAGACAGAGAGATGAACACACAGATACATATTCTTGGTACATGTCATTAGCAATTAGCAACCAATCAAAACAAAGCATGTTTTGTATGTGAACACATTTCTCACCAGGCTATGCTAGAACTCGCTCTTGAGTTCCAGTGGTCATACATTGTCGGCATCTTCACCAACGACAACTATGGTCAGATGGGCATGGAGCGCCTTCAGACCCTGGCCACAGAGCATCGTATCTGCGTGTCCACGGTCACCTCACTGGACATCCTTGGACAATTGGATGAGAAGGCTCTGGAGTCGTTTGTTCGTGATACGCTTTTTAGCAAAGTCAAGCTGTCTAACGGTACTCTAGGTAAGTGATACGCTATTCAGCAAGGGCAAACCCTCTAACGGTACTCTACGTAAGTGATACGCTTTCCAGCAAAGTAAAACTGTCTAACGTTACTCTATGTAAGTGATACGCTTTTCTGCAAAGTGAAACTGTCTAACGGTACTCTACGTAAGTGATACGCTTTCCAGCAAAGTGAAACAATCTAACGGTTCTCAAGGTAAGAGATACGCTAGAAAATATCAAGAAATACATAACTTTGGGTCAATATTTGCTCAATATGTTAAAGATAGGCATCATGGTATGAAGAGGATCTACTTAACTAGTGATGACCTTGTTTTTACTTCTCTCTGTCTCATTTTCACTTTCTCTCCCTCTCTCTTTCTTTCTCTCCGCCCTTCTCTCTCTCCCTCTTTCTCTCCCCTCCTCCTCTCTCACTCTCTCTCTTTCTTTTTTTCTTTCTCTTTCTCTCACTTTCTATTTGTCTTTCTCTTCCTCGCTCTCTTTTTCTCTCTTTCTTTCTCTCTATCCTTCTCTTTCTCTCCCATCCTCCTCTCTCACTTTCTCTCTTTCTTATTTTTCTTTCTCTTTCTCTCACTTTCTATCTGTCTTTCTCTTCCTCGCTCTCTCTTTCTCTCTTTCTTTCTCTCTGCCCTTCTCTTTGTCTCCCATCCTCGTCTCTCATTCTCTCTCTTTCTTTTTTTTTTCTTTCTCTCACTTTCTACCTGTCTTTCTCTTCCTCGTTCTCTTTTTCTCTCTTTCTTTCTCTCCCCCACCTCTCTCTCTCTCTCTCCCTCTCCTTCTTCCCTTCTCTCCCCCTCCTCTTTCCCCTCCCACCAGGTGTGGTATACTTCGGCCAGGACGAGGGACTTATACGCCTGTTGAAACTGGCTGAGACCTGGAGCCTCAAGTGGCTGGAGGGTATCTCCAACCTCAAGAAGATCCACTGGATGGTCAGCGACGCTGTGGATCTCAACACTGACCTCATTGACCTGGTCAGACAGTACAAGACCCGGGTGGTCGGGGTGGACATGGTGACGGCACACCTCCCCTCATTCCAGGCCTTTGAGCAAGAGGTCCTGTGGTCTCCGCCGGCCTGGGCCAGGGAGGGAAGGTGGCGGGGGGCGCTACAAACCCTGGCCAGAGAGCGCTACGGGTAGGGGGTCAAACTGCTTTCTTTGTCATAGCCATGTCACGTGAATATCTCAGTTTTAATCCTCTTCTTTTTTTTTTACCTGTTTTTTGTTGTTGTTGTTGTTGTTGTTGTTGTTGTTGTTGTTGTTGTTGTTGTTGTTGCATTGTTTATGTTGTTGGATAAATAGTTTAAATAGAAATCAAAATGTAATATACAAAAAAAAATCATCCTTCCTTATCGATTCCCTGCGCTAAAATACTTTAACTTTTTGAGAGAAGTAATATTTTTGAGAGAAGTAATATTTTTGCGCATATCCATTATCGCGATCCACATATATCAAAATTATCCAGCGCAAAGTCGTAGTAGATCTAGATGATACAGTTAACCAGAAATAGTGCGTTGTTTTCCGGAACCAACCAAATACTCGATCCGTAACGCCGAGAGAATCGATTCCACTCATTGTCGAGTCAATCACTCGGTAATCGACTAGGCTCGTATTAGAATCGATAGATCAATGAGTCATTTTTTTTTTTAAATTTCAGATGCGCGAGTTACAACACGAGCAAAGCGCCAGCCTCCGCAGCTGGTTGTAGCGTGAGTGGTTCTAACATCTACTCAGGCTATCTGGCTGCTGCCGTGGATTCTGTGTACCTGTTGGCCAACACGCTGAAGACCATGCACAGCGAGTTATGTCACGGACAGTCTGGTAAAAGCTCATTGGTTCTTCTTAGTTTTCATTTCCCGAAGAATACATAATTTATCATATATGTTTTCTTTTCTTTGTATGTGTGCGTATGTGAGTGTGTGTGTGTGGGGGGGGGGGGGAACGTGAGAGAATATTTTAGAGACATTACCTCATAGTTCCTCGTTTGTTTTGTGCTAGAAGGATTTATGCGTTTTACTTTCTGGGCATCAACCCAGTAACCGATCGGGAAATCAACCAATCAATCAATGAATCTATGAATCAACCAATAAATCAATCAATCAATCGATCAGATAATCCTGTTACCAGCAACTCGGTAACATATCACAACCAACGAACTAATCAATCTATTTCTACCCATTCTCCAGGCGTGTGTGACAGTTTCATGGCGAGTCTCGAGGACGGGCTGTTGACCTCCCGTAACCTCACCGAGTTTGACTACACCGATCTCAGCTCGCCACACGTCCCGCCTGAGTTCGCGGCCACCGGGCGCGCACTGGTGCCGAACGGAGGGGATTTTCTGGTGCGCAATCAGAGCTGCTACGATATCCAAGCTAACATGGGAGATACGTTTGTGACGGTAAGTTTGAGGGACGATATCCAAGCTAACATGGGAGATACATTTGTGATGGTAATTTTGAGGAACGATATGCAAGCTAACACAGAAGATACATTTGTGACGGTAACTTTGAGGAACGATATGCAAGCTAACATGGGATATACGTTTGTGACGGTAAGTTTGAGGGACAATATCCAAGCTAACATGGGAGATACATTTGTGATGGTAATTTTGAGGAACGATATGCAAGCTAACACAGAAGATACATTTGTGACGGTAACTTTGAGGAACGATATGCAAGCTAACATGGGATATACGTTTGTGACGGTAAGTTTGAAAGACGATATAAAAGCTAACATAGGAGACACGTTTGTGACGGTAAATTTCAGAGACGATATCCAAGCTAACATAGGAGACACGTTTGTGACGGTAAATTTCAGAGACGATATCCAAGCTAACATGGGAGATACGTTTGTGACGGTAAGTTTCAGGGACGATATCCAAGTTAATATCGGAGACACGTTTGTGACGGTAAGTTTGAGGGACGATATTCAAGCTTCTGGGTGAGATAATGTATGTGTCGGTAACTTTTAAGATTATAGAATTACTATATCAAAGTTAATGTGGACAACAAGTTTGCATTGCATATTGGTAAGTTTCAAAATCGTTGGATTACAATATGAAAGCTAACATGGAAGAAGATTAAACAGAAAGAGTTACTTTGCGATTAAAATGGTTCTTTAACTTTGTAAGTAGCAGCTGTCCTCTGAATAAATACCCTCATTACCTCACAAAAATATTCCTGGCTACCCTCAATACCTTGCTAGAATATTCATGGTTACCCTCATTACCTTACTAAACTATTCCTGGTTACCCTCATTACCTCACAAAAATATTCCTGGCTACCCTCAATACCTTGCTAGAATATTCATGGTTACCCTCATTACCTTACTAAACTATTCCTGGTTACCCTCATTACCTTAATAAACTATTCTTGGTTACCCTCATTACCTTAATAAACTATTCTTGGTTACCCTCATTACCTTAATAAACTATTCTTGATTACTCTTATTACTTTACCAAAATAGTCCTGGTTACCTTCATTACTTCATCAAAATATTCCTAGTTAACCCAAAAAATACAAGTCCCATAATCTGTATCCTTAGGTCGGCAGCTATTCTTTAGACGGTGTCGATTTACTGCCGCAATCCGATCCCATCATGCCCCAATCCGGCTGCTCCAATGTGTGCCAAGAATGCCATGACTTGGGTTCCAAAAGCTACGAGTTTTTGGACGGGGATTACATCCTTCTTGGGATCTTCTCGGTGCACTGGAAGGCTGGAGACATGGCGTTCAAGTGCGGTGCCTTTAGGTATCTACACCGATAAGTTTAGAAAATACTGGTGCCGTGGTTTATAATTAGAATAGTCAGCAATTTAGTAAAATCCATTAATGCTTTTATTTTCTTAATCTGTTTTTAGATCCTTTAAACGCTTATTAGAAAGATGTGAATTTTCGAATTAAGTGCATAAAATTCACTGCATTTCTGAACCCAGCAGTCTTTCAAACCTACATGATAATGAATGTTTAAAAAAATAAGTAAATAGATTTGGATTTTACAAACTTAGCTGAGAATTCTTATTCCATTAATGGATCCTTTTGAATATGTCCACTATCACAGGCATTTATCCTTAAGACAGTGCACCTTTGGGCAGTTTAGCCAGAGTTCATAGCTGTTTAATAAGCGTTTAAAAGTATCTTTGAAAAAATCACGAAAATACACGAAAACTTGGGATTGAAGACTGTAATATCTCATGAAACTTTTGGGGTTTGGCAATGGTAAAAACCAAAAAGAGCGTCTTATTTTACATTTCAAGTAATCATACAATGGAGCCTGATCGAGTTAAATCATAACACAACAGTTGTTGCCATTCGAACTTTTCAAATTTACTGACAGGACTTTCGATAGAATCTTCTGTACGGTGAGTCGATGAGTGAGATCTGTTGAAATTTTACATGATGTCACTTTCAATGTTTCTGAAAAACCTTAAATCTGATCCATGGTACCGTTCCACCACAGGCCAACCCGGAACATCTTACTCCACTACAACCAGTCCTGTGTCAGCCATTTTGAGTTCATTCCTTGACTGTTTTCTCAGTTCTTCTTTGGCTCTTCCTCATTTTTCTAACTTTGTGGGTGGCACGCTATAAAACAATGAGAAGATGATTCTAATGGCTGTTATTATAGACTCCATGATTTCATGAGCTTCGTCACATACTCATTTCAAAAAGGTTCTAAGTAAATCTGTATTTCTGAATATTTATTGACGATTTCCGTTTCTTTTTTTTTTTTCCAGAAAAGATAGCGATTCTTTTCCGGCCATGAAAGCGTTCGTCCATGCTGTTGGCAGGCTGATCCAGGAAACAGGTGTCAAGTTTGGCTACCTGGCACTGGACGACTGTTACAGTCCGCTGCTCATAACCCGGATGTTGTCTAAGGTTGGTCAAATCTCTCGCGATTAGGTCACAGGCACCAACAATAGCTGAAGTTCCATCTTGTTTAAAAATGGAATGCAGTTAATTGGGTAATTGACTGTTTGGTTAATGGGTTGATTGGTTATTGACGGATTGGTTAATGGGTTGATTTGATAAATGACTGATTGGTTAATTGGTTGATTAGGTGATTAAATTCGGTTAATGAATTAATTGTGTAAATGACTGATTAGGTAATGGATTGATTGGGTAACAGAATTTATTAATGGGTTGATTGGGTAATTAACTGATTGGTTAAAAGGTTTATTAGGTAATTGACTGATTGGTTAATGGGTTGAGTAGGTAATTGACTGATTGGTTAATGGGTTGATTAGGTAACTGACTGATTGCTTAATAAGTTGATTTGGTAATTGAATTTGGTTAATGGGTTGGTTGGATAATTGACTGATTTTTTTATGGATGGAGTAGGTAATTCACTGATTGGTTAATGGATTGATTGGTTAATGGGTTGATTGGTTGATTGATTTTGGTTAATGGGTTGATTGGATAATTGACTGATTGGTTAATGGGTTGATTGGATAATTGACTGATTGGTTAATGGGTTGATTGGATAATTGACTGATTGGTTAATGGGTTGATTGGATAATTGACTGATTGGTTAATGGGTTGATTGGATAATTGACTGATTGGTTAATGGGTTGATCGGTTGATTGATTTTGGTTAATGGGTTGATTGGATAATTGACTGATTTTGGTTAATGGGTTGATTGGATAATTGACTGATTGGTTAATGGGTTGATCGGTTGATTGATTTTGGTTAATGGGTTGATCGGTTGATTGATTTTGGTTAATGGGTTGATCGGTTGATTGATTTTGGTTAATGGGTTGATCGGTAATTGAATTTGGACATAGGGAAGTTGGGATAGGGATAGGGGAAGATGGATCTAGTAAGGGAAAGAGCGATGGAGACAGGGAAGAGGGATGGAGATAGGGAAAGAGGGATTGAGAAAGGAAGGAGGGATGGAGATAGGAAAAGAGGGATTGAGATAGGAAGGAGGGGTATAGTTAGGAAAATAGTGATGGAGATATGGAAGGAGGGATGGAGATAGGGAATGAGGGATGGAGATAGGCAAAGAGGATTAGAGATAGGGAAAGAGAGATGGACATATGGAAGGAGGGATGGAGATAGGGAGGGAGCGATGGAGATAGGGAAGGACGGGTGGAGATCGGGAAAGAGGGATGAAGATAGGGAAGGAGGGATGGAGATCCGGATAGGGGGATGGAGATAGGGATGGAGTTATGGATAAAGGGAAGGAGGGATGGATATAGGAAAGGAGGGGAGAAGATAGGAAAAGAGAGATGGAGATAGGGAAAGAGAGATGGAAATCTGGAAGGAGGGGTGGAGATAGGGAAGGCGGGATAAATTTAGGGAAAGAGCGATGCAGATAGGCAAATGGGGATTTAGTTAATGAAAGAGCGAATGAGATAGAGAGAAAGGGATACAGTTAGGGAAAGAACGATGGAGATAGGGAAGGGAGATATAGTTAGGGAAAGAGCGTAATAGAGAGTGCAGGAGGGATATAAATTGGGAAAGAGCGATGGAGATCGGGAAGAAGGAATGGAGATAGGAAAGGAGGTATGGAAAGAAAGGAAGGCAAGATGGAGATAGAGAAAGATGAGTGGAGATAGGGAAGGATAGATGGAGACAGTGAAGGAGGGATGGAGACAGGGAAGGAGGGATGGAGGTATGAGAAGAAGGATATAGTTAAGAAGCGCGATGGAGATAAGAAAGGATATTAATTGTTAGAAAAGAGCGATGGAGATAGGGAAAGAGGTATATAATTAGGGAAAGGATGATAGATATAATAAAGAGAGATAGAAGCGAATAAGTAGGTCGTTGATTGATAAAACAAAGATTGTTTGCATAGTACTATATACTTTACAACTGATTATATTATTGAAAGCACTTCTTTAAGTCAAGACAAAAAGCAATGTAAAAAAACCTATGGCGTTCCTTCTCCTAAAAAGTAAAACGTTCTTGGACCGAATATTGTGATTTCACTAGAACATTCGCACGTTTAAAAAGTAGTAAAAATAAGTGCACGGTGCAATAGCTTTTATACTGTATTTAAGATGTCAGCAGAACTGTTGATTTTTCTTTATGCTGGTAAGTTCCAGAAAATAGACATTTAATGCAAGAAAAGATCAAGACTATTACTTTTCTAGAAGTTTCGGAGCACTCCTCGCCATCTCATACGGACAAAAATCCGTAATTGCGGGGTGAGGTGGGGATTGGGAGGGGGGGGGGGGGGGGGGGGGGGGGGGGGGGGGGCTGAAAATAAAAACAGGGAAGCTTTATGAAGATTACATGTCCACCGTGCACAAGATGCAACCTAACGAGCTATGGCCTCATGGCAATATTATCAGGTCAACGGCAATGAAGAGGAGGGGGAGGAGAGGTAAACAAGAACAAGAAAAAAGGAACAAAACAACAACAAAAAACAACAAAACAACAACAATAACAAAAGCAAGAACAAAAAGACGAAGGAGGAGGAAGAAGAAGAAGAAGAAGAAGAAGAAGAAGAAGAAGAAGAAGAAGAAGAAGAAGAAGAAGAAGAAGAAGAAGAAAAAGAAGTAGGAAGGAAAGGGAGGAGGAAAAGAATCAAATCAAGAAACTTTACCCCAGCAGTAAAAGTAGACTACAGAAACTAGGCGCAAAAAATATTCGATTTGAGGAAGAACATATTTTGCACTGAGTTACAATACGAGAAAAATATAGGAGAACTATGATGAAGAATGGAGGCCGTATGGTGCACCTGAATAAAAGAGTTATGTAAATATCGAAAGCTGACTTGTCCAATGACACTGAGTGCTTCAGATATCATTTAAATTAGTTGGGTTTTTTTCCCTGGGCCTTTACGTTCTAACCAACACTACCACACCACACAAACTTTCCACCCTCATTTTCCTTCGCATTTTTTCAATCACCCAGATCTTGAGTGGTGATCTTGAGGTGACCTGTAAGTCCACACGCAAGTCCCCGCGCCGGACCCAAGAAGATCGTTGTTACTAAAGGAGCGCAGTCCAGCCCGGCCACTATAGCAGTGCTGCCCATGCTCCAGAACCTTCGCATTCCACTAATCTCCTACAGGTAAGCACGCCAGGTGCACTATGTCCTTAATATCTCCTACAGGTAAACACGCCAGGTGCACTATGTCCTCAGTATCTCCTACAGGCAAACACGCCAGGTAGCCTGTGTCCTCAATATCTTCTAGAGATAGACATGCCAGGTAGAATGTGACCTCAATATCTCCTACAGGTAAACACGCCAGGTAGACTGTATCCTCAATATCTTCTAAAAGTAAACACACTAGGTGGACAGTGTCCTCAATATCTCCTAAAAGTAAACACGCCAGGTGGACAGTGTCCTCAATATCTCCTACAAGTAAACACGCCAGGTAGACCGTATCCTCAATATCTCCTAAAAGTAAACACGCTAGGCGGACTGTGTCCTCAATATCTTCTAGAGATAGACATGCCAGGTAGACTGTGTCCTCAATATCTCCTACAGGCAAACACTCCAGGTAGACTGTGTCCTCAATATCTTCTAGAGATAGACATGCCAGGTAGACTGGTGTCCTCAATATCTCCTACAGGTAAACACGCCAGGTAGACTGTGTCCTCAATATCTTCTAGAGATAGACATGCCAGGTAGAATGTGACCACAATATCTCCTACAGGTAAACACGCCAGGTAAACTGTGTCCTCAGTATCTTCTAGAGATAGACATGCCAGGTAGACTGTGTCCTCAATATCTCCTACAGGTAAACACGCCAGGTAAACTGTGTCCTCAGTATCTTCTAGAGATAGACATGCCAGGTAGACTGTGTCCTCAATATCTCCTACAGGTAAACACGCCAGGTAGACTGTGTCCTCAATATCTCCTACAGGTAAACACGCCAGGTAGACTGTATCCTCAATATCTCCTAAAAGTAAACACGCTAGGTGGACAGTGTCCTCAATATCTCCTAAAAGTAAACATGCCAGGTAGAATGTGTCCTCAATATCTCCTAAAAGTAAACACGCCAGGTAGACTGGTGTCCTCAATATCTCCTTCAAGTAAACACGCCAGGTAGACTGGTGTCCCCACATCTCCCAAGGCAACACGCCAGGTAGACTGTGTCCTCAATATCTCTAAAGTAAACACGCCAGGTGGACAGTGTCCTCAATATCTCCTAAAAGTAAACACGCCAGGTAGACTGTGTCCTCAATATCTCCTACAAGTAAACACGCCAGGTAGACTGGTGTCCTCCAATATCTCCTAAAAGTAAACACGCTAGGTAGACTGTGTCCTCAATATCTCCCCAAAAGTAAACACGCCAGGTAGACTGGTGTCCCCACACTTCTGCAAGTAAACACGCCAGGTAGACTGTGTCCTCACACTTCTAAAAGTAAACACGCCAGGTAGACTGGTGGACCTCAATATCTCCCTAGTACAAAGCAAACACGCCAGGCAGACTGTGTCCTCAATATCTCCTAAAAGTAAACACGCCAGGTAGACTGTGTCCTCAATATCTCCTAAAAAGTAAACACGCCAGGTGAGACTGAACGTGCGCTCAATATCTCCTACAGGTAAACACGCCAGGTAGACTGTGTCCTCAATATCTCCTACAGGTAAACACGCCAGGTAGACTGTATCCTCAATATCTCCTATAGGTAAATACGCCAGAGTTATAGGTGTTTTCACTAGTTAATGACTTGAGTTTTGTTGCCTCCGGTTTAACTGCCACTCGTTGCTGATTTTTTTTGTCGCCATTTGATAGGTTATTGGCGTCTTTTTTACCTTTTTCCAGCTGTCGTTGTCCTGTTTTTTATATGGTTGTTGGAAAGATTGATAACAAGGATGATTTTAGTGTTGTTTATCTTCCTCATCATTCCACTATTCTACCGCTTCTTCTTCTTCTGTAATGCTGGACATCGATATTCCTAGTTCTCTAATATCACATTCCCATCAGCAGTTCAGCTGTTACACTAATAGTTGTAAGTAAAACACTCTGACGCTAAATTCTATTACAGCAATTAATATCATCAACTTCTATCAAAGGAACTACCACCATATTATCGACGTTCTTATCTAAACATCTCCACCAACACACCAGCACTTCCTTCTCATTCCGCCCCAAATTTTCCTCTTTCCATCTCCGCCATCTTCAACATCACTACCTTCTTACTCCGAGCCCAATTTCCTTTCTCCATCACTACCACCACCATCCACACCACTACCCTCTCACTCTAACCCCACCTTCCTGTCTCCATCTTCGCTATCATCCACACAAAAACCCTCTCATTTCCACCTCACTTTCCTTTCTCCATCACTACCACTACCATCCACACCACTAACCTCTCAATCTGACCCAACTTTCCTGTTTCAATCTCAATCACCATCTCCAGCACTAACCTCTGCCCTCTTCCCCTTTCTATATCTCACCATCACCAGCACTAACCTCTGCCCCCTTCCCTTTCTATATCTCACCATCACCAGCACTAACCTCTGCCTCCTTCTCTTTCTATATATCACCATCACCAGCACTAACCTCTGCCCCCTTTCCCTTTCTTTATCTCACCACCACCAGCACTAACCTCTGCCCCCTTTCCCTTTCTATATCTCACTATCACCAGCACTAACCTCTGCCCCCTTACCCTTTCTTTATCTCACCATCACCAGCACTAACCTCTGCCCCCTTCCCCTTTCTATATCTCACCATCACCACCAACATTAACATCTGTTCTCCTTCCCCTTTTTATATATCACCATCACCAGGACTAACCTCTGCCCCCTTCCCCTTTCTATATCTTACCACCACTAACACTAACCTCTGCCCCTTTCCCCTTTATATATCTCACCCTCACCAGCACTAACCTCTGCCCCCTTCCCCTTTATATATCTCACCATCACCAGCACTAACCTCTGCCCCCTTTCCCTTTCTTTATCTTACCACCACTAACACTAAACTCTGCCCTCTTTCCCTTTTTATATCTCACCATCACCAGCATTAACCTCTGCTCTCTCCCCCTTTCTATATCTCACCATCACCATGACTAACCTCTGCCCCCTTCCCAAGTCTATATATCACCATCACCAGCATTAACCTCTGCCCTCTTCCCCTTTCTATATCTCACCATCACCAGGACTAACCTCTGCCCCCTTCCCCTGTCTATATATCACCATCACCAGCATTAACCTCTGCCCCCTTCCCCTTTCTATATCTCACCATCACCAACACTAACCTCTGCCCCCTTCCCCTTTCTATATATCACCATCACCAGGGCTAACCTCTGCCCCCTTCCCCTTTCTTTATCTTACCATCACCAACACCAAACTCTGCCCTCTTTCCCTTTCTATATCTCACTATCACCAGGACAGACTTCCTATTTCCACCCCCTTCCCCCTCTCAATATTTCCACCACAATCATCATAACTTACCTTTCCCTTTTAACCCACTGTCAACATCTCTCCACAAACCACAACTCTACCGCTTCCTCTTTCCTCCCCACCCCCCACCTCCTTTTTTCCATATATTTCCCCAGCTTCAACCAACCCTCAGCCTTGACAACCGTATCCAGTACCCGTACTTCTCTAGGACTGAGATAAGTGACACTCAGCAGGCGTCTGCAAACAGCCTCATTCTCCAGCAGCTTAACGTGAGAGCTAGAGTGTTGATGTTCCGCAGGGATTGTAAATTACTCCTATAGATAAGCAATCTTCTTGTTGTGTATATCTAGAGCTGGCAACACGATGCTTTTATACGACACTTCCGTATGCGCCAGATCGCAATTTTAAAACGAAATATTTTACACTTCTTGAACAATGTATAACTTCTTGAATAATGTGGAAATATGTGATTTATAGGAAATACAAAAGTGATTGATATACAAACTTTTAAAAAAAGCCTCTCGTTTATCGCACAAGGTGACCTATGTAGGTGCAGTTGTATTCGGCAACCTATACGGCCGCGCCTTGTACCAACGGTTCAGAGAGAAGGCCGAGGCTCAAGGGATCTGTGTCGCTGATGCTTTCGAAGTCACCGACAAGACAACCGTAGACGACCTGAAACCATTGTTGAAGGAATACAGAGAGGGTGCTGTAGGGGTGAGAAGTAAAAGTAGTAGTAGCATCAGCAGCAATAATAGTAGTAGTTGTAGTAGTAGTAGTAGTAGTAGTAGTAGTAGTAGTAGTAGTAGTAGTAGTAGTAGTAGTAGTAGTAGTAGTAGTAGTTGTAGTAGTATAGTAGTAGTAGCAGCAGCAGCAGCAGAAATAGTAGTTGTAGTAGTAGTAGTAGTAGTAGTAGTAGTAGTAGTAGTAGTAGTAGTAGTAGTAGTAGTAGTAGTAGTAGTAGAAGAAGAAGAAGTAGAAGAAGAAGAAGAAGAAGAAGAAGAAGAAGAAGAAGAAGAAGAAGAAGAAGAAGAAGAAGAAGAAGAAGAAGAAGAAGAAGAAGAAGAAGTTATAGTAGCAGAGGTTGTTACTATAGTACTAGAGATATGTTTTTTCTCTCTGTCGTGATTGCTTTTGGTTCAGCCTGTGCTGTAATACCTGAGTGAAGGTCACAGTAGTGCTGATGGAATTTTGTGTACAATTCCTCGCGAACACCTAAAGTGAATGTCGTATATCTGGAATAATATTCATACTGATTGACGATATTTTTTTACTCTCGCTCTGCTACAGACACAAACTATACCTGTTCTCCCAACATACTCCCCCCCCACCCCCTCCTCCTCCTCTTGTATCTCCCACTAGGTTGTGGTTGCCTTTGTGATGGATGGTGTGGCCTTGAACCTTGTGAAGGCGGTGCAACACGAGGACACTTTTGTCTTCCTGGGCAGCGAGGCCTGGGGCCGCAACACCCAGGTCCTGGAGGGGGACGGTGGGGAGCGAGTCAGGGCTCGCTTATATTGGAGCCCACGGGCTTTGACGTTGACTACGGTTTTAAGGTAAGTTCTACAGCATGTGCTCAATAAATCTGCCACTTCACTATAAATGAGTTATGTGAAAGCGCTGATAATAGGTGAGGGCAGGGAAGTCTGAAAGAAAAAGATCGAGTTTTGTTCCGTCTCAGTATCACAAAAGTTTGACTGGAGTATATTTTGTATTTAACACTAGAATTCTAAGTGGAGTAAAGAGCAGTGGCGATAGTCCCCTTAAAAAAACTGAAGTCGAAAACTTTTATTTCTTTTTTTGTCAAAACAAGGTTTGTTTTTTTTTCATTTAGCTTCAAAAGACCGGCTTTATGTTTTGCAGAAATTCGTCCAAACTTGGGGGCCACAAGACGCAGCGTCGGACTCCTGGCTGCGGAAATACTGGGAGAATTTCTTTAACTGTAATCTTCCACGAGGCTTCAGTAACATCCACCAGACTCACTGCCTGACGAGTCCTCCATACTTCAGGTGAACAACCATATTTACTTAGAACTGTAACATTATTCACCAGAGGCATTGTTGTTGTA
>JAWDGP010002001.1:117500-132500 GCA_033675545.1 Elysia crispata
AAGTTCTCAACATCAAATGCCCCGTTAAAATCACAAATTCATCTCTTTACAACAAGTGCGAGGAACACCCCCTTTCTATTTATATACTTGAGAACAGGTGGCGCCTTTTCGGGCACATACTTAGAAGAAATATTGAAATACCTGCTAATAAATCAATGAACAGCTATTTCGCCACACACGGAAAAAAGTTTCGGGGACGCCCTTTAACAACACTACCAGTCGTCCTCAACAAAGACCTATCAAGACTACAAGAAAACTCACAACTAGGGAAGACCTCGAACACCTAAGATGCATCGCCCAGAACAGACAGCAATGGAGAGAACTGTCGACGAGAATCCGAAAAGCTGCCGAAGCGCCCCCGTCGGACGACTGAGACGCGGAAGGCCCTAATATATAATATATATATATCTATATCAGAATAATCAATACGAAAGAGTTGTATGAGTTTAAAGCTTGTTTGCCGAAACATCCATCACATCATGGATCATTCTATCTATCCATGTATCTATCCTTCACCGGCCCACACCTGATCCTTGCGATCCCAGGTTTACCGACACATCCATCAAATCATGGATCATTCTATCTATCTATGTATCTATCCTTCCCCGGCCCACACCTGATCCTTGCGACCCCAGGTTTGCCGATCTTCTCAAGCGCCAGGTGTCCCAGCCTCCGTCAAGCCAGGCCCCGGGACAGGACCCGAGGAGGACAGTGACGATAAACCTGAGTTGATCGTCATCATTCTGGCCGTCGTCGTCTGTGTTCTTCTCCTCATCATCATCGTCATCATCGTGCTGGCTGTGTTGACGTGCACTGGTCGACTGGCGTGGTCTCGGAAAGAACCCTCTGGTAAGGATTTGAGGCCTAGAGTAGGACGGCACTCTCTTTCTCTCTCTCTCTCTCTCTCTCTCTCTCTCTCTCTCTCTCTCTCTCTCTCTCTCTCTCTCTCTCTCTCTCTCTCTCTCTCTCTCTCTCTCTCTCTCTCTCTCTATCACTCTCTCTCTTTCTCTATAGCTCTCCCTTTTCCTCTTTATCTGTCTATCTATCTTTCCCGCTCTCTCTCTCTCTCTCTCTCTCTCTCTCTCTCTCTATCACTCTCTCTCTTTCTCTATAGCTCTCCCTTTTCCTCTCTATCTATCTATCTATCTATCTTTCCCGCTCTCTCTCTATCTATCTTTCTCTCACTTCCTCCCTCTCCCTATCTCAACAGTACCAGATAAACAGCTGTCGGTAGCTTTTTTTTTAATTTTCTTCGCTTCTTATTAAACTGATGCCACAGCAATTTTTTTCAAACTGAAATGGATTTTACAAGGGTGAAAACTGTGTTTACATGCTTTAAAAAAACTGATTATTGCCCTTTGACAAAACGGTATTTAAAAAGAAACCTGGATTTTTTTTCCATTACAGCAAAGAGTCTTCATCTAGACAAGCTTCTACAGTTCAGTTCCACACTCTTTCCATGATCATGTTAAAAAAGATGGCTTACTTCAGTATTAGGGCGGCAGTTTGAAGAATCACATTTTTTTTTTATTTTTTTTTTTTAACTAAATTAAATACAGAATAGGTAACACCTGTTTTCCAAACTTAATTGCAATCGGGCGACAAAACTAGGTTTTTAATTTTATTCAGGAATTAAAAAATTGGTTGATTTTTTCAGTCTTTTTTTATTTCTACCCTGTTGGAGAAGAATCCAAACCGGTCTTCAGCTACGCTTGGAGAATTAATTATAAGTAAAACCTGAACATCCCAATATTCACTTTGATAGAACCATGGTGTTAACCAAAAACCTTTTAATGCACATACATACATACATACATACACACATACACACACGCACATATACACACACACATACACACATACATACACACATACACACATACACACATACATACATACATACATACATACATACATACATACATACACACATACATACATACATACATACATACAGGCGGAGGGAAGACAGCAAATAACAGAGGTTTGGTGCAGGGAATTAACCTGTTTGAACACTGAAATTTTTATTCTTTCCAATGAGTTTAAATTGCTTAAAAATTCATATATATCCATCGCCTTTGCGTTTTTTTTTTATTATTGTTGTTCTTGTTGTAGTTGCTGTTTTTATTGTTTTTGTTGGTTTTCTTTTTGGGTTTTTGCTCTTTGGCCTTTTGAATAATTTCTATGAAGGTGTACAAACTTGTTTTGAAAACTACAACAGGTCATACATTAAAGAAATAAAAAAAAACATAAAAAGACGTTTTTTATCCTTAACTTGTATCTCTGCCTCTGCGCACGCCCTTCCTGTCTAGATAACAGCTGGCCCATGGAGACTTACTGGCAAGGATCCTGCGCTTCAGGCTTCAAGCCCACCTACTGTCAGAGCGGCGGATCTCAAAGCTCTTCCTCCTTCACCGCCAGCGGCGGCGACTTGAGACCACCCCTCCCGCAGCGCAAGCGCAAAGATACCTTATCGTCAGAGAGAACTGCTGAACCTGGAGGCCCAGCCGCCGGAAGTTCCGGAAGCGCGTGCAAGACAGCCAGCGATGTCGTGGTTGTCAAGCCTGGTGAGGACGGTCTCCACTCGGACAGCGAAGTGGGCCAGGCCAGGTGTCAGTCGCCGCGGTCAGGTGCTGCCGGCCTCATGGACCCGCGACTTGCCGTGGACAGGCCGGAGAGAATGACGCCTTCTCCGCACAGATTTTGGAGCTCAGACCTTGCAGCATCTCTGGTGTCTTCTCCCTCGGCCCCCAGCAGCAGCGGACAGTCCGACAACTCTTGCATTGTTCAAAATCAAAGCAGCAGCGGTGCCGCGCTTGCGGATGTGGAAATCCAGCTGAACGCTTCTAAACTGCACCCGCTTTCAGAACCAGCCATAGCATCGCTGATCCAACAGCAGCAGCAGCAGCAGCAATCGCAGAAACTGTCGCAGTACCCAAAATATCAGCAGCCTCATCAGCAATTCAGTCAAACACCGCAGCAGCAACCCTACCATGAGAATTTGCAATACCAACAACAACAAGCCATACTGCACGCCCTACAGAGACCGAACCTTGATGAGCGACTAAGACAGCTATATATTTCACACTTAAATCAAACACAACAACCGATCGAACAGGCACACCAAACAAACGATCCGTATCAAAATGGGCCCAATCGGCAAAAAGGTCATATTCAGCAGAAGGGAAAACCGGAAGCCATACTGGAGCACCCGGACAAATTCGTTCTCTTCAGCAATCTTTCCGACGCCCGAGCGATATACACAATTCCACAAAGTTCTCAGTCAGTGGTCACCTCATCCACAGACCCAGACTACATCTATGTGTTGACTGCGGAAGGTATGTTAAGCCCAGTTCCTTACGAGAACTATGCACGCCTGCAGGAGGCTGGTGTTGTGGGGAACCATCAAAACATTAGGAGTGACGCACAAGGAGAAGAAAATACCAACCTTACAATCAAAGACCAGAGAGAAGCTGTTTTCCACGGAGGTGAACCCGCGCCTATGACTGGAGTTGTCAGAGCTGCGCCGAGTCCTGTTCAAGACGTAGGCCACCAGCCTATGGTGACGCCAAACGGTCTCGCAGTCCATAACCCAAGAGATTTAGTCTGCGCCCAAATTTTAAAACAACAGCCAGGGCAGGTTCCAGGATATCTGTATAAGCCTCCTAGGGGACACGGAGTTGACCAAGAAGACAAAGCGAGCGGGAAACAAGCAAGTGATGACGACCGACACCCCCCTCCTGCACCTCATTCCCACCAAGCAGGTTCCGACTACCTGACGGTTTTTTCTGCGTCGGGCCTTGTTCATACACTTTCCAACCAGGACTCCGACATGCCTGCTCTAGTGATGCTTCCGGAAGAAGTTTTCCATACGCCAGAAAACGAACCCATCGCTCCTCAGACGCAAATCCCGGGTAGAGGAGAATTCCAGTCTTCCAATTCCAACCGAGCTCCACTAGATTTTCCCGGCAGCGTGAGGGATCCAGCAGGCAAACCCGCGCAGGGTGTGGCCACGACCTACACCGTCGCCAGCACCGACTACCCGGTGAAGACCAACCAGACCCGGATGTCTCCGATGCCTCAAAAGGCGCACAGACATCCACACGTAACCGCCAACCTCCCAGACGTGGAGAAACATTTCGGCCCTGAAAAATGGAGACATGCACACGGAAACAAAGGGGCAAGCTCCACGTTTGACCAACAGCCTAGAGAACCTTACCAAAATCGACATGAGCCAAGTCCCAATGGTGTTATCCCACTGGACCCAAGTGGTCTCGGATTTACTTCAGATCCTCTTCCGGATGTCGCGTCCAATCAACCGGGACAGATCTATTCTGATCAGGCCAAGGATCCAAATAATCCAGAAAGAAGCGTGTATCCTCAGGGCACGAGAATCACAACAGATCAATATACATCACAAAACCCTCCTCCAGTGTCACAAGTCATAAGTGCGGTACCAGGCAACCAAGCGTCACATGAGACGGGCCAGAACAACAAGAAACAACACAGTTCAGAGACTATTGCTTCCAACAGTAAGAACAACAAGAAAAACATTGGCAGCACCGCTGGCTTTGACCTTGGCCCAGCAAACGAAACCAGCAAAGTTCATCAGGACATATCGCCTGCCCTACTTGACGGAGATGGCGTCACTGCTGAGACGAGACAGACTGTGGTGGAAGCGGTCGATACCAGCGATAACAGAATGAGCAGCGGCTCGGCAGACTTCACCAGCTCTGCAGACACAGACAAAATTAATAATGGCACCCGTGCAGACGGTGTTGGATCTGAAAAGAAACAAGTCATTAGAGGAGGTCCTGGTCTCCCTCAACAACCGGACATCTTGGAAAACCTCGCAGAGAGCGAGCTGTGACGCGGTTTCTGTCTGGGGCAGTAGGACAATGGAATCTCAATAAACTCGACAACCGTACTACGGATTGAGAAAATTAGTTGTATCTTAAGCAAGATTTGACATTGAACTTTGACTGCCAAAAAACGATTTGACTTTAAGCAAGAGTTTCCCTTTTAATGGATTCCACTGTACCCAAATCCAGATTGGCAAGGCTGTTTGATGTTGATGTTGCTCAAGCAAATAAAATGTACAGCGGTGGTAATAATAATAATAATAATAATAATAATAATAATAATAATAATAATAATAATAATAATAATAATAATAATAGTAATATAATAATAATAATAATAATAATAATAATAATAATAATAATAATAATAATAATAATAATAATAATAATAATAATAATAATGGTAATAGTAATAGTAATATAATAATAATAATAATAATAATAATAATAATAATAATAATAATAATAATAATAATAATAATAATAATAATAATAATAATAATAAGAAGAAGAAGAAGAAGAAGAAGAAGAAGAAGAAGAAGAAGAAGAAGAAGAAGAAGAAGAAGAAGAAGAAGAAGAATAGTAATAATAATAATAATGATAATAATAATAATAATAATAATAATAATAATAATAATAATAATAATAATAATAATAATAATAATAATAATAATAATAATAATAATAATAATAATAATTTAGCGACACCAGCCGGTTAAGCCGTTGTAATCATTATGTACTCGTGGTGTTCAAGAAAATAGGGAGGGAGGGGAGGGTAGCATGTGATGTATGAGAACAAAGGGAAGGGGGAGTGGTTGGAGTGGTTGATCCAACCACGATAATGTTCTAAATAAAGACAAGAAAGTTTCTTTTGTAAGAGAATTTTTCAGGAGTCTCTTGATACCATCGAATGTGTTTTATTCACATTTTTTTTCCTTTTTTTTAATTCATTTGTAAATTTTTAATAAGTATCATCTGATAATTAGAGGGTTTTTTATGAGATTGAATAAAAAAATATCAAACTTTTATTTTTCAGAGTGGCCTATAACAAGGGTTACGAAACTGCTTTGATTGTTTTTTAATCTTGTGACATGTACATGTTGTTTACTCCTTTTCTCATCGAATTTGAGATTTGTTTAATTTCTCATTAAAACGAAGTTTTTATAAATTCTCAATTTTTCTTGCTCAAATGGAACTTTGTAAATCTAATTGGTAAATCTATTTTTAAGTTTGTTAAGATCCTCTGACATACCTAAAACAAGTTTGTTTGTATTTCTTTTAAGTACAGTATTAATATATTATCTTTTCTTACATTTTCCTCATGTTTATATTTATTACTAGTAATCACTTGTCGCTTAATGCTGCTTTAGATTAGTGGTATTGGAATTCACTGCTTGTGCGCTTTGTTCTCTGAAGTAAATATATCCTTTCTTACTATAAGCATATCATATAATATTTTTAACGATTTTTGTTTCTTGCCATACTGCTAGAAGATTGGTTTATGACAATTAATTGAAAAAGGTAAAGACCAAAAAAAACAATAAAAAGAAAGAATAAACAAGCTTTTAACCGGTAAGGCAGCGTACAGAACCAAAAACTGATCATGAAGTAACACTATGGTTGAACCTCAGATGTCTTGTCGCTCCTCGCACATTGGATCAAACTGGCAGTTCTAACCTCCTAACTCAAGTCGCCAAACCTCGTAACTTAATTCAGTCGCTAAAGTCTTAACTAAATCCCGTCGCCAAAACTCGTAATTCAAGTCGCCAAACCTCGTAACTTAATTCAGTCGTTAAAGTCTTAACTAAATCCCGTCGCCAAAACTCGTTACTCCAGTCGCCAAACCTTGTAACTTAATTCAGTCGCTAAAGTCTTAACTAAATCCTGTCGTCAGAACTCTTTACTCCAGTCGCCAAACCTCGTAACTTAATTCAGTCGTCAAACTCTTAACTAAATCTCGTTGCCAGAACTCGTAACTTAAGTCACAAAAACTCGTAAATCCAGTTGCCAAACCTCGTTTGACAGGCAAGCATGTGTTCCTTGAGTAAATTTGGGAAGCGTGAACTTTTACAATGAAAGGCAATTGGTGCTGCAAGAGGCATGTCATTGATATTACTAAACTACATGTAATATTACACCTTCTATTTTATAAAGCTTATGAAACTGTATTCATGATACTTTGAAAAAGACATTGAAACATTATTTACACAAGGACATAATCAGTGTCAAAACACGTGACATATCCATTTCCATGACATTTTAAAGGTTAAATTCAGCGCTAATAACAATATCTGTTGATAAATTTAATCTGTAAAAAAAAAAAAATATATATATATATGTTTTTTTGTTTTTTTGTTTTTTTTCCCTGCGTATAAGCTTATTGTAAAATCCACCATAGTTGTCCTTCCATAAAGCGCTTATTTTGATTAACTAAATTTAGATATTCGTAATTCTGAACCCATGTGATGTATTTATGTATTATGTATATCTTTATTTAAATACTTTTAAAGGCTGTGCCTGTTTCTTATGTATAGCCGCTTTATATAATGTAAATAATCTTTCCTTGATAATGATATTATGATTCTGATCATCCCATGGTTTGAAATCATAAAAAACTCGAACAATCATATCAATAGTTATTCTGATGAAAAGCAACAAACACTTTACATTACAGAGTTTCCTTTTTGATTTTGCCTTGTTCCTTAAACGTTGTTTCTCGGTCCTTTTTTACACTCAGTTTACAGAATTAAAAGATCTACTGTTGATAAATGCATATTATATTTTCCGCCCAGTGCCATGTGATTATGCTTGATTTTTCTGTACCGTGCATTTTTTTTTCAAAATAAAAACAATTCATGATGCTCAATAAAAAACAACTTTTCTATTGTGCTTTACGCTCTCTTGAGCGCAGCGATGCAGCTCTAGTTTCTCTCTGTATGTGCGCTCCATGGACAACATCATTGTAAGCTTGATTTACATGTGTTCTTTTTCCAAGTTTCTGTTCATTTGGAAGTGTTCGTGGTGTTAATACATTGTCTTGATTTAACACAAATCTTTTCTATGATGATGACAAAAACCCTCACAAATTTTTATATCCTTCATCAAGAATTTTTTTATCCGCTTTAATACCATTGCGCCATGCAAAAAATAATAGTAGTGGTAATAAAAGTAGTAGTAGTAGTAGTAGTAGTAGTAGTAGTAGTAGTAGTAGTAGTAGTAGTAGTAGTAGTAGTAGTAGTAGTAGTAGTAGTAGTAGTAGTAGTAGTAGTAGTAGTAGTAGTAGTAGTAGTAGTAGTAGTAGTAGTAGTAGTAGTAGTAGTAGTAGTAGTAGAAGTAGTAGTAGTAGTAGTAGTAGAAGTAGTAGTATAGTAGTAGTAATAGTAGTTTTTTGTTGTTGCTGTTCTTGTTGTACTTGCAGAAATAGTGCAGTAGAATTGTAGGAGTCTGTCTTCTCTTTTTCGCTCTCTCTCTCTCTCTCTCTCTCTCTCTCTCTCTCTCTCTCTCTCTCTCTCTCTCTCTCTCTCTCTCTCTCTCTCTCTCTCTCTCTCTCTCTCTCTCTCTCTCTCTCTCTCTCTCTCTCTCTCTCTCTCTCTCTCTCTCTCTCTCTCTCTCTCTCTCTATCTCTCTCTCTCTCTCTCTCTCTCTCTCTCTCTCTCTCTCTCTCTCTCTCTCTCTCTCTCTATCTCTCTCTCTCTCTCTCTCTCTCTCTCTATCTCTCTCTCTCTCTCTCTCTCTCTTTCTCTCTCTCTCTCTCTCTCTCTCTCTCTCTCTCTCTTTCTCTCTCTCTCTCTCTCTCTCTCTCTCTCTCTCTCTCTATCTCTCTCTCTCTCTCTCTCTCTCTCTCTCTCTCTCTTCTCTGTCTCTCTCTCTCTCTCTCTCTCTCTTTCTCTCTCTCTCTCTCTCTCTCTCTCTCTCTCTCTCTCTCTCTCTCTCTCTCTCTCTCTCTCTCTCTCTCTCTCTCTCTCTCTCTCTCTCTCTCTCTCTATCTCTCTCTCTCTCTCTCATCTCTCTCTCTCTGTCCTCTCTCTGTGTCTTTAGGTTCTCTCTTCCCTCCCCTTCCTTTCTCTCTTATATTATCTACATCTTTAAGGCTAGCTTGTGCCGCTCATTCTTTTGTCCCGCTTAATCTATGTTTTGGTTCTATTTAAAACCTAGTACAGTTAAAGCAACCTTCACGACTTTGTAATTATAGCACTGCAGTCGGCGTTTCTTGTGAGGCTAGGATTAGTAAAATGTGCGTGAGGAGAGGGAGAGAAAGGGAGCTTAGAACGGAGACGTACACAGAGAAAAGGAGAGGGAAAAAAGAAATGAGAATTAAATTGGTGTTTCCCTTTGAATAGAAAATGGTGGTGATACTAGTAGTAGTAGTAGTAGTAGTAGTAGTAGTAGTAGTAGTAGTAGTAGTAGTAGTATTAGTAGTAGTAGTAGTAGTATTAGTAGTAGGAGTAGGAGTAGTAGTAGTAGTAGTAGTGGTAGTAGTAGTAGTAGTAGTAATAGTAATAATAATGATAATAACAATAATAATATTAATAATAATAATAAATAGTAATAGTAATAGTAGTAGTAGTGGTAGTAGTAGTAGTGGTAGTAGTATTAGAGGTAGTATAACTACAGGTAGTATTACTAGTAGTAGTAGTAGTAGTAGTAGTAGTAGTAGCAGTAGTATTAAAACTGTTGTAGCAGCAGCAGCAGTAGCAAGAAGAAGAAGAAGAAGAAGACACAGTGTCCTTGAAAGGCAGTGTATTACACAGTAAGATGGTGATACTCTACAAACAGCCTGCTTATCATTGCTGACTTTTCGCTGTCACGGCTCGTCAAGTGCTAAGATGACAAGGCTCTGACTGTCAACTCCATCTAGCTAGATATCTCGGAATGGCGAAATCTTTGCTGTTGTTTTTTCCCCCAGAGACACTTACGCAGCTCTCATAAATGTCACATAACAAAAGCTTATCCCTCTTTACCTTCCGGCTCAACGACTGGCAAACAAAATTGTGAAGTTTTCACCAGGCCAGGGTGCAAGTAGCTAAACGACAAAATATATTGTTATGTAAAACCATAGGAATAAGTTTATACAACAGGAACTATTCGTGTGATAACGGGGTGATACCATTGAACAGAAGGAAATACAGGGGGTGGGGTTTGGGAGGGGGAAGACAAAAGAACGAAATGTAATCTAGTAGAGAAATAGATGGTCATCTAAATCTTACTCGGAGAAAGGTTAGTATGTTTTTAATGAAAAACAAGGTGTCCCCTTTAAATTTGAAGATAGCTAGCATTGCATACAACATGATCATTTTCAGAGAATGCTTTTTCACCGTATATTCTTTGTTTTCTGAACGTAATCTCATACACACAAACACTCAAAAACAAAGGGTTAAAGATTTACGAGTAGTTGGATTTGCACTGATTGGAGACAATCAATAAAAATCACCTTTGAGAAAAAACACTAGGCTCAGAAATTAGAACTTGAGGCTATAAAAAGTGTAAATTGAATAGTTAAAATAATGGTAGGTATACAAAACAGTATGCAGTAAGAGAAGCGGTAAGAGATCTATTTATGGTGATAAGATTCAGAGATAGGTTATAAGATGGACAAAGATAGGTGTCAGCTAATGCATTATGCACGCGCAATTAAATCTGTGTCAACTTGATGAAAATCATTCTTTCTAACGCACTTTAAAATCAAGCTTGGACAACAGCCCTTTTCTAGGCAAAATTTTTAAGTTTACGACTCAAGTGAAAAAAATAAAAGATTTATGAACTATTCTTAGATACATTCTCACACATCTAAATCTTCGAGAGGATACAGGCTGCATAAATCGGGTAAGTTTTCCCTAAAAGTCAATTCTATTGTTGGCTAGAAGGCATTCGGTAGCAAGTACTGCTGTTTCTAGCCCTCTTGAAGGCATTCGGTAGCAAGTACTGCTGTTTCTAGCCCTCTTGAAGGCATTCGGTAGCAAGTACTGCTGTTTCTAGCCCTCTTGAAGGCATTCGGTAGCAAGTACTGCTGTTTCTAGCCCTCTTCTTGTTTCTTTCATGGACGAATCGTACCATCTTCCAAGGCTCTTAACTGGTTCTTGACTAACCGTTGGTATCTGCTGATTGGCCTACTATTGACGCCGTCGTCGCATCAACCTCACCTTACCTTACTGGGAGACTGCGAGACTTCTTCGGTTTGAATTTCATCCTGCTCCATGTCATTATGACGTCGAGGCGATCTAGCATTCGGCGTGTTTCGTCTTCCTTTGAGCAGATTATGGTGGTATCATCCAAGAGTACTTTCAAAGAAGGCATGTAGCAACCATCGCCTAGACTTGCTGGGCCTGCGCTATCTTCTGCTGCTTTCAAGATGGCTTCCATAGCCATGACGATATGGTACAGCCCATGGCGATCCCAATTTCCAAGTTGATCCAGTCTGTGGTATAGCTATTGGTGGAGAATCTCACCCAGAAATCGCTGAAACAGTCATCTAGCATCATTTGTGTATCCTTCGAGACATGGTACATCCTCAGGGCTAGCTGGATCATTTGGTGTGGTACCGACCCGGAAACATTTTCCAGGTCCAACCAAACGACGTCGAGGTTAAGTTTCTCCGATTAAGCTCTTTGAAGACTTCCTAGATCCTCGTTGTATGCTCTAATCATCCAGAAACTCCGTGGATGCCTCCTTTCTCGATGTAATTATGTACCAATTTTCAGAGAGATATTTTGTTACTCGGGATGTTATGACTGAGATGAATCTTTCTATACATTCATCAGCTAGATAGGTCGAAAAGGATTTATTTGAGTCGAGTTTTGCTCCTTGGGTATATAAACTCCATCAGCAGACATCCACTGCTCACTGATTTTGGGGTTGCCCCATGCTCCTCGGAGAATTTTGTGCAACAGCCGTGGAATACATGGACGTCTTTTTAGATAAGGTACAACATTGAGTCGCGGAGCTGTCTTGACTCTTGCTTTTTTGCACTACTGCATTGATTTCGTTCAAACAACCAATTTTGGTCCTATGGATCTTCATCCTTCTTTCTGCGGTGAATCTTGTGAAACATACACAAAGGCATCCAATTTTCTTTTTCTGATCTAGTTGTCCGTTGGGCGTTTCCAGTCGTGATCGAATTGTCACCGATTGATTCATCATTCTCTCTTTTTGGTGGATTATATTTCTTTATCCGTTCCACTAGCACTTTGTTTGAGAAGCCAGGGAATTGCTAGGCCGCGATGCCTTGTATATATTCTTTCCTAGAGTTACCTGTCTTTCCAGGAGTCCAGACATAAGTTTCGCTGGATTGTCCTAAAAAACGATCTTCATCTCTTTAGTTCTTTATTCAGGCACAACGATATATATATTTGATCTTTCATTTTTCATCTTTTTTTTATCTTTACAGAATAGGATGCCTGTTTAGTAAACTAAATATAAATCAACTGTTTATTCATGTGGGTTTTTTTATTTTTATTCGACGCTCATCTACAGAACATACAGAACATTTTCATCAATTATTTTGATCTTGTATTTTATTATTCATTTTTTTTCTTGCATATTGCTTTTATCTTGACTAGATATAAATTTAGAGCTTTATAATTGAAAATCATCATAAAGGAGAGATCAGAGTAAAAAAATTACTCTATATATTTATATTTTTACTTCGATTGCAAGCTCATGCTTTTTGGTATTGTCTATGATGTATCAAAAACGTCCTACGCACTAATTAATACCGGCCATTATGATTCTCAGAATGTCAAATAATTACATAGAAGTTACTGTCCAAAAGTTGTAAATGCAGTGAAGCAAAAAAGAATGACTCGCAAGACGATCTCGGAAAGATCAACGAAAACTTTGTGTGACTTTGATATTAGGGTGGTTATTGCATTTTATTTCCTTTTACGTTTTGTGTTTGTTTGTTTGTTTGTTTGTTTTTGTTAGTTTTTTTCCTTTTTGTTTCCAGTGTCTTTATTTTACCTCATATTGACTTGTTTTTTTTTTCAAATCTCTCTAAACTGGTTTTATCAGCTACATCAGCACTGCGGTCAAAATGTCTTGTTTTTTGTTGTTGTTACTCTACTTGTGCGTGCACTAATTTACTTGTGTCTCTGTGTCTCTTTTGCGGTTTCTCAACTACATCGGTGCTGCCGTCAAAATCTCGCCGAAAACTGTGGACAACCTGACATAGAACAGGTCTGAGTTAAGAGTTGATTTCAACTCTGTATCAATCTTCAAGATGGCTGGACCGATATCCACCCGGATACGTCCTGCTTGTCCGAATAACTCAGAGGGCTAGAAAGTAACCGTAAAGATTTTGGGAGAACCGGACTACCCGAATCAGGTGCCAGCGGATCGTCGCTGGAGCCTTGACCTCTGACCGCTCACCTCTTAATTAGTTAGTGGGGTGTGAATCATTGATTTCTCTGAGTTCATGAGATCATCACAGCAGCCTTGACCTCTGACCGCTCACCTCTTAATTAGTTAGTGGGGTGTGAATCATTGATTTCTCTGAGATCATGAGATCGTCACGGCAGCCTTGACCTCTGACCTCTGACCTGTTAATGAGGTCAGGGTGTGTGAATCATTGATACCCTGAGATCATGAGATCGTCACTAATGACGGAGCCAGTTGACTAGTTTCTCTCTTTCCCTCGAGTGGTGTCCTTAGGTTATTACTGACATCATCTCTACATCTTTCCGGCAGGATGCCTGATTGTGTCAAATTAACTATGTATTCCTTAATGAGTATAATCTTCAGCATTTTAGATCTCCCCGGTATCTTCAATTCTGTTGGGGAGGGGGTTGTTTTGTTGTTGTTTATTGTTGATATTTTTTATTTAAAAAAAAACTTGAAATATATTTCTGATATTTTTGAGAATCCAATAATTCACAGCTAAAAGGAGATTGGATAAAGCAGTGTGGCACACTTCTATTATCAACCCTGATCATGGGGACCACTGGAGTCTTTAATACAGAACCATAATTATATTGTGATGACCTGAATTGTTAATGTTTGAGGAGCTCATTGGATTTCTAAAAACATATTTGACATTCTGAAGGCAGCAGCGAAACTTGAAACTTTTTCTAAGAAATGTTCCTTCATATAGAATGAAAATGTGGCAGTTTGAAATAGAATTATAAATTTTATGTTTAAAAGGTATTTAACAGTTCTATTCCAATGTAAAAAAGATAACTATATGTACATGTAAATATGTGTATTTCACAATGTGTGTGTTATTTCCCTACGTTCGAGGTCGTTAAATCATTCGCCATTGGTCGACTTGCTGTGTTTTTTCTTTTGCCTCTGATGACAAAGTTTTGCTTTATTTCAGGGACGGGACATGAGTGTGTAGAGGAGGCTGTAACGTTAAGCGTCATGGGACGGGACATGAGTGTGTAGAGGAGGCTGTAACGTTAAGCGTCATGGGACGGTACATGAATGTGTAGATGACGCTGTACCGTTTAGCGTTCTGGGACGGGACATGAGTGTGTAGAGGAGGCTGTAACGTTAAGCGTCATGGGACGGGACATGAGTGTGTAGAGGAGGCTGTAACGTTAAGCGTCATGGGACGGTACATGAGTGTGTAGAGGAGGCTGTAACGTTAAGCGTCATGGGACGGGACATGAGTGTGTAGAGGAGGCTGTAACGTTAAGCGTCATGGGACGGGACATGAGTGTGTAGAGGAGGCTGTAACGTTAAGCGTCATGGGACGGGACATGAGTGTGTAGAGGAGGCTGTAACGTTAAGCGTCATGGGACGGTACATGAGTGTGTAGAGGAGGCTGTAACGTTAAGCGTCATGGGACGGTACATGAGTGTGTAGAGGAGGCTGTAACGTTAAGCGTCATGGGACGGTACATGAGTGTGTAGAGGAGGCTGTAACGTTAAGCGTCATGGGACGGTACATGAGTGTGTAGAGGAGGCTGTAACGTTAAGCGTCATGGGACGGGACATGAGTGTGTAGAGGAGGCTGTAACGTTAAGCGTCATGGGACGGTACATGAGTGTGTAGAGGAGGCTGTAACGTTAAGCGTCATGGGACGGTACATGAGTGTGTAGAGGAGGCTGTAACGTTAAGCGTCATGGGACGGTACATGAGTGTGTAGAGGAGGCTGTAACGTTAAGCGTCATGGGACGGGACATGAGTGTGTAGAGGAGGCT
>JAWDGP010002001.1:137500-142096 GCA_033675545.1 Elysia crispata
CCCACCCCCACCTGCATCAGTCCTGGTGTCCACCTGCTGCGGTACACAGAGAGAACAGCGGTATGACCAATGTCTTGCTGGTGTGTCAGTTAACTAACACTGGTCACTTGGAAGCGTTAGATCTCAGAGACATGACGTGGAAACAAATTACTCTAGAAAGTGTAAACTTGCCATATAACTTTTCAAAGGTTCTGTATTATAAATCAGAAATTTATATTTACTGTAACAAGCGACTTGACAAGCATTTTCCGAAACTTGAGAAAGGCCGGTCTTTACCATTTTCAGAAGGCATCATCCGTGTCGTTTATGATTCGTTGTACATGTACTCTACCGAGGCTCGTAAGGATACAGATGGTGAGGTGAAAACGATGGTGCGGCCAGTTAAACTCTGTAACTTTCCAGCAAGCTTTAACAATAGTAAATTACAGTTTAAGACCGAGCTGAACCTGGGTGATTGTTGGATAGACGGGATGAAGATAGCAGACGTCATCCATATCGGCTTAACACAGATCATTTTTCTCGCAACTGACCGAGGAATTCAAGAATCTTACACTGTTTTAACAAATAATGAAATGTTCACAACATATAGCTCATACCCTGACCAGTTCGGTTCTTCCTCTCGACTCGTGACTTTCAGTCACTACAGAGAAGCGTTCGCGCTGCAAGAGAACGGGTGTCTCTGGAGGATCCAGCTGGGGGAAAACTTGATGAAACTCAAGATAACACAAGAGCTTGTCCTCTGGGAGGGCGAGATTCGCCTCAACGGAGCCGTGCTCTACAATGACCAGCTGGTGATCGTTGGAGATTTTCCGGACCAATCGGAAGATTCCACTACGCTAGATCGTTCCCTGGCTGGTGTTTTTCAGAGCATCAGAAAGGTAAAAAGAAGCTACGATAATTTAATGGGAATTCCAGAAATTTCTCTTGCTGTTCTGCCTAAAACTCTTCTGAATGATTGTTATTTCTTGGACTTATGAACTTTTTAATGAGTGTTAACTTCAAATATATTTATTTATTCTTTACATGTTTTCAGCTGATTTGTTGTACTCTGTTACTAATACTTTGATAACATTACATTGCATTAGTTACATTTTCATTAATAAAAAATACATTTTAGATCAGCACTGATTATACTCATCATCTACGCACTTAGTAAGAAGTTGTTAAAAGTTGATCTTCTCCAATTTGCTTGTATATGATTTCATTTACACCTAGAAAAACTGAAGATTGTAAAATTACTGTACGGCACGAAATAGTGAAGAGCAATATTAGAAAACACAATTTACTAAATAATCTTTTGAAAACCTGGCATTTTTAATTTGTTTCTTAATGCATGTAAAAAAAAAAACATATATATTATACTTTTGTTAAGCCCCAAGAAAGTTTTTTTTTCATGAAGTTGGAAATTTTTAGGGTGTGATGAGTGACGGCATTTCTAACTTCTAAGAAACATTTTGCCTGATATACTGAGGAGCCTGACATTTCGAAAGTGGTTTGTTTTTTGTTTTTTTGTTGTTTTTTTTTTTTTTTAGGCGCTCTTTATTTGAAACGAATGTCTAGTTCTCTTTGCATAGTTATTTCCTCATGTCGGCTAAAACATTGTATTTTTGTATTTTATTGTTATTGTTTATTGTGGTCTGTGATTGTCGTAAGGACTCTTAGTTGTTTGTTTTTTTTATTTATTCTATTCTTAGCAAGAAATGTATTTCGAAACTGATGACCGGAATATAGTCAGTTATGTAAAAAATTTGGAGATAGAAATTGGGTTTGTTTGTTGTTGCTGTTTTTTTTTTTTTTTAGTTCATTTTTCGGAATCCTCTCTCACAGCCCCAATACTACGAATTTGCTTCCAGGTTTTAAACTATTTTAGATAGGCATTAAGTACCAATTAACTTACTAAAGACTTAATTTATATTGTTGTGATTCAAAATGTAAGTTTTCCAAGGAATATGATTTCTTTTTAAATCGTTTTTGGCAGTTTTTTTTAATGTAGTAAATTTTTCTTTCTTTTTTTTTCTTTCACCACCTGAGATTCACTTTCTTACCTTGTTTGGAGGTTTCCGATATAGCTGGTGATGAAAAATTTAATTGTAGGGATAACGATTTTTAATCCTGTTATTTGCTTTGTAGTTATTATTTTTTTCTGTCCTTGGAAAACAAATATGTAAAATCACGTATAGACTTGATAGTAATTTCTTGTGTGCATGTTAATCTGTTTGTTTGTTTTGTCAAGTTTAGTTCTAGGATATAAATGTAACTAACTGGGGGGATTCCTAACTTACTTCCTACTGCAATAGTACACACTAGTTATTTATAGAAGCTCAGTGCTTCTTCCTACTCTAAGTAATTGCAGGCCCTCGCTGGTTATGGTAGCGTACCTAGCAGCCGTACAATACTATAGATTTCACACTCTTGGGTCCTAGAGTATCAGTGGAGTACTAAGACCACTGTTCCCTAACTAATACGTGTGGATGTCGAGACAAAAATGGCTACACACAAGAAAGAACGAACACAGCAAGAAGAAGTTAAAGTTACCAACACCCATAATAAGTTTATTCCACGAATACTCAATTATCAATGAATGAAAGCAATTCTCAAAGAATAAAATACAAAGATGATTCAAAAGCAATTACGTAATAAAAGATACTTACAAAATGGTCGCAATAACAAACGGTTAAAAGAGGCCAAAACAAAGTGTCATGTACGTGTAGATCGGGGTCAGAATGATAAGCGCCAAGAAGATTCTCAAGATAAAGTGCATATATAATATACTAAGATCAGATACTAAAACAAAGTGGTCAGAATACTAAGTAGAAGTTACTAACAAAAATGGTCAGAATAGAAGATACTAAGAAAGGTTACTAAATCAAAATGCCTATACAAAAATGCCCAAACAAAATTCCTAATAGTCAGCCAACGCCCCAGTCACGGTGATAATCACGTAGAATTACAACAAATGATAATCCAACACAACTTCTCAATAGTAGTAGTAGTTTCCACAATACTTCAATAAAATTCCACCAGGAATGATCACAAAAACTTCTCACTGTCTCAGTAATTCCAAACAATACTTCTAACCGACGTTGCCTTCAGACATTCCAAAAAAGGTACTGACAACAAGTCTTTCCGAGCTCTACATTTATAGCACAAACTCAGTCGGCATAGTCCTCGGTCAAAGACTTCCCTGGTTTCCCAGTTCGTCGTTCAACTTCCCTAGAATAAGGTCCTACGACGACCGAAGAGAATTTCACTCCGTCGGACGGTTTCCCCAACTAACACATTATCCGACCGAGATCATAGAATCTACGAAACCCATCGTTAACTCATCACTACATCTAACATAGATCTCCCGATCAAAGCATCACGTAAACTCAGTACAAAAAGTTTCCCTAAATTCCCCAAGTTCCCCGAACCAAAGTACGTCCAAAGCCGACCGAAAAAAAGCTTCTCTGGCCAGCTGGACAGGAACAAAAGAATAGCTTGGCTGGTCAATGTAATTATTACAACAAAGTATCTTCCGAATTATTATAGAATACATGGAAATTAAATCAGCAGGGACGGAGACTAGTTTCCCGCCATTAAACTAAGTAAGTATACTAATATTAAGAAGCTGGAAGTGCAATTCTGGCTCCACCCACAAGCTGATGATTGACTACTTTACTAAAGATCTGCTCCTAAAGGCCTACTGCTACTGCCACAAATAAATAACTATACCAGCCTCCCTACATAAATAAAGATACCAAAGGTCCCAAGTGGCAATTCAATAAATTTAAAGGACGAAAAGTTGTGGTAAGATGCATCCAAATCCACCAGAATCAAACTGTTAAAAACATATATTTCCTATAGACACACATGGCTCTGAAGCCTGAACAGTAAACAAAATGCAAAGAAATTTTTAGCCTATAGTGGAATGAAATGTTACATGTTCAAAATAGTATGGGTAGAAAATAAAACAAATGAACCTATCCTGATTGAACTTGGCATAGAAAAGAATAGCGTATATGATTTTGATAAATTGATGGGTATTAACATTATTTTCAAATGTTTTCAGTTTGTTTGACTTTTTTTCCTGTTTTTTTGTATTGTGTGTGTGCATTTTTGTTTTGTTTTGTTGTTTTTTTTTTGGGTGTTTGTTTAGTTTTGTTTTTTTGTTGTTGTTGTTCACACTTTTACGTGCATTAGTTTACATGTGTCTCTGTGTGAGTTTTGCGGTTTCTGAACTGCATCAGTACTGCTGTCAAAATGTCTCCAGCTCTCTCTGAGATTTACACAACCAGCTTCTAACATCCGTAGAGAGACTGCGGGTTGGCCGAAAACTCTGGACAAACTTGCATAGAACAGGTCTGAGTTGAGAGTCGATTTCAACTCTGTATCAACCTTCAAGATGGCTGGACCGATATCCACCCGGATACGTCCTGCTTGTCCGAATAACTCAGAGGGCTAGAGAGTAACCGTTAAGATTTTAGGAGAACCGGACTACCCGAATCCAGCGCCAGCGGATGGTAGCTGCAGCCTTGACCTATCACGGCTGACCTCTGACCTGTTAATGAGGTCGCGGTGTGTGAATCATTGATACCCTGAGATCATGAGATCGTC
>JAWDGP010002003.1:0-2500 GCA_033675545.1 Elysia crispata
TCATGCCCGGCCGACCATTTTCCAGTCGGCTAACAGTTGGAATACCTACTTAAATGGTATGTTGGTTCCAATTTAATTTTTTTTTTATTTTATGTTGGCAGCGCATGGTCATCATCAATTTTGCTCACAGCTTGGGCGTTGGTATGTCTGATGACGAGAGGAGAAGTGCGGCAACCAATCTGTGCCAATATGCCTCTTCAAAGAGAAAGAGAGAAAGAACGAAATAGAGAGACAAAGGTAAATATAACCAAAAAGAAAAAAAAAATCACGGCACTTCGAGGACAACTTGGTTGTAATAACGGATCCAAAAGGATGCTCGTGTGTCGGTAACAGCTATGAATACAACAGCTCTTTTCTAGCTTGAAGTTTTGTATGTGTGTGTTTTGATTCAGCTTAAGAAATCCTTTTTAGATACTCTTTGTGGTGGAAGAATAATGCTGATTTATATGTGATTTGCTGTACCATTCGCTGTAAGGTGTATTATCTTGTAATACCATAAAGACAACTGCAGGTGGTAAATATTTTTAAATATCATTATGAATGGGTGCGAAACTTAAACCATACGCAAGTTTTACCTTAATTTTCGATAGCACAGACTGCCGTTGAAAGTACTTCGACTGTGACGGAGGCGGTTTTATACTTTGACAGTAGCGTCCACGGACAAGCATAGTAGATGGTAGAAGAGACAATATTACCCATTAGCAAATAATTTCAGAGAGCTGTTAATACCGGTACCTACAAACAGTTTTCACAATAATAGTAATAATAACCTTTTTTTCCAAAAATTTTTATTACTTCGTCGACACCAAGACCCTTAATATGTGATGAATAACTTAAGTTAGAAACTTCGTGAAGAATCTATTTATCTTAAGTCGAGGGGAAAAAGATAAGAATTCTAGGAAGTGGAAGTGGAAGGTATAAGTAGCGTCATCGTTATAATCAGTGAACAGTTCAATTAAACAGTAATAGAAATTAGAAAAATAAATCTTTTATATTAATTTTTGTTTCAATTGGAATGTAAAGCAGGCAGCCTCGAATTTTCTTCGTTATGCAAATCAAGCAAGTCTCAAGGTTTTGTGCTAAATGTATCCCTCTGTTTGATTATATTTTGGTCGCCACCAAATCATGCTTTTCAATTACAGTTTGAAGGAGGCCAAATTTAAACCTGAAGAGGATTTGGATTTTAATATACTACTTTACTTTATGACTCCTTACTAATCTATGAGTCGTACCAGTGATAGCTTTCTCCAAAATTTAAAAAAAAAAAAAATCATTTTTATACTATTTCAAATACAACGTATCGCAAACATTTTGTTTGTCTCAAATATTCATCTCAATGTGACAAACGTAGAACGTCATATTTATCATAAAAATGAATATTTATTTAATTTTTTGATGTAACGTAAAATTAAATTTTAATATGCTCAGAAATTCAAGTCTCTAGTTTGATTCGATGGTTATCTAAATATTATAATTTTTATAGTCCTACTTGCTTTAAAATAATTTTACCATAAACATTTTTCTTATCACATTAACGTCTTGCCCAGATTGTTAGAAGATGCATCAACAAAGAAGACTCGCTTGTTAACCTCAACTGGTAAATCAAAGACATGGTGGTCAGCCTGGCAGATTATCACACGAGCAATAATATTTGACTTGGCGAAAGACAGCTTATCTGGTGGACTTCACGAGGGGCTCTAACTTAACCGTGTGACTTTCATATCTGTTTGGTTTTAGTTTTAGTTATGTGATGCGCCTAAAATAACTGCAAAAATAACCTTAACAAGAAATAATGAAAATACTGAATTAAAAAAAAAAAAAAAAGCTTCACACAAGGAATCCATTAAAAATCCAATAAAGCAACAGAAATTGAAAATAAAGTAATAAGCCCACAAAAGAGAATATTCATGAATACCATTCAATTCATTTTAAAACTAACTTGTCTGTTATGTCTGTCTAAAAAAAAATAAATCTATCTTTTCTCTTTAAAATATTAAAAAAGCATTGGAACAATGACTGTCACCCTGAACCTGGTAACAGAGTTTGCAATCAATTCAGGCTGCTGGTTTTATGTCATTGTTTTTAAATTTTTTTTTTAAAAATTGGTTTAATGCCTGCTTATTTAGCCTTTAAGAACGGAGTTTGGCTTTTGAGATGATTGACCCTAAACTTCGTGTATCATCACTGGAATAGTGACGGTATGAAACCTTGCATTCTTCCTTGAGACATCTTTTTTATTTATCTCTACTGCGAAGCTTTAGGTAAAGAATTCATATGAAATCTGATGTTAAAGGCCTTTCTAAGAATATTTCCGTTTTCCCATATTTTGCAGCTAGAGGGAAAAATCGTAACAAAACTGCAGCAGTAACAGAGCACAAACCATGCAAACTATGAACAATAATAATGCCGCTCTATAATTAAAGCTTTCAAACTTGTTAAAGCCCGAAAGGATCTTTGCTTTAGGATTCCAAAACTAGCTTTTTTTGTGGAGACAACTCAT
>JAWDGP010002003.1:7500-97641 GCA_033675545.1 Elysia crispata
CATAATCACATACTATAATAAAAACATTGGTAAATCAGTTTGAGCACAATGAAGTAAGATCTAACTTCCATAATGGGTAGCTATCTCATAGGGCGTAAGAATATATAGTTTGGAATAAACATCAATTCTTGCTTTACAGCAATCAAGGTAATAAAAAAGAAAAGAAAAGAGCTGCATCGGCGGGGTTGTGTGCGTCCCTTGTAATTTATGTATACATTGTCGAAAAAAAAAATTAAACTTTCTTAATATTGCCAACAAGAATAAGTTTATCCAACTGAGTGAAAGTTTCTGTACGTTATTAAGGCACCCTTTATTGTAATTACAAAAAATTAATTAGGCCTACATATCAGCTATTATAAATATACAAACTAATTTATTTAATCAAACAATAAACTGTTTTACGTATTCAAGCTGCAGACCCGTGAAAAATAGGAAAAATAAATGAAGTGTCAAGTCCAAAATCTCATCTTATAAATTTCTTGACCCATTTGTAGATGAAGACATTCGGTTGAAAACTAAAACAACAATAAAAAAAAAACAACCACCACCACCACCAATAAAAATCCAGACAAAAACCAAAAAGAAAACACTATATATATATATATATAAAATATATAAGTATACTGTTTTGTTCAGTTGTTTCCTTGGATGACATTTTCTTTCGTTCGGACCTATATCTTCTTCAGTTCAATATAGACATCGACGCAATAATAAAACCTGCTTCTGCTAAAGAATCTTAAAGCTTTAATCAGTTTAATGGCTTTCGTTTCTTGAATTTCAACCCAACTTCAGTTTAATCAAGCCAAAGAATTTTTAGATTTTTCTTTGTTTTGTGCTTTATTTTATGATTATAATTCTTTTGCTGTACCCAAGGTGTCATACAAAATGATTGACTTCGAATGTATAATAGTTCATATTATAAGTGTTCGTGCCAGCCACTGGAAAAAGTGACCTTAAAAAATTTGTAGAAATAAGTGACGTCAAATCGAAAGTATCTTGTGAAAAAGTTGGTGCGGAATGTATTTCTAAAATGCTGGAATCTGTGGTGCATTAATTTTAAAACCAGTAAAATTCACACATTAAAAAGATATTTTTCTGTTATTTTTAAAAGGCTCGCAGTTTCAACCCTTGTCCCAGTATAAATACCTTTACCAAGCCAAAGCAATAATCGATGGAGTTTCAGCCACGCCGAGTTTTGCCTTGACTTGCTCTGTCTTGGTTTCTACTTCAGAGACTACTTGTAAAGCTCACTTCCAGGTAACAACGTTCAATATTCAGAAAGTCTAACCATAGACCTTAAGTTGCAAATAAGCGGTGATCTTATTTCTCTTCAGCCCTCATTTCAGCTTTAATCTTTCTAATTTTCTTTTGCACGTCTTCTCACAAATCGTCTGCTACTGAACTGGAACCAGATACTCTTTATTTTGTTGACAAATGCGATGGCTTTTGATAGTCGGGATTTACTCTAGCATATAAATTGAAAAAAAAAAAAAGAAGAAATCCAAAACCTCCCCCCCCCCCCCCCCCCAAGAAGAAATGACCTTTATTTTGAAAAAAAATTTGAAAAAAAAAAAGGTCTGACAAATTACACAGGAAATAACAAAATGTTAATTCTACTTGCAGTTCATGGTATGGAAGAGGCTGTTTTTTCTATCTTTGCTTTCTTCGAGAATTATAAACTTTACACATATGCTGCGATATTAAATCATGGCTTTCGAAAAATAATAAATGAATCTTGGTTTGATATTAATGAGAGCCTGGATTAAATCCCTATCTTGGTCAACTAGTGGAGGGAGCGGCACCTATCAGACGAAGCGAATCCTTGGAGCTTACGTAAAATTAACTAAATAACCTTTTTTGTTAACTTGTCAACAGAATTTTGTCTAAGATTTTTTTTCCTTCCCTCTGTACCTAACAGGAGATGATAAACATTTTCCATCTTCTCTTTTGCTTCCGCTCTCCAAGAGAGTATAAAAGCCTCCTTTTCTTTCTTCTCATTTTTTTCTTTAAAAAAAATAATTAAACAATTATCTTTATGTTATTATATATTTGTACCCACACACACCTTGTTACAAATCACCTTTTCTTTTCAATAATAATATGACATTTGATACAGCTTGATCATTAAGAAGGAACTCAGAATTTTGTTATAAAAATATATATTTACAATTATGGTAAGACGAGCTGCGAGATTCCAACAACTTTTTTTTCAGTCCAAGTAGTCTTCTGACATATGATATTGATTTGATAATTTAACGTGCAAACAACCAATTAAACGATATTGTTTTCAGGTGACAGAATGTGAAATTAAAGAATCGAACGGAAAGACAGAAAGTCAAGTGAAACATTCCAAAGATTTGTCATACGATATCAGCAGGTAAGTGGGCCGACCTTGGCCTACCATGAAGTTGAAACAATTCTAGTACAACCAGTAATGCATGATAGAGACAATCACACAAACAGTAGAGCCACGAATGATAGCAATCAGTATGAGAAACACGCAGACGTAGAACTGGCGTTGGAATCAGTTGATAAATAGATATCTGTATATACGTATAGAAAGACTATCAGACAGACAAAAAGATAAATAAACAAAACAAAACAATCAAAAAAGAAAAAAAAAACAATTATTACTCATCGATAGGAATATAGGCAACCATACGAGCAATATAAATAAGTCATGAATAAATACATAGGCAGAATTAACTTAAGTCGAGAAAACAAAAGAGGGAGACGTAAAAAGAAAGGAAATAATAAACAGAAAGGCAGATAGAAGAATACAGAAAGTAACCACGATGGGGTTAGAAGAGGAAATGAATAAAAACCAAAAGAAAAACAAGCAAAACAAAACAGAGGGCCAAGGACAATTTGAGCGGTTTCAAGATACAGAGGCTTGCAGAGATATAAAGCTATAATGCATTGATATTATAACTTTGAAATTTTAAACAGGAAAGAGCAAACTAGTTATGTAGTTTCTAGTTTAAATACTATGTATCCCACAGATATCCTTTTCTGGTTGAGTATTGTGGAGCAACTGAAAATGAAACAAATACTACAGAACTTTACGCATCACCGTCTGAAAGTATCAATGTTCTAAACCTCAAACGAGGCATCGTCTCCGCTCTCTCGATTCCAGTTCTGCCACAAAAACAGCAAAATGAGAGCGCCCATGCCATACATATCGTGCAGGTAATAATAAATACTTGATGTATGGCGTTTTGACTTACGCAGAGAGTGTGAATGTGTGAATTATATAATTATATTACATGTATAAATAAACTGAGAGAGAGAAAGAGTGAGAGAGAGAGAGAGAGAGAGAGAGAGAGAGAGAGAGAGAGTGAGAGAGAGTGAGAGAGAGAGAGAGAGAGAAAGAGAGAGAGAGAGTATTATATTGCTTTGACCTACTATTATTAATGTGTGGTTGCCAGGAGGGTACTGTTAAGATCATAATACTTAACAGAAGCCTTGGAGCTCACTGATTCCTTAAATGATGTTTAAAATAGACTGCGAAGTACAGTTAATAAAACAAATAGTCATAGATTAAAAGCAAATGAAATCACATTTTTGTCGCGTAAGCAGGTGGTATGGATATTCTGGTAAATATTTCAACACTTAAGGGTGGAATGGCCAGGGATTGAGGAAAAGATAAAGTTATAAGAGTAAAATACAAGAAAGACAAAAGAGGAGTGAACGTCATAATATCTTTGATGGACAGATCTATAACATAGCACAGCTAGCAGAGAAATGGTCAATGATGAGAATGAGGTTGGCTATGATGACAAATTTTGATATTGAAACTTTCATCTGCATTTACTAAGTATTATTCAAGATTATTCCCCACTACAAAATTTCTTAGCTGACTCGCGACCTCTTAAATTCTAAATTTCTATAATTCTGTCCTTTTAAGAAAAATGTCTGTTAAGCTGTCCGGATGAGGCTACTGTTCTTATTTTAAAGTACATTTAGGGGAAAATATCGTCTTGTTAACAGGAATGATCTAGATATTATTCATTTAACGATATTTTTAATTTTTCCTTCCGTGTAATAATCTTAATCTTTAATTTCTTTTTTTCCCCTCGTTGAACAGAAAGATATCTTTGGATCCTGTCCAACTCAAGTGACCGCAACCGCCCAAAAAGATGGTAACATAACAAAGTGGGTGGTGGAAACATCACGTGACCTTGTACTATGTGACCTCAGTCACGTCAGCAAGGTTCAGCAGAGTTCTCTGTCCTTCATAAAAGAGATTATAGGTGGTGAAAAGCGAGGTCCTATTACAGAGGTATGAGTTAGTGCTGCCTACTTACAAGTGTTTCCTGCACTGTGCACGCCACAATAATCACTCATATTAACAAGCTGATTATGAACTGATATTTCTTTCTCAATTTACAACGGAAGCAATATATGTAATTATATTAGAGAACATAATTATAACACTCCTCCCCACACCCTTCTGTCTCTCTCTTTCCCTTTCTCTGACTTTGACTGCCTGTCTGTTAGTCTATTGTTTCTCTCTGTCCATCCTCCTCCACCCACTCCTCTCTCTCTCTCTCGATCACTTTCTCAAAACCGTTTGCTTACTATATTTACACCTATCCAGCTCAGCTATGCGCATGAGTCCAACGTCTCTTGCAAATACGCGCTATCATCTCAAAAGGAAATTGAAAATGTCGCCTGTAAACAGACCCAAGCTTTAGATCCCGGTCGCAACAGTGACAAAAGAAGGGAGCTTGCTCAAATAACGTAAGTAAATTAATATTTTTAAACTTGATTACAGCTTCACTACATGCAAACATCAAACTGTTTTAACTCACGAAACAAACCTTTAACCACCGTTTCTGTATGTAACACCTTAGAAATAAAAGTGTTGTATAAAAACTGAAAATTGAAATTCTAGATGAATGGCGATGTTTTTATGCAGCTTTTCAAGTTAAACCATGGCGTAGAAGTTTTCAATATGCTAAGGTATGAGTCAAAAGTTTAAATCATAAAAAAGCAACGGAATAAAATTGACAAACATATATGGCTTCACATATGTGCAACTTTTAGCCCTGTGTTAATACAAAGTGATTAAGAAACAAGGGAAACAGTATACCGGACATATCAAAAAGTATTAAGGATAACTGTATGATCGCTTAGGCTTCCTTCTGAACCGATACCGTGCGGACATTTTGAAACAAGCAAGGGAAAAAAAATTCCTGGAAGCACAAGAAAGAGAGGGAGAGAGAGATAAAAGAGAGAGAGAGAGAGAGAGAGAGAGAGAGAGAGAGAGAGAGAGAGAGAGAGAGAGAGAGAGAGAGAGAGCGAGAGACAGAGACAGAGACAGAGACAGAGACGGGGAGAGAGAGATAGAGAAAGAGAGATAAAAAAAAGAGAGAGAAAGTGGGGGTTAAAAAAAGAATGAGTCAGAAAAAAGGTATAGAGAATGATAAGTCAAATAAATATTATGAATAAGTGATAATGATAACAAAAATCTCATTATTTTAACCCAGTTTAAGTAACTGCATATCTTCATTTTTCTTTTCAGTCAGACAACGAAGCTCATATCCAAAATCGAGACTCTGCCTGGGCTTAAACTAGATGCGGGTGAGGCAGTAAAACTTGACATGGCCATGGACATGGCGAATGAGGCTGCGGGCGATATCGATGACGACGATCACGACAATATACTGGGTGATGAACGAAGAGATGCACGCAATATAGAGGAGATTTTGCAAAAGGCGATACAAGATTTCCTATATCAAGGAGATTTCGAAGACAATGATAACCTGCATGAAAAGTTAGCTAGCACCAGGTTGGTGGGAACAAACGTTGTATTTCAAAACAAGTAACGTGGATGAGCCCAAACACAAATCAAAACAAAATTACAAAAATTAAAAAAAAATAGACTTGAGACCATTGTGACTGTAATGTTTGTCAACTTAGAATAAGATTCGAACCCTAATTTTCTGAAGACAAAAACAGGAAGGTAACACTCTCGATGAAAATAAGGTTTCTTAAAGAAATTAGGAAAGGTAACGTTTCGTGATGACTCTTGTATAGTTATGACGAAACTTTGATTTAAAGGAAACCTCATAACAAAATCATCCAGTGGTTCTGCTTATTTTTCTCAATATTGTTAGGTCTTCGATTATTCTCATGCTGTCCTTAAAAAACTTGGGAAAAATTAAATGGCAAAATTCATTCATAGAGCATACTTAGGTCAAAAAGATTTAAATCATGAAAGATCGGGCTGTTATATTTCAAATGTTGATCAGGGCAAGGATGCATACTGAAAAAGTCGATTTATTATCACTCAGAATACCAATATTATGACTAAAAGGAAGCCCCATTGTATAAAAAAGTTTTTACAAAGATATTGAAATACACAAGAAGACTCGAATAATGATTTAAATTTTGCTTCATAAATGGCAAGAGACTAATCTCCTCAAATGGAAACGAGATCGATATTGGTTTGATCGTGCACCCCTCCAGGCGATAACGACCAACCGGTGCGCTAAGCAGATAAACTATTAATTTTTACCTCAAGAGGCAACAGCAAAGAACATTTGAGGCTCCAGACAAGCCTTAGGATGGGGCTGGTTAGATGAGATCCGATCTCATCACCAGATATCGCAAGTGAAGAATCGAACCCTCGATCTATTTTCTGTCAGCCCAGCACTCTAACGATTTAACCTCTCTGGTACTTTGAAACAACGAGATAGATTATTACGCAGTTGAACGGTAAAACAAATGATACCTACTCGCTTCATCCACACTCCAGTACCAGACATTTAGGAACAAATGAAAACATTGCCTGCTCCATTCAGTTTCAGACGTTTGGTTGTTTTGATGCGTCGCATGAGCCACGTAGAGCTAGCAGTTCTCACCGAGGGTGTTTTGTCCTGCAGAGACTATCCCTTGTGCAACTCTCAGTTCCATCCTGAATCGGACGCCGATTTTGTGCAAGTGGGTTCAGCTCATTAACATTTTTAAAACACTGGAATTGATTAAGATTACATTTCCATTCATTTTCTCTTTTTTCTTTTTTTCTGTCTATTTTTTTTTTAATTATACAGAATCAGAAATATTTTCTTCAATAATAAGGATTAGTATAAGCGTCTAAAATTTGACAAATGGTTGTAATTTTTCTTTAACACACAAACCACAAGTAATAAATTTATTTTAATCTCTGCAACGAATGCATGATTGTATGAATAAAAAAAGTAGACAGTTCCAAAAGAAATCCAAATTACAACAAGCTTATAAATGAATAAATTTTTACTTGGATCTATAGCTATTATTTAGCTTCTTCATCTTTTAAAATTTTGTGAATTAAAAATACTTCCGTGAAATAGTGAGGAGGGAATTGAAAACCACTCAAAAAACAAAAAACAAAAAACGTCGCGTCAAAAATAAAATATCAGGTGAAGTAACCAAATCATGACGACTGCAGCAAAGTTTTCTCAGTCTCGCAGCTACAGATTCTTCGTTGGCAGATAGATATTGCTCCATCTTACCGATTAACATCATATCGATTCCCACAATTAAAAAAAATGTCATGTACATTCCTAATGGTTTACAGCACTCACTGATTTTATCACTACCTATGCGGAGAGGTCATGAGCTTTTTTTGCATGTAGTGGAGCAGCGCGTTCTCTACAGTTATTATTCTTGAGGATCACCAGCGTCTCTACTGTGACCAATCGATACTTGTTTTTGTTACATTTAGAAACATTCAGAGGATTTTTGTTTCTTGAAGGCCATTACGGGTCTCTATTAGCTTCTCCAGTACCATGTCTGGAGGACCTTCCGATAAACCAAGCTTTGAATTAATAATTTTTTGATCCAATTAATTCAGCATTTTCGCATGCTTTTTGAAGTCCATCAGGGAACGCCTTGTAAGCAAAGCTCTGATGACATGTGGCAGCGAGGCCTGTATGCGTATATTCATCGACCAGTGGCTGTTCGCCAAACGTCTGTCTGCAATGATGGAGGAAACGGTCGTTACTATCAACATGGGGCTTTTTTACACACCTACTCCTGTTGTTGCCGAATCTTTCTTGGTAAGAATAATAGGGTGACATATCTTCAGAAAGTTTTGCTTTTATTTCTCGTCTCCAATTACTTATGAACAGTTTAACCTTGTACTTTTAAATGTCGCAACAACCTTAAGATATTGTTAAATTACAACAAACAAAAGAAGATGTATATTAAGTACATTGAGAATATTTTCCCCCAGAAATACTGCACGAAGAGGCAAGCATCTTGGTGCTGGCTATCTTTCTCCGCCATGCTACAAAGGCTTTTTGATATAGAGCCAGAGAGAAGACAGGTAATCTAGTTCACTTAAGACAGGAAAGGTAAAATTGAACAAGGAAAAAAAATTGTAGGAGATATTCACTTATGAGCTTATTGAAGCTGCCTCAAAGACATAAACAATTCATCACTGCACAAATCAATCATTTTTTAATGCATAAAAAATCTACTAATTATGAAAAAAAAAAAAAAACACCTCAGCCCTCTTATTTTTCTTTTTAACTGAATTGCTAGACGAATGTCATAATCTTCAACACGGTGAAATATCTACTTGAGAAGATTGGGGATACCTGTAAACCTGGTAAACTTCAAGCGCTGAATCAGCCAGCCAGGAGAGCAGCGGAGGATGCTGCGGCTTCAGCCATTAAGGTAGAATTCAAGATCTTCTTGTGTAGTAATAGAATGTTGAAAACTTATAAAAACAAATTCACTTGCTTAAAAATTTATAACTGCTGATGATTGGTAAAGAACGTTTTACTTGAAATACTTGAAAAGTAACCAAACACCTAAAAAGTATTAGAGGGATACCTGTCTATCTTTTTCTATCTTTCTTTCTATCTATCTATCGATCTATTTATCTCTCTAAGTATAAATCTATATGTACGTGTCCGTCTAACAATCCCTATAACTAACAATGTATCTTTCTCTATATATTTAGGTTTTATTAAAACTTATAGACATGTAGAGAGCAATTGAAAATGGAACCGAGAGTGGGGTTAAAAAGGAGAGGGAAAGAATCTTAAATTGACAAAAATTATAGCAAGTCATATCTAGCTCTAACACAGGTATTTTGTAACTTTTTTTTTATATCTTAGCTACCCAACAATTCAGTGACTCTTTGGACTCTTATTATTGGTTTTGCTGTTTAATATCTACGTTTGTGGCATCTGATAAGTAGTGACCTTTTAAAATCCCCTCCAAGCCAAATACCTATCAACCCAGCTTCATTTTCTCACAGGCTATAATTAATTTGGGGTCAGCTGCACACAAGACTCACGACATTCTCTTCAACCCTAAAGGCGAGGAAACTGTTCTCAGGGCTTTGCTCTATTGTATCAGGAACAGTGACATCAGAATAACTACGGCTAAAGATTCTGTCAAGGTACATTTTCCATCTTTCAAACATTTGTAACTAGAAAAATAAAGCTTTTCTTTATTTACGGTTTTTAAGTCATCATCTCCTTGGCAATGGTTTTGCATGTTTACTCATAACAGGTTCATGTAAAGAAAGCATAACAGCCAACCTGGGATACCCATTTGAAGAAAAGTGGCATAGAAAGAACATAAGAAAATAGCCATACATCCACTTTCTTAAATATGGAGAGGTTTGCAAATAAAAAAATAAAAGAGTGAAAAAGAATTTCAGCGGAGCATGTGTTGTTTGAACAATGTCGCGCCCCTAAGTCCTCCTAAGATTATCATACGGATACAGTGGCTCTCCTTCGAGCCAGGAATAGTATCCAACCCCACTACCAAATGCCTCTGCCAAATATTAAATCAGGGAAATAAGATTCTCTTAATGGTTATTTGTAAGCTCTATAAAAAATGCTAACACACCAGCAGTATAATCGTACCAACAGTGTTTCTTTTCTGTCCAGGCCGTTCACAGCATCGGGATCCAACCAACAGTGATATCTGAGCTCGTAGACCTGATTCAAGAGGAGTCCAGGCCCTTAGTCCTCAGAGCAGCTATTTTTGATGTTCTGGTTGCCCAAAACGACTTTCACATCTTAAGCACAGCGCTAGGCCTGATGGGCAAGACCCGGATGGAGGGACTACAGACTTATATCATAACAAAAATATCATCTGTTTTAGAGGACCAAGACCCAAAACTTCAAAGGTTATATGAATTTTCAAAAAAAAAAAAAAAGTATTTCTGAATATTTTTTGTTTTGCATGATTTCTTAAGTGTTTAACTAATTTGCGATTATTATAATTTGATAAAATCAATTATCTGAATCTCATCAAAGCACGTTTTATTCTTTCTCTGCTTGATCTTGTGGCTATAGACAGATACTCAGATTTTTGGAGCAGAGGATTCTGGCCTGTACAGGTGCAGTGTTGAGTATCTGGGAATATGCGAATTTCACTACCGGACTGAAATGTAAATGGGTAATCGATAATAGGCAATTTTCAATTTGCCCGGGTTTTTTATCTTTCCAATCCCTGTTCTGCTGTGAGAAAAGAGATTGGGACACCGACACCTTCCGTGAGGCTCTTTCAGCACCTAATTAGATTTAGAGCTCATTAATAGAAATAGCTTACTTTTATTATCACTGTGTCTTCCATGCGTGAATCAGTTATGTAATAATAATGATCAAATGCATTTTTTACATTCCTTATGGTTGCCTGTTTAAAACTCGACCTTGAAGATTATACATTTGATTAGATAATCTAACCATTATGATTTTAAACAGCGCTGACATTTGTGAGTTGGGGTCTTTACTTAATCTTCACTGCATTACCTTGAAATTAATAGATACCTCATCACTCGCAACGTCTTTTTCATTCTGACTAAAATCTTGACTTTTAAATTAAGTGCCATTTAACCATTTTCTGTTCTGACGCGGTTCAACTAATACCTGATCTGTCAATTCTGTTTTGGCCGACTCGAAAACCTCTAGCTTACGCGCCACCTTGAGGGATGTCATGAAAAACTACATATTTCCAAAGCTCGGCGACAAAATCCTTTCGAGGAGTCACGTGACTCATGTTTCTCGCTACTGGAGCGTGCCCATGACGCGGCTGCAAGCAGGCGGATGGGTGACTTTGAGCCTCATTTACACTCCAGAGAGTAATGTTCTGCATAGCATGTCCTTGAACTTCGGCGTCATGGCACAGAATACGACAGTAAAGATTGCAGACCTGACCCTTGATCTTGAAGGTGCCTTTTGCATCAAAAGATTGAAATAAAATCACAAAAATATATTGATATTTTGCCATTAACTTTGCATTGAAGTTGATTTTTTTTCGTGGCTATGTAATTGCCAGGCGTATGACATTATTTAAACACTATTTCAATATTCAATAGCGTGTATTTTAATTCAAAGCTCTTTAAATTTTTTTTACATCAACTACAAAAGTATCATTCGGAATATTTCTCAATCTTTAAAATTCTTGAAACGTGATGCTTTTATCCTTTCAAAATTATAACATTATTGAATTCCTCAAAATCATCCTGCAACTTATTTTTCCTCACCCAAGTGAGTTCCCTGTAACTTGGCGCAGATGTGGCTTTGGCAGTCGATTAATTAATCAATCAAAACAACAATTTATCATTTAATAACCTATGCATTAAATCAATTGATCCACCCGTACACTGATTAAAAACTAAGTAAATTTTTTTCTTGTTTTATGAGTATCCTAATCTTACAATTAGACCGAGCATAATACAGCTCACGCGTTTTTGATTTTGTGTCTTTAATCATTCTTAACTTTTTTTTTCTCATAGCACTACAGGACAAACGTACAATCTTGACCTTTTATAAAATATTCTGAAGATGGATTTTGAATGTTTCGTGTGGGCTCTTTGTGTTTTTCAGGTATGGATACCTTTTTAGAGATACTAGAAAAACTAACCACTAAAGGGAGCAAGAAGTCACAGAAATATGCAGATCCTTTTAAAATCATCGACATGCTTGAGGAATACATTGTGAAAGTCACACATCAGAGACCAGCAGACTTTATCCATCTTCATAAAGGAATTCGCCAGACTCTCGAGCAGTTGATGGCAACAGCAAATCTCAGAAAGGTGGCTTTCCCTAGAGCGACCTTTTCTTTTGGAACGATGGGTGAGAGTACTGAGACAATGCTGTGCTTTGTGAAAATTCAAAAAACCATGTTTATCTTTCAGGGAATGTCTGCACTTTACTTAGAAAATGATATAACTTTGTAGAATATGGCTGAAGTCGAGGTGTTTCAGAAATTAAAAAAAAATTAAACGAAAAGTGATTTTTTTCCTTTTTTTTTTCTTTTTTTTTGTGGGGGAGGGGAGGCGGGGTTGGGGGGGATATTTCGAACTTTATATCTGAAATCACAATTATCATGAAAAAGAATAAAGAAATTTGCATCAATTCGGTGTTGAAGTGATGTCAGTCGCTTTAAGCTGGAAATGCTGTGAAAGTGGCTCATATAAATGGATGGAGAGAAAAAGAATTCTTCGAAATTAAACGATTTCTGTTGACTCACCATAACAATCAACAAAAACACATCTATGATTTATTAACCCTTTAGTACAAGCTAACATTAGCTTCATGTGCTCAGCAAATCTGGAACAGCCAGTCTTTACATAAACCACCAGACATATAACGGTTTTAGCCAAATGTTAATAAAATCGAACTATTACAATAAACCTGACATTTCATTATTCCTTTCATCTTAACAAATATTCATAGGATATTGGAATGAAAAAGCTTTCAATTTAACACAAATGTATCGAAGGCTCATCATATCATTAATGAAATCATACGATTTTTGACCGACGAACTGACTCAGAAGACGTCTTGCAGCTTGATATTTCATAATTTAACAAAACCTGTTTTTTTTTTTTTGTCTCTAGGTTATGAGTTAGGCTCTCTCTCATCTGATTATATCCTCAAACTGTTGAAAGCGCAGGACATGAAGAAGATGATGACCGGAATCATAAAGAGTTCTGCTGCCAAAGGAATAAACGCAGCCTTCCTTCATGCCTTTACTCTGCTTGAGGATCGAAAAGTACTTGGGCATAGAGTAACTCTTGTCCTTATTGGGCAGGCACATATTGTGGGGTTCATTCATAAGGGACCTATACAAAGAATGGATTACTAAGATAATAACTCTTGATGATACATATTGCGTGCATGTTGCAGTTCTCTTGATTATAATTAACAGTTTCTACTTTAAAAACATAACAATGCATAAAATTATCATGCTATATTGAACTCTAGAAAAATATAAATAAAACTTATTTCAACAGAGACTTTTTATCAATTGATATTCTTCTAAGATAATTCCTACGTAGAAATACCATTTTCTTTGTTTATTCCTGGCAAGGCAATCCCAACGTTGTCTGGATTTGTCTTAAAGAATGTGATAGATATCACTGCTGTGTTGAAAGGAAATTTGGGCATACCCTCTAGCGACCTGGCCTTCGGATCAAAAAGAGGATTAAACAAGGATACATTCATTTTGATCAAACCCAGGTAACAAGTTTAAATAGTCATTATCTCAACACTTAACCATATTTTGGTTTAATAATCGTATTAAGACATTAGAGAGCCCCAAAACAATATAAAGCTTTGTTTATATTATTTTGTTCGGTTTTCTTGAATAAAACTTAGTTTTTCAATAGTAAACTCAATGCATTATTGAACAATTTTGTGACGTATCCATTCCTAATGATTCCTACTACTGATTACAGGGTAAGGACGTTGATAATGTCGTTGTAAACACAATCATGCATTTCAAATCCCTACTATAGATTTGGTCATAATTATTATGTTTGTAAAACTTTCACTATTGTTTCGTAACTATGACAGATCCCTGACCAGGTCTCTTCCATTTTTACACCTTTTTTTCTTCTCCGATTCTCATTTGTTTACAGCTTATCCTTCGCTGTTTATACCGACATGAAAGTGAAACTCCCGAGCTATGCCTCTGTAGGTCTGGATGCCAGCATCATCGGTATCATACAGGGAGACCTCTCATCTAGTGTGAAGCTGGTGCCTGGCAAAGATTCTTTTAATTTACAGCTGTCTAAACGAATTGCTCAGAAAGCCTTCACCTTTTTACATATCGAGTACGTTAACACATTAATCCTTTCAAGAAAATGGATTCAATAAAAATTAATTAAAGCGTGATTAGGTCAAGTGTTTATCCAAAACTCTTGTACTCTCGAACTTTTAAACTTTTGACTTTTGAACTGCACAATGTAACGTTTTTTTCTCACCTAAATAAGTGCCTTGTCACTGAAAATGAAAAGTTGTCATTCATATGGATTGAGAGGAAATGCTTTCAAACCTCTTATCAGAAACATGTAGCGTTATAGGTAACTTGGATTGTCATTCATTATGTTGTACTGTGAGTTTTCTTGTTATTTTTTATCTTGAAGTTAAACCCTTGGTATCCATCCATATTGATAATGTTTGATAAACTTATTATTTTCGAATATTCAGACCAAAGAATATTCTCACTGCCAAAAATTGTTCATTTATTACTTTACGTATACGATTATGAGATAATGGGGCAAATAAATATAGCAGAAAGAAAGCAGCTACAACACTTTTACCACATTTTTTGCTGCAAACTACCCTTCTTCATAGAATACCTAATAGCTTATTTGTTTTCTCAAACTCGCACGCTTCATGAATTAATAAAATCTAGATTCATCTTCATCAATTTTATTCATGTGTATGACTATTAAGTCATCTAATACCTTTATGAATCTCCTTTAACCTTCTTTAATAATGTGCCTGTCATATCGCTGGCGCAAAATTTTTTTACTGAAAGTCGTTATATGCCTGATAACAGTTCATTTATAAACTATACATATCAAAGTTATTAATCGATCGACTGATATAATTTCGTATATTGTAAAGCAAAACGCACTTGTTTCTGTATAACGAAATACCCCTTTTGTCCCTGATCACTTGACTTTTTCCCATGTATAACCATCGAACTGACTTTCACATCTTCCAGCTCTGATTCTTACACCTTGCAAAATGGTAGAAAGGTTACGGCTACACCTGCTAAATCTCCGTCACACAAGCTATGCTTGCCTGACATCTACACAAAGCTATCTGGACATAGGGCGTGTATTGCTATGGCCAGAGTATCAGCCAACAACATGTATACGTGGAGCCCTGAAGACCCGCTGAGACCGTTCTCCGTGCGGGGATCTCTGGCTACTGAGGACAAGTTAGACTTTCTGACTTCCTCACTTTTCTTTACTTTCTCTATGTGACGTTTTGAGGGAGACTTAGAGACTCATATAACCCAGCGTAATGGTTTAACAATACTTCAAAATCATTTTGCAAGTAATATTTTTCGAACTTCTTAAAACTCACAAAAGATAATTATATCTAGAATTTAAATGGGTCAGGTTTTATTGGTGTCATTATAATGCTGGTAAAGTCCTTATTCACTACAAGACATACATGCAGCATTTGGAAAATGTTCTCTACGTCGCTAGATAAACATTTTCCCTAACCAACTAAAGTTAAACATTATACACAGCTACTTCTTTTTTTAGCATTAATGAAATATTTCAATTTGCCATTAACCTTCCATTGATAGACTTTCCAAACACGCTTGCGTCTCGTTTCTATATCCTGCTTTATTGCTTCACTACTTCTTTTCAGAATTTGACTTATCTTTCTATATGCGCTATTATAAAAGAATATGTATGTGTATGTTGTTAAATTTGTAGCTCGGGAGTTTAAATAGTATCTTGTAATAATTTTAATTGGATTAACTAATCTTGAGATATTAAACTACGATGAGAAATTTAGACATATCATTGTATATGTTCCTTTTCTTAACAAAAAGATTACCTTCGGTGAGTAAAAATGATCATGTTTTCAGCATTTCCCACTAAGTTTTAGACCGAAAGATTTCACGGGATTAACTTTCAAATTACCCTTTTACACCGATTCCTGTTCACAAATTCTCTTTTTTTTTCTGTTGTACTTCTAGGCATCTGCGACAGATATCAGTTCATGTTGCTTACAAACCGAAATTTGTCACAGGGTATACCATCGAGATTGTCACAAAGGCACCTGGTGAGTGGTATGATTATTGAAAACTATGTGAACAGACTAAATTATTATTGCGATTTTCAAATCACCTTCTCAGTTTTTAATACTTTTCCCCTTTTTATTCCTGTTGATGGCTGCCATTCATTACCTGTTGCACGGTCTCAATACATATTTAGGCCGTTTTACACATCAATTAGGAAGCCTAATATATATGCAACACCCGCGACCAAGTAAAGATTAATTACAACATACCCTCCATAGGTACACTGATCTCTAGAGTAGTGAGAATATCAATAGATAGAGATATCTCCACGGGAAGCGCACAACTGACCTGCCATGTACCTGACGCAGACATGGAATACACACTGGAAAGCTCTACAGTCGTCACCAAAACTATAGTTCATACGAAAGTGGCATCCATCTTAACAAAAGATGGCAAGTGTTGGAACTCATTCATATATGAGGTGTGTGTCCATTATGCAACTTCTTAAGTTTTACTGAGATTCTTCTGTAATTTTTGCCTTACCAATTGCAATGATAGCATGAAAGAAGACGTGGTTAAGCCAGAGACTTACAATAAACATTGTCACTCATTTGCAATTATCACACCTTCATATCAAAATCAGGTATAATAGGCTTTCCACGATTTTTGAAGTTTGAGCGGTCTAATGTAATCAATAGTTTCCCACTACAAAAGCGAAAAAAAAATAACAAAAAACAACTCACCATTAGTACACCGTAAGTAAAACTCTATCTTTAGAATTAAACAAAAAAAAAAAAAAAAGGACAAAAAAAAACAAACCAAAAACATGAATCTGAACATTTTCGGCTCTATCTATGATGTAGATATAAGATCGTGGTTTATTTTAAAAGCGAAAGCAAAGTTTTCAAAGGAAAAAAAAGGCAGAAACTGCTACACTTATTAAAAGTTAAATCTTTGGCATTTGTTACATTTTTCAAATAAAAATATTTGTTAAATTAAAAAAAAAATTTTTTTTCAGGACAAAACTCTACTCTTACTTCCATTGAACCGACCTCTATAAATAATCGAAGAAATAATAAATTGTGGTTTTTTTTAATTGAACTTTTTTTTATCGTGAAATTAAAAAAATATGCTTTTTTGATATGCAAGATGAGTACACACAATTTGTTTAAACATGTGCATTTGCTGGTATATACTCGTTAACTATATATATATATATATATATATTACTACCTTTTCTATTTTCTTTTCTTACTCCTCGATTTTTCACTTTCCCTATATGACTGTTAAGAGCAAAGATAATATTAGGAAAAGCAAACAAAGCATTTTAAAAAATTATTACTATTTAGAGATCCAGCCCCCTACAAGACTTGAAGGACGCGCCTGCCTCAGTCTCCAGCAGAGACTCGTCTATTTCCCAAACGTCAACGCACCTCAACGTTACCCTAAGCAGTCTACTGTCACTAGACATCAAAGCTGATAGCAGAATGCAAGATCGAGCACTTTCGAATACGGACATTGTTTTCACTTACTACTGGTAACAATTTTTGTTGCAAAGATAAAACTTAAATACAGATTGCTGGATGTTTGAATCTTTGCATTCTACAACTATGGAATCGAGTATAGTTAGTTCCGCTTTATTATTTTTCCTTCTTCTAATACTACTATTAGTATTAGTACTACTTCTACGACCCTCATCATCAACGTCACCACCACCACCACCACTACTACTACTACTACTACTACTACTACTACTACTACTACTACTACTACTACTACTACTACTACTACTACTACTACTACTACTACTACTACTACTATTAGCCATCAGTTCTACTGGCAGTATTGCTACTTGTACTAGCAACCGCAACTGAGTTGCAGATTTTATTTATTTTTTCTATGGTTATCGACCCCTTAGTTTACTTACTCTTGATCGAAACAGTCATCCAAGGCTGCGACTCTTGTACGCCCTGCACCCTAACATCTCGCTGGCAGCAGACGCGGGCCACCAGTCTAAAATGACTATGCACCAGGAGGCATATGATTCATTGACTTCTTTTGCCGACACTCGGAAGAATTTCCACAAAGTGGTCATTCTATTACCAGGTGAGGCAAGCAAAATACACAGGGGGATAATATCCAATCCAAGGGTAACCACATTTCTGATATAAAGGCCAATGGATTACATTCCCGAGCGCAATAAATAAAAAGACAAAAAAAACCTGCGTGCATGTAATGTCTGCATTGAGTTGACAAAAATAATTGCTCCGAGAGAACATTATCCCTCTCAATATTTACCAGTGATGCTGGAGAAACAGAGCACACACACACTTTGTCTCTCAACGTAAGGCACAGAAGCTAATAAACGTAGAATTGAAAGGGTATAATTTTATAATAGATAAACGATTAGTTTAGAAAATTAAAAAAAGTGTAAATTATGAGTACCTGTTGTATAATATTATCGTCATGGCGCTACTGTTTCGAACAATGTTCAATAAAATTTGTATTCATGAAAATTCATTTCTAAATAATAAGGAAAAAGAAGTAAGGCGAAATTGTTTCACTGAAACTTATTGAAAATGATTTATGCATCTAAAACTTGCCTCTGAGGTAGGCAGGAACCTAACAACAATGACCACGATAAGAGCCTACCCCGGCGGAGCAGATCGTGACACGGACGTTTATTGGACAACAGCTGAAGGAGTGGTCAGTACAACTGTAGCAACTAAACCGTTATTGATCTAGATGATGATAAATATAAAAAAAAATATTAACAAAAAAATGCCAGAGGAATACAGATTCAGGGTCGAATATTGCCGACAAGCAATTTTGAACAGTTCTATCAATAAATTGTGGCATACAATATAGAAAAATACATACTAAATGTGATGTATCTTATGAACAAAATATTAATTTCAACTAAAAGACAAAAAAGATCTCATAAACATTCGTTGACGATAGCCTCATATCCAAGATTTAGAATTTCGATGGTGAAGAAATGTATTGGATTGACGAGCTTTCGACAAAGAATCGTTGCCCAAGAAAATCTTAACTTACGAAAATTTAGTTTTTGATGCTCGAAGTAAAAAAGGCTCTTAAGAAAAAAAAAAGCATGTGATGTTGTCATAATATATATAGGCAATATGTTGCGGAATAACGCTAAACGGCTTTTCCATCCCATTTCTGTATGTGATTTAAATCAAGCAAACCTTCGAATAAACTTTAACATTTTTCAAAGACTCCATTATCAACGACGTTTTGCTTAAGGTATCGAATAAAATATCATTATATCTTATTAGAATAGAATACTTCAACTTGAAAAGTTTTTTCCCCCACAGGATTTCATACACACAACCTCTCATGTCAGCAATCTGTCGACTATAAACCAATTTCATTTCCATTACACACTGAATGCATCGAGAAATAACGAATATGACGTCACTTTGGAAGGCCATGCTATTGGTCCACGGAAACACCCTTTTGCTGATTTCGACATTAGTGTAGACATCAACTATGTCGTACGAAATCAAGGAAGAAAGGTATATATTGCAGTGTAATATTGAAAAAGATAAACCAGAGGAAAATGATTTTCAATTCTTAAATTTTCTAAATAATGACTGAATTTTTTTTCTTTTACAAATAATAGATCTGCAAAAAAATGAGATCCCCTATTTTCTTTTTAGGCTTATCTATGCCTACTATGTACTGTTATATTAATACGTACGCCTGTAATCAAATATGAGTGAATGCAAGTAAAAGGATAAAAAAAATAAATTTAAATTCTCAAATTTAATTTTCAGCGTACAAAAAGATCTCTCACATCCATGATGGAGTCGTTAAAAAATATGGAAAATGCCGTAGAAGAAGAGACAGTCTCACTTTTCCACACGGTCAAGGTAAGTAAGGATAGGCCAAGCTTATAAACTGCGGAAAAGTCTCTTTTGATTGAATATCATCGATGGAAGAAAGTAAAAAAAAATTCTTTATACATGTGGACAGAAACCGATTTTTTTGTTTAACCAAAGTCACTTAAACTCACCACTTTAATAATGTATTATCCTTTCAGTGATTTAAAAGAAGATCTAAAGCTTACGAAAAAATTATGTTATACACATGTTCCCTCAGTGACTTTCTTTCATCTTTTTTTTTCAGTCTAGCTTAACCAACATGTTTAGCAACGGAGAAAATTCTAGGATCGCTCCTGAGGAAACCGCAAATAAAACGACAAAAATTATTGACGAGAATTCAAGTAAAAAGGTAGACACATTACACGGATCCTTGAAATCTTTTGTCTAAATGTATAACTTTCTTTCTATATGTATAGCGATTAGCAAAGAGCGACACTTTTTCTTGTGTCCTCAAAGAACAACAATATATTATTCAGCTTCACATGAACAGGCATATGACAACAATACGCTCGAAGCACATATTATAATTATTGCCTTTTGTGCCGATTTTTTTAAGAACTGAAACCAAAATGTTTAGAGCTGGAGCACCATTGTGTTAACATAATCGTTTATTTTGCCAAATGGTGGAAACTTTTCAGCAATGTAAAGCCACTTGAAAGGCATTTATCGGGGCTCAGATATGGAAAAGAATACGTTTGTCAGTATCGCCAGGACTCATTTGACACTGAAAATCAATGATCTTGTGGAGCCATAAATAAGCGTTTATCTATCTTGTTCACTCTTGGAAGTTCTCTTTGGTATTTCTAAGGATTTGATGAGTAAGCAGTCTTTAGTAGACCAGCGGATTAATCAACCAATCAATCAAACTCATAATGGTGCTGAATGGTATAAAACTCAATTTGCCCGCGTTCCTTTCTGTATTTTAGCCGTCTCTTTGGAATCTTCCCCACTGGAGCATAGGTTTGGACGCCAAGTTTAGTATGTCGTCTGGAAAAGAGACTAATATAGCTGGGATAGAGGTCGCGGGACCCAAAATGTACTGGGATATTTCAGCAGCGATGCCGAGAGGAAGTAAAACCCTCTTCCAGCTCAATGGTACAATGTTCCGAGGAAAAGAGTAAGTAGGAATGCTTGCGTGCTCTCAATGTGAGTAGTTACCTTTTCATCTGCACATTCGGAAAAAAATGTCTAATGTTAATTACTATCAACATTCGATAAAAATTAACGTTCACATTTTGCTGCCTAATGGCAACCAAATTTGCCTAACGTTAACATTCTGAGCTTTGTTCTAAAAGTTGTGCATCCCACATTATAGCTAAAAAGTACAATAGTTTTGAAAACAAAATGGAGTAAGACAGCTCGAATACTTATTGAAGAATCTTCGGAGAATCATCTTCAGTTACTAAAACAAAAAGAAGCCTAATGATTTCAAAAGCAAAATAGAACAAATGAGTATTTTTTTAAGGGGATCGAGGTAGATGGGTTGGCACCTTCTGAGAAACCGACACATGCCCCAACCTTTTGGCTCCTGAATGGAGTCCATCGCATGTTCTTGCGTCATTTCTACTTACGCCTTTACAGGAAATAATCTTACTGTGTACTTTCCAAATCTATTTAAAGATACTTTTAAATGTATATTAATAGGTTATGAATTCCTGCAAAAGTTCCTACAAGTGCACGGCTTTGCAGGAATTCAAAGCTGCTCATGTATTTTCATCTATATGACAATGAATTTTTTAAAGGAGATAGAAATAGTTTGGATTTTACAAAATTAGGTAACTATTTTTATTTCAGTGTGGTGCTGGCAGATTTAAACCTGCTAGTTTGAGCGCTAATCATGTGTGTTGGTTTAGCAAGAGGCCTACACATTGACTTACGGGTCTCACCCACTAGTCAAGAGATAACAATCATATAAAGCCAAAATGGACATTTAAAATTATGAATAAATTTAATCTATAGCTGTTAAAATCTCAGGGAAGTTGTCTTCAATATAATCATGTAGTGCTTAATAGCTATACTTCGATTAATCTATTTTTGTCGTATGTGCAAGAAATAAGGATCACCTAAAGCATTATCTCTTTTATACAATTTCAGATGATGGTATGGCTTTTACGCTGGAAGATTAAAAGTTACACTGTACATCATAATTATGTGTTTTGTTAAATGAAACATACGAACATCGCCTATAATTACATCACACAATATTTCTAATAGTGCAAGTCATAGTATAATAGATATTCTACCGCTGAGAGCTCAAAGTTATTTCAATAATACGGGTCCAGGTTGTAAATTTATACAGACTCATGTATGTGTCCTATGATGGTTCTATAACTGATCAATTTTCCATTCTGTTCAAATTTAATAAAATGCCTTTCTCTGAAAGTATTGTTTAATGTAGACATCAGGCAAGCATTTTATGTAATTGGGTAATTCGTCTACGTGTTACATAAATATAAAGCAAAATCTCTGCGTAATGTTAACATTAGGTAACCATTAAAATCGTGCATAATACTGAATATTTATAAAAGGAATTGGATAATTGGCAAAATATTGTGTTGTTTCTGAAACGATCCACAACAAAATAATTTTAAGATGGTGTATTTTATTTATTTTAACTTAGGAACTATGAAGGGTAAGTTGTTTTTTTGTTTTTAATTATAAAGAATAAACTGTCTCATAAAAGATAAAGAAAGTCTTTCGTCTAAGGTTTGCACTATATAATACAACTTTACGGCAGTAGAAAAAGTATTTCAAATGCATTTTCTTTTTTGCTCGCTTTAACTTTTCGAAACAATTGTATCATATGGATTAATGAACAAATGTAAGTCTCGTGACTCATCCCACTTCGTATAATCACTAAATCATGTATGTATTTACTCTCTTCAACCCCGCAACAGGACTTCTCCATCGGGCACAGCCTATACCACCTGGTTTCGAGGCCACGCCTGGGACCTGGTACATCACTTAAATCTGGATGTGTGGCTTGACCAACGCAGCAATCCTCTTGAGTTTCTACATCAGCATAACTGGACGCTGGTAGAGACCGATAAACACACTATGGACAGGTCTTTCCTGACCCGTTTGCATCTCCAATCTCCAGATGGTGGGCGGTACAATCGCTTCTCTTCTAAGATCCTCCTGAAGGCGCCGCGCAGTAACCTAAGGTTCAGGAAAATCATCAGCATAAAATCATGATTATCATCCATAAACCAGCGGCCAAATCTTAATTAACATTGTTGTCATTCTCTTCATTTAGCTCCTCGTCATGTTCCCCATCAGCATCACCATCATGAAAGACAAAATCTGCATTATCATCTTGTTTTCTTCATACTCATCCTTATCTCCATCACCAATTTCATATCCCTATTAATAATCATAGAATCATTGGCAAATGTAAAGGGATGTGGAAAAAAAGTTTAAAGAAAACAAAAAATAAAACAACCTAAAAACAAATCCTCCACCCCTCCAGGAAAAGAAATATAAAAAGAGTACATATTATGAAGGTACAAGACTTTTCATACTTAAACTTAGGGAAAATTGTTTTGAAAAAAGAAAAGATAATTGCATGGAAGTTCACCTTATCTGCTATTCTTTACCGCAAACCCTCTTCCTTTGTAGCCATCAGATTGAGTACAGCCTACTTTCACCTTCCAAACAAATCGTTCGAGTTTATGCCCTCTTGCATAATATCAAACCAGCTTTTGATATGGCCTACATTGGTATGTATAAAATGAAAGCTATAAATGTAAAAATAAATGTTTTAATAATGATACTATTAATCATCATCATCATCATCATCATCATCATCATCATCATCATCATCATCATCATCATCATCATCATCATCATAATAATAATAATAATAATAATAATAATAATAATAATAATAATAATAATAATAATAATAATAATAATAATAATAATAATAATAATAATAATAATAATAATAAAATAATAATAATAATAATAATAATAATAATAATAATAATAATAATAATAATAATAATAATAATAATAATAATAATAATAATAATTATAATCATCATCATCATCATCATCATCATCATCAGATTATTCAAGATTTTTGTCAAAAACATGTCATTCTGAAGTTGATTTATCTTCAATTCAAGATCAATGGAAATGAAAAAAAAAAAAACCAACAAAACAAAATACCTAAATTGAAGAAAAGAAAAGTTCTTACTTTTCACACTTAAGTGTAGAAACCGTTAGGCCAATTTTTTTTAATAGAGGAAAGATTTCCGACCAGTTAAGCTGTAAGGTAAGGTCTACGAGTACATCACATAAAATGGAATCTGAGGTATTGACAATTATCGGTGAAAAATAGCAATGTCACTTGATGTCACAGTTTGGATCTGTAAATATAATACAGGGAATAAAATTTAAGGTTTTAAGTCTTGTTTTGTTATTACGTATAGAAAAAACAGATATCATGGACGGAACTCTGGAAACTCACATCAACTTGACCAGTTCTCTTCTGGAGTATCAAATTGATGTGAGCGGGAAATCGGCCCCAGGCGGTCCAAGCACATTGGATGGAAGACTCCGTGTGGACAGCAGGGTCAGTGACAGGCTAGAAAAGGGTTCATGGATTAAGATTTGGTTTAAGATACTTATGCAACTTTGTTCTCGTCCAAGGACAAGAGTCCCGTGATTCATTTCTGCAATATTTTTTTTGCGAACTGAATTTATTTCTTTGATAACCAAAATTTGTTTTGTTCTATTCCTCAATGAAAATAAAGAAACTGTGAAATACAATCTTTCTATCAACCGACAGCCTTCACATAGTCTTAGCATTGCGTTTGCTTTTAGACTTAGATCTTAAGAAGCTTTATAACCGATGAAGTTGCAAAGATTTTTACTGATTTTTTTTTAATTAAGACATACAGAAACCACTGAACTTAGTCGACCAGTTAACAACGATGCAGAATGTTTTGTTTCAACACTTTGTTAACATATATTTTTACGAAATAGAAGTAATAAGAGTTAAAATCTTCACAGATACCAAGTTTCCCTGGTGAGCGGACGTTGTCCACCTCTTTGGCAGTATCAAGACGACTTCTCCCAGTGTGTACGTGGGTTTACACTGATCAACTTGGGGCAGAGACAACAGGAAACATATCTCTTTTAGAACCTAGGTTAATCAGCATCAATGTGAAGGTGAATTAAATGGCATCTTGAAGCGTTTTAAACATAGCTATTTTTCAGCAGTGTTATATTTATTCTTTAATTCCTCATAGTTCCTGCTGACTGATCTCGTCATTTCCTTCCATGACTTCCTGACGAAGTGCAACGCTAGGCTGAAATAATGCTGAAGTCCTTTATAATGACAACGAGTTAACCACAGTTATCTTACTGAACTTTTGTCTTTTATATTTTTCGACAATGCCTTTTTTCCTCTTTTCTCTGTTTCTCTTCCACATGCCATTTCTTGGCCTTTTCATGCTTCTTCATTTGCATTTTTCTTGTCATCGGTCTTCAATTGAATGTGCTCACAGTTGTATACCCATGGCTTAAAATGATCCAGAATAAGAAAAGATTTGTGGATTGGTAAACATAACTTGAGTATAGAAACATAAAGCAACGCACGCGCATCATCTTTTTTAAAGTAAAGCCATTTAATTCCTCAAAGGCTGACAACAGGCATCTTTGGGCTACAATCAGGCTCATAGAACCAAGCCGGGTCCAGTTTGTCGCAACCCTTTCCCCTGCAATGATGGCCCATGTGACTGCCCTGTCGGGAAAAGCTAGCCAATCAAATCAATCGAAAATTCGTCTTCTACGTCAAGTTGCACTAGATATGTCGCACAACATACTCTTAGACCTGAAGGATTACCGCTTGCCGTTTTCCAATGTTGTAAGTTTTCGATGTAACTATCTTTTAAAGAATTCTTGACAAAATTTAAACGTAATTTGAAACTGAATTTGCTAAACAGAATGAAGTCACGCATCCCTTAGGAATACAGACAAATAACTCACTCAAGTGCGATTCCATTCCTATTCCACCAAACCCCACCCCACCCCCACTCTCTCTCTCTCTCTCTCTCTCTCTCTCTCTCTCTCTCTCTCTCTCTCTCTCTCTCTCTCTCTCTCTCTCTCTCTCTCTCTCTCTCTCTTTTCATGTAGAGGGAAGGAACAAATTAACGCCTCAAAACCTGCCCTATGATAACAACGCAGCTCAGTGATAGAATGTTCTAGACACTCTTATCAGCCGGCCACCAGCACGGCACTATATCCCTTTTTTAAAGTTTTTTTTTTTAATCTATGTTAAAATTGGGATAACTTTTTCACTCTACACAAAAATCTGTGACAATTATTCGTGTTGATTTGTTTTATAGAGAAATGTTTACAAATCAATATTCGCAAATGCAGAAAGAAGTAGGCAAAAAGTGACAAAAGAGCAGTACAGCCAATAAACAAATTTTGTCCTGGCTCACGACAAGAATGTGAAACAGGTACCGATAACTTCACTCATTTTACTGCGATGTGAATTACTATGACCCCCTGTTAACTTTTTTTTGCCAGAGTCTACAGGAGAGCTTGATGGTAAGCATGCAGCAAGCTCGGGTGTCTAACAACAGAATGAAGGTTAAACTTTTCAAGCTGCTGCTGGGGATGCTCGATGCCGTGAATGAAATATTTGTGGAAAGCCCTCTAGGTACGTAAAGTTGTATAGGATAGATTAATCATTGAGAACCGGGAGAATTATTCATGCAAAGCAACAACGACTAAACAAGGTCGCAAAGAGAGATCATTCGCTTTTAAGATTTATTCCTTGCTAATGAATAAAAAATGTTTCGTTTTTTTTTTTTCAAAGAATATGATTGCAAAAATAGATATAGCATTTCCAGCTCGACTCTCACTACATTCCCTATTGTTTCTCTGACTGCAGTAAAAGTAAAACCCAGATATTTTGTCCTTGTTTGTTATTAGTGAGCGATAACTGCAAGACGTCATGTTAAACCCTAGAGGATATTCTCTGAGGCTTACCCAGCGTCAAATTGGTGGCTTAGGAAGAAAAGCAATTACAATACATTCGACCAGCAGAAGAACACGATTTTAAGTAGAATGGACTCTACCTAATTCCACATCCATAATCTCTATATAGGCGACGTTTTCTCATCCAAGGATTGTGCATTGTTGTTGTCAAATTTTTTTTTCCATCTAGGTAGGGTAGTTTTTAGCCTTGGCTTTAAAGATTTTTTTTTTTATTTAATGCCTCCATGCTAAAGTAACAAATTTTGTCAGATTTGTAGTGATAGATTTACAGACAATCTGTTTTTTTTTCTAGACTGACATATGATAATATCAATATGAAGTCTGTCTGTACCACCAGGTGCGTCATGTATTGCAAACTCACATTACTAATCCTCTGAAATTTTTCCCTAGTGAAAGTTGGTAGAAATTTACAGCTGGATCGAGCTATGGCAGCACATCTAAAATCTACAATTTCTGCTCTGCTGTCTGGAAGTGGAAGTAACAGAAGTCCGCCTTTCTTTGTCCGACAGTTCTTTAAGATTTATGGGAATCGCCTGCCTTATATGGCTCAACAGGTAGTCGGGGGCGCAGCTCCCCCACAGCTTGGTGGAAGAGAAGCTAGTGGGTTCCCAACTCTCATGATGTCTGTCCCACTGCCTGCCGTGATGACAGGCTTTAATGTGAGCAATCTGGCGTAATAACAAAATTTGTAAAGAGTCTCATATTTAACAACACTTGCACTGTTACTTCTAATAAGTTGTCTTAAACATTGATTGAAGGTTGACCATAGACAGTTTGTATACATGATTCAACCTAGAGGATCCATCTCTTTATCAATTGAATGTAGCTTAATAAATTAGCATTCTCAAGCTTAAATCAAGCTTTTATGCGCATAGACAATAACAACGTTCGATTGTTATATGCTTGAATCTCGTGACTCTTTTGATCGACATGGTTGTTTGGTACACCTAGAGAGAGAAGGACACTCTTTAATGGCAGTTCGAAGAGGGATAAAACCCCTAAACAGCAAGACAAAATGAGAAAAAAATTGATGTCAACCATTCTACCTGAACGAAAGGCCCGCCAGTCAACGAAGACCTCTGCTTATGACATTTAGGCCTGTTTCATTTCACAATCAACTGGAATGCAAGTGATAAAATCATATTTGAAATTGTCGCAGTATCCCCTCCCACACCAAAAAAAAAAAAATAAAAATAAAAAAAAAAAATTAAAAACTGACTGCTTTAAAGATAGTTACCAAAAAAATGATGATGACGAGAATAAAAGGAGGTGGAGATAATACTAATTAATCATTAAGATTGTAATATGATTAATCATTGTTCAGAGTGTGCTGATGATATTTGCAGCTGTTGTGGTAATGTAAATCTTTATTAAACATCGAGGTGAGTTATCAAACAAACCAAATACTACAGAGGGCTTCTGAGAACAAAACGTAGCGATGGTTTCTGATTACTTCAAAACAGATATTAGTCCTTTCTTTCTTTTTTTTTTTTTCATTCAACACTCTACACAGAGACCTCCCCATTTGACGGTAACAGGGAAGGAGATAATCGCGATGCTGAAGCGTGTATCCACTGGCACGGAGAGAAGAACTAAGCAATTTGCTACAATAATGCAGGGTTGGATTATAAGGACGTTTGATGGAAAAAACTTACGTCTCACAGGTATCATTGGTAGAGCACGATGGAAAGAATCAGTTGATTTCACTTGGCAATTTTTTTAAAAAACGCTTCTTTGAAAAGTTACATCCATTTAAGGCCATGAAAAATCTCAAACAAAAGTAGTACATTTTCTAGAGGTTGAATTTTTCTTGCTGTTCTAAATTATAATATTACCTCATTACAATTTTAGTACGTTTAAGCACAGGAGAACGGTAGTTTTTTTTTTTATTATTATTATTCAACAGATCACAGTCTTAAATTAGAAAAAAAAAGTCTAAACCGCTGCCTTCGATAAAACAAAATATTCATATCAATGATCTTAAAATGAAAAGAATTCCCCCGCCCTCCCCACCCTACCCATTTCACCTACACACAAACACAATATTTCCTCTTCACGTACACAACCCTGTCCCCAAATTCTCAGACTCTAAAAAAGATACGTGCACATACTTGTTGGGCGGAGATCTGAGGCACGGCCGCTTCGTCCTGACCATCACCAACACTGGCCTCACCGTGTCTACCAGACAGGGAAGCTTAACCCTCTATAGAGATGGAAGCCTTAAGGCCGGCGGGAGGGAGGTTGTTCAGTAAGAAAATCGGAGTAAAATGGACAGGCTGGGTTCAGTAAACGCGATCTGAATCTCTGGAATTATGAAAACAATTTGTAAAAAAATTTCTTAGATCATTACCAAATTGGAGCTATGGTATGAATGGTGATGAGGAAGAGTGAAGCTTTAAATTAGATAACTGGTTATGTATTTTTTCATAATCCATTATTGCATGAATTTCCAATTATGTCAATATCTGTTGGCAAGTTATTTTTTTTCAAGAATGTTTGAAGCATGAATATTGATATGTGCCTCAAACGTTCATTGATCAACTCAATGTTTTTCAGACACTTGCCTTACACATCACCCGACGGGCTGTTGACTGCAAAACTTCATAACAGTAACCTGCACATCTCTGTGGACGGCGGCAAGGCTCAAGTTTCCTTCTCTCCTAACGATGATTATTTCCTTGTAGAGATGAACCGCCGACTTCATAATGCGTCCATGGGATTGCTTGGTGATTGCTTAGTTCTTTTCACAAAAATGAGCTGGCATATACCTTAACCGATTTATAAGTTAATTAAGATATGCACCATTTATCTTTTTACTGCATGTCATGAGAAGAAATTAGATGCACCACTGAACAAAGTCCAATTTTCTCAAAGATTTACCCACTTATTCAATCACATATGAAACTTCTTTTTCCCACTTCCTTTGGTCCAGCAAGACCATTGCCTCTGATAAGGCTGTCAGTTGCAATTCAGTTCAAGCCAATGAACTAAAAACATTGTTCGATTTTTTCATTAAGTGGGTTTCCAACCCTGCATACATTTAATAAATTAGTAGGCCACAAGTAGAAGACTTACTACAGACATCATAGTAACATCTTAATGAAAATTAATGTAGATAAGCGCTTTTAATGTGTTCTTTTTTCTCTGTAAGAAATTTCTCGCATGCCAGAATCTTATTTAATCATCTTCTAGTCCAGATATTAGTTAATCCACTCGCTAGATTCGTTTTCTTATAATTTTAACCACACCTACTCGGATCAACCAATGCCAATCGATGAAGACTTTTGATGATCAGTTTTTTAATGGTCACGTGAATCACTGTGTTTAAGGCAAGTTGTGAAAGCTTCACCCCGTGAAACAGCTAGAGGGCTGCGAAAAAATAAGCGAAAGATAGCAACTGTATCTCTAAACTAAAACCTCCTAGAAAGATTTCAATCCGTTTTTTTTTTAACTTCCAGTAAAGACATGTTTTAAGCAACACCATAACAATTGTCAGTCGCACGCTCTGCATGCAATTTACAAGCTATTCAGAGACTGATGTGCAGGGCCTGTCTGATTCCATCTCAAGATTAAACGCAGACATAAAAAATACTCTACACAACATTTTATTTAGCATTGAAAAATAACATTGAACTATTAGCTTGCTTTACACTCCGAAACCTACCTTTTGTGTCCTTCAGGCACCAACAACAACGAGGTGGGTGACGACCTTAGACTCCCATCGGGTGATCTGACTCAAGACACGGGAACCTTCCAGAACAGCTACGAACTTAGTGGTCATGGTCAGTGCAAGGTAGCCAGCAAGCCGCCCCAGGGCCTGTGCCAGGGTTTTGATGTTTCATCTAGATCACCTTGTATGAGTATGTCAGACCAATGGAAGCCAGCAATACCATGTCTTCTAGTAGTTGATCCCAGGCCGTTTCTCGTAAGTTACATTGGTAGATATAGCCAGTTTCACTTCTATCCCCAATATATTTTAGAGCAAGCTCATCTTTTATGACACTTTAATGTTTTATGAACAGACCAATCAGTTGAGTGGTGCTTCACCTCATGACATTATTATAATGACTCAAATACGAAGACCCATTAAACTTTTTTATATCATGATATATAGCATAAACTTATGAATGTACTGTTTTGCAAATATCTGTATTTTAGGGAAGTAGTGAGGATGTTGTGATATAATGTAGACTCTGCTTGAATTTATTTGGGAAGCCTATATAAGCTACCATAAGGTTACACGGTGCATGTAATCAATATGGCCATTAACTTATATATAGGGGAGACAAAACAATCCTTATGATATAGACATTATCTAACGAAGGCCTCTGATATTGTGGCAGGATGAAAGAGCATTTTAGATACACAAGAAGGGCCATATTTGGTATAATTAATTTGTTCACCTATTGTCGGCTTCTTATAGACTTTAAAAAGCAGTATTCTCATTACTTTTAAACATTATTTAAAAAAAAAGCTCAAAAGAGGTTTCATTTGTAACTTTTGGAAAATAGTAATGAATTGGTGGGATTGTGGATTTCAGTCATCAAGCAGTGCGATAAGATTATCGACACATCTTCAAATGTTACATTGTAAAGATATCCTATGAGCGGGATAATTTTCAAGTACTTGTTCAGACATATATATATATATATATATATATATATATATATATATATATATATATATATATATATATATACTTTATTGTTTACAGTTACAATGCCAAGTGATGGAATGCAGCGGTCAGTCCGGTTGTCCAGCAGTTGCTGCTTATCTAGACACTTGTCGGCAATACGGAATCCCAGTCGGCTCGCCCCCAGTTTGTGGTAAGCGATATTAACCATGGCTGGTTGCTTTTCGATGGTTGCTGCTGTTTTACAATAATTGGAAAAATATTCTATAATGTACATATTTAATATACCTGCTCTTACTTTTCATCTCATTATTCCTCTTCCACTTTCCTCCATTCGTCCTCATGTTCTTCCACTCCTTGTCATCCTTCTCCTTCCACAACTACTATTCCTCTTCTTCTTCTTTTTCTTCTTCTATTGTGTTCAAAACTTCGACTGTGTTGGAGTGGTCTCATAAAAAAATAAACCTGACCTGTGGCTCTGACAAAAACTACATAAGTTTATAACTTCCTTAGTTTCAGGTGGTTGCGGCAACACCAAGATAAAAACTATAGACGTAGTCATTGTCTACTCTCTCCACCACACTATGGTGTCAAGCCATGGTGGTTTATACCATCCTCTAACTTGGGCAAGGTACCTTGTGAAGGGTCTAGCTTATGCACTCGACAATCTGGACGATATTAAAATGGACGCCAAGATTGGCCTGGTCACTTTCGGGGGTCGGAAGGAATGGAGGGAGCCACGAGCCATGCTGCTGGAGGACAAGTGAGTCGTTGCTTCTGGTACTGAAGCTAAAACTATTCGATCGTGATTTGAAGGTTAACATCTCTTGAGTTACACCGATACTAGTGCAATAAAAAATTTTTATGTGTGAGTTTAAACACACACAAGAAAAAGAAAAAACAATGAAAAATTTCTATCCACTCTTTAACATTTTTATATCTATGATGTCAACGAGAGATTTTTTACATTCTCATTATTTACGTTACCAGACAATAAGATTTCGTATATGCAGCTAATTTAACATTCAGCCAAGATTTTTTTTCCGACACTGAAATTTTAAACACAAAGCGCTCTGAAAAACATCTAGTAAATAATCCATTAAGAGCTTCAAAAAGCACGTTTGGTTTAACATACAAAACATTGTACCAAGATGTAAGCCACTTACAGCTTTACTAAGTTCACTCATGCCGAACGTGACCTTGCCTCTAAGTTAAAACAGAATTAGTCGATAAATTGAGTTCCTCTCTTGTTTCAAAGATTATGAAACATAAAAAGTGCTTCATAGTTGACAACCCCCCCCCCCCAAAAAAAAAAAAAAAAAAAAAAACGATTTTAAATTACCCCCCCTCCCATGCACACACACATACACATTTCATTAAAATCGATCTGAAATCGTTTCTGTGCGAAGCAGAAGAGAACGGTATACGATTGAATGTAGGCTACACATGGAATTGATTTTAAGTACTGTAACTGTCCAAGTTAAATTCATAAGATAGCTTTGTTTTACGCCTCCTTTATTTTAAGTAAGCAGTTCCAAATATATTTAAATGTTTAATACTATTGATAGGTTTCAAATTAGTGGGGCGTTTGTTCCACTCCCAAGATACACTGACATCTTTTGCCTCTCCAGATTATTGCTCACCCCTAAGCATGCCTATCATTATCTCTGGGCAAACGTAAAACCAGGAATGAAAGAATGCGATGCAAGCTCGGCCATCTTGAAGGCATCTAATTTCCCTTTTCGGCAGGATTCTGTGCGAGTTGTCTTTCTCATCCATCACGGGCAGGTAAGGGATGGACATAAGAAGGTTATCCATTATTTTTCCTCAATGATTTACAGGCAAAATGTTCTTGCTTATAAGTTAGAACTTCAACGAAAAACGATTATTTTGATTCATTACAATACATGCACCTGTTTTGTTTTCTTTAGGACCCTTTTTGTACACTGTTTTATTATATTTTTTTTTTTTATAACCACATATCGATATTTTTTGTAAGCCTTTACATAAAAACATTTTGTAATTTGAAGACGCTAAGATTTCATTCTCTATAATCGAATCCAGTGCCTGAAATATACATGGTGATTCGGAGAATGTTTTATCGGAAAAAAAAACAAGCTATCAACATGCTTGTACAGCATTTAAAATATATAAAGGAAACTGCCACAATCTTTTCTCCAACAATAGATACATGTAAACATTTTTCCTCCTTTTTCTCTCTAACGAAATGAGTTTAAGACGAAGATTTTTTTCCTGCTTTTTTCTGTGCCTTCCAGTCTTCTCGTTGCTAATCTGTAATCCTATTAAATATATTGTGTTTTGTTCCTACCTCAACAAATTTAGTTTTACACAATGTTTATATGATATCACTGCCAGTGTCAAATTCAGTTGCTGCTATTCAGCAGAACAAATTCTTATCACTTGTTTGTCTCTTTTTCAGTCCCCAGCTTCCACTATGTCAAAGTTTGACAATTCCCAGGTGTTGAAGACCCTTAACTCAAAGAACGCTGTCTTGGTAACCTCTGCCCCATATTCTCAATTCATAAACCAAGATCCTATAGGATTGTGGGCAAATGGTGAATTGATCATTACTGGTCCTCCAGTTGCACAACCAATGGTTAGTACAGTACAGACTCCGTAGTGAAAAAAGAAAAACTTTTTCCATTGCCCTTCTTATTTAGTTTTCGTTCCCATGACTACAATTAGGATTTTCATTTTTTGCACAGTGGCTCATTGAGATAACAATTATAACCATATAAGTCATCAATTTAGTATGGAAATAGTCAAACGAAGGCAAAACTAGTTAGAGAAAAGATCTCTAAATATAAAAAAAAATAAAAATTGACGAGTTAAAAAGTAAGAGCTACACTCAATAGACTATAGCATTGTGTTCTTGCAAAATAATAAAAAAATTATTAAGATGCCCATGTCCATATAAAAAGAAATTCAATATTTGTTCTTCATTAAGATATTGAGTAAAACAGATTTTTGCCAATCTAAGTCGGTTAAGTTATAAACTTTATTGACAACATAAAAGCCCAATTACGATTCTCTGATTCTGGTCACAGGACCCCTACAACGATGTGATCCGATCTACTGGAGGATTCTGGCTAGACTGGAATGCTTTGAGACGAATGCATCAATACAGCAGCAGTAGAAAAGGTCAAGGATCGCAGTCACGTAATAACGTCATAGAAGCACTAGCTGCTAACCTACAAAGGTTGGCTACTAGGGTTAAAAAACAGAGGTGCAAGGTTTAAACATAACTCAAAACATAATATAAGAAGTTTTTTACTATTCATTGTACTTAATTTCAAATCTCTTTGTGACTTACAAATTCCTTCAAATAAATATTACCTAGGCAAACTTTATGACCAGAAATAATAAGACCTCGGACTTTTTTTGTGGGAAAAAAATCTCTTTCAAAGATTTGATTCTTTGTAATGATTACATGTACATAGCTTTTCATCATTATCAGTTTGGTAAGCAATCAGTTACAAAGTGATTAAAATGAGTAAGAAAATTCTGAAAATTTATTGTCAAATATTTGGATCATTATAATTTATATATTAAGTCATCAAAAAATAAATCTCTTTAAACCAATAATCAAACCAAGCTCAAAATAATAAAATAATTATTTGTTTGTGCCCTATGTGATCCCCCCTCCCCCCCCCCCTCCTAAAAAAAAGAAAAACATGAAAAGAAATGAACAAATTCTGTAAATCTTTGAGAAAAGGAATAAAAGGTATATTTTTTTCTTAATATATTTTTAACAAGAAATAGAAAGCCCTGTAAAAACTGAGCATGAAGATATCTTATTCCTGATAATAATCTGATGGTCAAGCCAAATCGCAGTTGACTGGCCCTACTCTAGCTACAGTCTCTACAATGGTAAAGAATCTTATTTTGCTTATAAAATTGCCCAAATGGCCGAGAATAATTTGTTATCTTTACAAAATTCTACAAAAATTTTATGGGCTACTTGATCCAACTTAAGTTAGAAAATATAAGAAGCAAAAGAAAGAAGCGAATCATTACTTGCTAGAGAGACTATCTCTTACAATGACATAATTGCAGAAAATAAATAGTTGCATCCATTTAGTCTATACATAAAACATATGTAGCCAAAAGATTGTCTAATGAATGTACTGTATGTGTAATGTATGAAGATGAATAATAGTTTTGGTTTGATGGATTTTCATGCATTCATTTCTACTTTTCCCAGCTTATGGCAATTGGTAAATGTACTTTATTCTTTTTTTCATTTACCTCTCAATCTTTGAAAATTTGTCCATGCTCTAATTTTAAAAGGACATATTACAGTGCCCTCATGTGAATAAAATTTAGGCCCTCAAATTTCAAGGACTATTCTAAGGTATCAACTTAGCACTAATAACAGTAAACAGGTAGATTTAGCAGGAAAAGAAATTTAAGAATGTCATGGCAACAGAATCAAAGAGTTCACCTAGTTTCAGTTAATCATGGTAAACAGGATAGGCTGCCGGTTACAAAACACTAAAAATACTCAAGAATAACCATGAGAATTGAGATAGACTAATTCTTATTTTACTTCTTTTGCTATTATTTTTTAAACACCAACTACCATGTATTTCATAAAATTCCAACAAATATAGCATAGTGGTATAGAGGATGAAGTAAAAAAATGATCTGCATGGATAAATAGGGATGGGGAGAGAGAGAGAGAGTGAGAGAAAGAGGGAGAGAGAGAGAGAGAGAGAGAGAGAGAGAGAGAGAGAGAGAGAGAGAGAGAGAGAGAGAGAGAGAGAGAGAGAAAAGAAAAGAGGGAAACAGAAAGGGAGAGAGGATAAAAGAGATAAATAAGAGGGGAGAAAAGTGAGAAAACAGATAAAGAAGGCAAAATTCAGGGAGAGAGATGTAAAGAGAGAAGAAAAGAGGGAAACAGAAAGAGAGAGAGGGTAAAAGAGATAAATAAGAGAGAGAAAAAGTGACAGATCAGAAAGAGAGAGAGAGAGGGTAAAAGAGATAAATAAGAGAGAGAAAAAGTGACAGATCAGAAAGAGAGAGAGAGAGAGAGAGAGAGAGAGAGAGAGAGAGAGAGAGAGAGAGAGAGAGAGAGAGAGAGAGAGAGAGAGAGAGAGAGAGAGAGAGAGAGAGAGTATATTGAGTAAAGGTCAGAAGGTGTTGATCATGATGATGACTTTGTTTTAATACTATGATTAAACAACCATTAAAAATAAAAACAAAAGAAAAAAAAACAAATATACAGAGAAAAAGATACAAAAAAGACAAATTTAAGACTGAGATGGAGGCAGTATGCTTTATTTTAATAAGAAAGTACAAGAACTCGTTTATTTGCAGCTGTTTGTGTAAAAAAAGAATATATTGGAACAGCAGAATAAAAAATGCTTACACTAAAAAGTTTTTGACAGGCTTTACAGTTTTGCTGTAACAATGTCCTCTTTAGTATTCATACGATAAAAAAATCTTTATAAATGAGTATGTGATTATTAAAAAAAAACAAAACACAAACATGTTAAACAAACGTAATTAAAACAAACAAGAATTAAAATAAACAACAAAATGAAGATACTAAGATGATCTCCTGTTATAAAAATCTTCAAATAAAGGGAGCCGAAGATCCTGAGCATGCAACAACTGGCAAGTTGAGGGATTTTTTTTTACAGCAAAAACCACATTTCATTGAATAATTTTGATTAAATTGATTAATATAAATTTCATTAATTGTAGGGATGGTGCTTATAACATTAGTGTATAATATGTTTCCTAACTATCACAAATAAATAATAAATGAACATCTAAGCAAATATTTTCTTTCCAAAAGTAAAGATTACATTAAATATAACTATAAAACTACATGAAGAGAAAAAATTAAATGTCAACAGTTCAGTTAAAATTTACTATCAAAAGAAATTTACAAATGTTTACAGAAAAAGAGCAATCGATAACACTCAGGAGCTAAGAAACAAAGCCTGGAATATTTATAACTTTAAGGCAAATATTTCATGATAATTGCACGTCATCAAGATGCTTTTTGCAGCCTTCAAAATAATTAGGAAGGCATAAAGTATGTCCTACAAGTTAAAAAAAGCTATGAGATCTGTGATTACATTTAATAGGAGGGCAAACTTTCCTACTTTGTTTTCTCTTAATTTTGTGTATAGCCACCATCCATTAGCTCATGCTATTACTTTTTAATTAAAATCTTGAACACTAGTTTGATTCATTGTTTGTAGATGTAATTTTAGCAAAAACTGAAGGCCTGCCCTCAGATTGCATTGATGACACTTTATAAATATTTCGCATAAAATTTTTTTCTACCTCATTTGGACTAACTGCATCAAGAGAGGGCCATTATATTTTTTAAACAAATTTGATAAATATGATTTTGTTACCTTGAACATGATCACTCAACATATGACAAATGCCTTGTAATTGCAAGTGGAACTAAAGCGTTTTCTTTCCCTCCCTAACTTTGTTACTGCTCTACACTGCCTACTGAAATTCAACATTCACAGTCCACGACATTTGTGTCAAATAGCGAAAAAAGTTAAAATGTGAAAACAAGAAATTATAAATAGAACAAAGAGCTGGGGATTATTATTTATTTCTGCCATATTTCTCTCAGTTAAGAGTGTCAGTAGCTGTGGTTTAGAAATGTTCCTTGATATGCCCATCTTTATTTTTTGTGGATTCATCCCTCACACAGTCATTGGGCAGGTTTGGGATCTCATCTTTTCAGTTTTGTGTTGCTCCACATAATTTTTTTGCCAATCCCCTAGCTAGATTATGATTGCTCAATGGCCAGCGGGTCTGAAGAGTTACCTTCACTCTTGCCTTTGAAATTAAAAGTAACTTTTCAGTCCAACACAATTTTTTTTTATTATGTAATTGAATGTAAGAATGTAGTTGCCCGTAAGCCCACCATGAGATCTTACATTCAATTACATATGAAAAAAAAAGTTGTGTTGACTGCAAATAAGAGGTCTCATAAAGCAAATTGAAAGGGTTTGAAATGATTTGAGATGTATATCGATTTGGGTGCAACATATTTGAAAGAAATAAAAAGAACTACTATGGACATTTAAAGCATGGTGAATTAATTAGTGCACACTGTATTTTACTTCACCTTCCTGAAACTATCAGTTGGAGTAATAATTAGGACTTTTTACTCTTTTGCATTGATCTGAAAGGTGTATATATGAATGTCTCAACTGAGCATAATGAGGTAGTATAAGTATATTTCCTGACACCTGACCTTATGTCCTATAGAAGAGTTTACAAGTTTCAAGCCTAAGATTTCATCGAAATAATAACAGGAAACACATGGAACATGTCCATTAGAAGAAAGTCAATGAAAATACATGTAGTTCAAAACACTAACAATCCATATCATGTTCATTTCTGCATTCAAACACATTTCCAAAATACTAAATAAAGTAGAAACACTGCAAACACATACTCTTTTCTGTGACTCCCAGTTATCTAATTCAATCTGATATTAAGTGTCTGAAGTAAAAATTATCCAGAATGTGTAGCACAGCTACTAAAAATAAATATCACCGTTGTATGGCTGCCATCCACACAAGACCAAGGCCAGCAATAGTGGAGCCAACCTTCCAGTACATGACTCTATCTACCCTAGAGATGTGACATAGGGTAAAAACACCACTCCAGAACAGTACAGATGGAATAAGAGATGTCAGCGGGAGAGGTTTGACCACCCGCACACCAGGGAATCTGGCTTCACCCTCAGACTTGCATTCATAATATTGAGTGAGTAGCCTAGAAGATATGGGAGAGATATAAAAAGAAAAACTGACTAGATATTGATGTAAAGAGCTGCCAAACATCAAAACTTCATTTAAGTGTTTTATAAGGCATTTTGGTACAAACTGAGATGCCTCAATGTTTTTTTGTTTAATGAATTAGAGATAAGAAATGGTGATATCATGGTAATGATGAGAATACATCAATCACATTAAACTGCACTAACATATAACATGTACGCCAATCAGCATGAGTCTTTTTTATGTGTATGTTGCACATTGACATTTTTATGTGTGCTTTGCATATTGACATTAAAAAGAAGAGAGAAATTATGCTCTATGCACTATATCACATTTCTGCATATTCATCCACCTTGCCCTCAGAACCTTTATTTTAAATTGAGAAGTTTCCTAATACATGTACATTGCAAGAATGCATTATCAAAGACTGTCTCTTGTTTTTTTGCTAGGAATAAGGTACATCAATGGAGTAAAGTCTAAAATTTCTCTCAGCCATATAAAGGACCTTTCGCATTTGAAATATATTATGAATAGTGTACAATAAATGGATTTGTCAGAAAATCTCACAAAATTGGTTGCCTTAATTGTAAAAAAAAAGTCAAAACTCACCTGTCTTTGGCTTGGAATCTTTCATACAACCACTGTTTTAATTCAGAGCTGCCTGAGGGCACTGTGTCTATGGGGATTTTATTTATGTGGATATGTACTTTAGGTGACTTCCCCAAAAGGAAATCTGATGAAAAAAGAAAAAGAGAAATGCCTTTAGTTTTTAATCCTCTACGGGTACAACTAAGAATAATGACTTCTAATCTTTTAAACGGGAATGACAAAGCAGACAGAAAACGGGTACATGGGAGTAAGTCTCTACATGAAGGCCATTTTGATGAGCCATCAGTATAACTTTAATACTTTCTCTCACACAACTTGTTAAAATGATCATTGTTGAAGAAGTCTTTCACACTTCAGTATGAAAGACTATTACTGGTATTAACTTGAGTTGAATTATGGTTTATGTATCAAGAAACCTGACAGGAGGACTTTGCATACTTATATACCCATTCTCACTGACCAGACCTTTTAAACTTATATCATAAGAAGTAAAAATTCAAATTTGATATATTAATAAACTGGTGAAAAATTATTTTGCAAAAAAAAAAAAAAGAAAATACAAAAAGAAACACAACTAAGGCAGCAAGGAGCTAAAACAAAATTCACATCCTTGAATTCGTATATTGGCTGTCTGACAATTAAACATACATGTCTATCATAGTAATAATGCTTTTGTGATGCTGATAGCATCATGTTATCTCCCAAAGAAATTGTGAACAGTATAATAATCAAGATTGAGTATATATTTACCTTGCATAGTTGGGGCAGGAAGCTTTTGATGGTTATTGAAGTCATAAGCTCCACTATAAGCTATCGTCACATCATAAATAGAGTGCAAGTTAGGTCTCAGTTGTTGGACACACACCTCTAATGCACGGACCCGAGGGAAAAGCACATGATCCAGAGGTTCAAGACCTAGTGTGAAGTACCAATTATAAAAAGAAAATTCAAACGTTTTGGTTGAATAATGAAACTTGTATAATCCAGTGTTACCTTTATACCTTTGTATTTCTTTTATCCATACAATTCAATTGAGTAAATATTGTCAAAACAAACACTTCTCTACAATTCAAGTTGTGAAGATGCATCTCTTGCTTTCCATTTTATCTTAAAAATGATGAACTGACACATCTTAATAAAAATTTGTGTAAACACACAAATAATTAATAAATTACATAGAAATTTGATTTATGATATCATTAATAATAGAAATCAATAGATATGATTAATGTTCCCTTAAGCAAATGTAAAAGGCTTTGATGTCTTTTTGCAATATTGATTCTTATTGAAAAAAAAACGGATTGAAAGATCTTGATTCTGAAGATACTATACCAAAAGAAGAGCACAATTGTATATAAGTGCCCAAAAACTTAGATATTTGAAGTTTTATCATCAATAATTAAAAATCTTTCATTGTTCCACATTGTATCTCTTCTCCTTGTCTCCTTCTCTGTTAATTATTATTTAAACTCTAGCTATGAGTCTGAATGAGAGAAACATAGAGAAATTTCAGAATTTTAATTGAACAGTACCTTGATTTTGAGCAAACTGCTTGCTGTCTTTGAGTGTTGATGGCAATTCAGGATTAAAACGGGTTCCCTCAGGAAAAATTATAAGCCATGTCTGCAGAATAGATTGAAAAAATCTTTGTAAAGAAACACACACACATACATACATGCATTAGATAAATATATTTCTTTGATTTATTTAAGCTCCTTTAATTTAAACGTTTTAAGCTCCTTTAATTTAAAAGTTGAGCATTATTCTGCAAACAAGATATATATATATATATATTACATTATATAAAAAAAAGGAAAATTAAAAAAAAATTTAGTTCACACACCCTTGCAGTTTTAAACTACAAATACAATGTTAGATTTTCTCTCATACAATAGACTACATCTGAAGCAGAAACATGAATAATTAAGGATTAAAAAAAAAGTTAAAAAAGGATGATTAAAGCAGTAAGAAAAAAGATAGCTCAACAGTCTTGCAATATGGAATGAAACTAAATCAATGAAGGAAAAACAAAATAATGTGTATATTTACACTCACAGGGATTTTGTCCTTTGCATCTTTGCTGAGCTGCTTCTCTGCCTTTGCTTTATCAAACTTTCCTGCCCTCTTTACAAACAGTGATCCATGCTAAAAAATTTTTTTTTAAGTTTAAAATAAAAATTAAAAAAAAAAATTGTGATGCAAATATAACTTTAAATACTTGAAGTTATGGATTTTTACAAAATTAATATATCTGTAAATTATAGGTTGTATCACAAACAAGTAGCTGTTACAAATGATGAACCACTTCAATGAATTTGATAACAAGCAAGATCTTCAACTGCCTACAATTGGATTTACATTTTACACCTTAAGTGAGGTGGAGGAATGTGTGTAATCTGTAAACTGGTCCAGTCAGAATTTAAATTTAGGACCTTTTGTACCGGAAGTGAAAACAGTTAATTATTGCAGCGGTAGAAGAACCTCTAAGATAGTATTATAATATAATAGCAGGGGCACTTCTGGTAGCCTTAGTAGAAGCAATAGAAATAGCAAGAGTAGTTAAACAGCAGCAATAATTGAAGAAGCAGACAAAAGTGGTCACAGAAGCAAATGTTCTAAAACTGCAGTAGAGCAGCAGCAGTAGTAGTAGTAGTAGAAGTAGTAGTAGAAGTAAAGATGTTGAATTTAATTTAAGACTTCCAGTGAATGTCTCATGACCTGAAAGTGAAATAGTGCTTGCATGTTGTTATGTGATCTGGTTAATTGGTTTGAGAAGAAAATGCATCTAAACAACAGTTCAATGCTTGAAACATATAGTCACAGGCACACCCATATGCAAACAATCAACAGTTCTGCTTTTTCCTTATGATCAATTGATTACCAACCACTAGACTCTTTTTGAAAGTTACAAAAATAATATACTCTTTTGAGATTTCAAGGAAGACCAAAAAATTAAAAATCTTACAAACAAAAACAAGAAATAACATCAGAATACTCCGTCAATCAATCAATCAGGTGCCCTGCTCTCAAGTGTAGGTGATCATGACCTTCTTTGAATATTAAGCCATCATCGCTGATACTATTCCTACTTTAAGCCACTTTGTTAATCCATTCAACATTGTTTCTCGCTGTTTTTTTCTGCTGTTTCCTTCCATTATTCCTGTTGACACAAGATGTTCCAGTTCCTCTCTTATCATGCTTCATTTGATTCCAATGCAGATTCATAACATTCCCTGTACAAACCAGATTTCTGTTGTTTCCAGTTTCTTTAACAGATAATTACATTTGCTATAAAATGAAAACGCCTCTTAATATGAGATATATGAATGAATATTTAAGGCTCCAGTTGTTTTTTGCACTTACCATTCCTAAATAAAATCCATAAAAAGGTAGAAATCTCAGACCATCTTTAAGCACATATCGGGTACTCCCTAGACAGCCTCTTCTCTTACCTATGCAAGTAGCAATCACCCAGTCCACTGCAATATTGATACAATTTATTAAAATTCATTTTAAAAAATAAAGGCCTGAAAAAAAATCATATTAAATTTTCTTTAACATTCAAATTTATATCCTTGATACATTCATAAGAAAAGTATTTTGGGTACAGAAATACCTGTTTAAATGTGCTATTAAAATTTAGTTACCTTACCCAAAGCATTATAAAAAAATGAATAAATAAAATGGGTAAAGGAGATTTGCATGTTTCAAGCACTCTTTCTGTGCTCTCTTCAGACCAGTTGCTTTGCATTAAGCGCTCTTGTTTTAAATACTCATTTTCTTTCTTTTCAGTAATTCCTCAGGAGTTGTCTTTGTTTTGGTAAAGGCATGATGCAAAAATTTCCCTTTACATGTGAAAACAAATCTAGACAAAAAAAAGGAGCACAGTCCTCAAAACATGCATGTCATGAGAATTGTAAATAAAATTTTATGATGGTTTGTAATGATAACTTGATTTAAGAAACATTAGAGTGTTGAGATTCATTCATCAGAAAGAAGAAATAAATTTGTGGATTAAGAAAAATATCAACAACTTTCCCTCCCCCTAAAAAAACCAAACTAAAACCATTGTAGGAACTTACTTGTACTTTGATGATTTGACATGTACACAGAGTTTTCTGAACTTTTTAAAAGGGCATTCAGATCTCCATAAAATATAAGCTGTAAAAAGAAATGACAAAAAAAATGTCTCAGAATAACATGTGAATGCACTGTAAACGTATGTATAAAAAAATATGAATAGCAAAAGAATCTCTTCAGAAATAACACTCCTATTTCTGCATTTCAATACACCTTGTGCATACTACATGACTCCCAAGGAGGCTAAGAGATTCTCTTGTAAAATTATCAGACAAATAACGGCAAGACTAAGCTTTAATTTTTATTTGGAGGCTATATTGTCACACCACCTAACTGAGAGATTTATTTTAACATTGGCAATGCCAAGTGAAGATGGAAGATATTTTAATTATATGAATTTCAAAGGAACCGGAGGTTTAAAGGTTTTATATTATTCAACATTTCTAAGGAAGTAACTGTTGAAACTGTCAGGATAAGAGATGATTTGTTTTCCAACTATGAACACAGGAAAGGCAAAGTGCGACAATGACATCATATGAGGAGTGCCAAAAGGGCATGAATCATTCATTGAATGGCTCATTATATTTTTTTTTTTTTTTTTTTTTTTAAGCAGATCAGTACATTGGAGGAACGGAAAAATACACAAAGTTCCTATGGCCAAGCCTTTAAATTTACCTTGTAACTTTTCGGGTTCCACAAAAGAATGAACTGCAACTTTATGTATTGCTACATAATGATAAATTATTTTGATTCATCAAAGTAATATAAAAGGGAAGGATTTTGTTGGCTAGTATTGGCACACCATCACCCTTCTCAGAGTATATATATATATATATATATGTGTTCATTGATATCATAATTTGTTACATGTTGTATTATTCCAAGCATGTCAATACAGCAAATCATTACAGGTTAATCACTTCTCCAATTAGAAACTTTCATGTTTTTTTCTTCTGTTAAATCTAACAACTAAGCAATATGAGAAGATACAACAAGCCAATCCATAATGAGATACTACCCTTTAATTAACATATGAAGCATCAGCATGTACAGGCTGAAAGTTACAAGTTACAACATCTCTCACTCCTTAACTTCAACACTTCTTGCCATAGATATGGACTCAATTTGTGGTCTCCCTCTGTAACTTTGGAAGATCAATTTTTTCACAAATTTATAATAAATATTTGCCATAAAATAATATTTATACAATGTTCCAAAAGCTTGATCACACGTCACATTTAAGGATGTATGGGAAATATATTGCACATGAAACTCAAAAACTTACAAAACATCTTGACATCATTGTAACTAGTAGAGTCCTGACAATCTCCTGAATTCCCAGCTCATTATACATACATTAAACTATGATAAAGCCAAGCATTGCATCATTCTTGCATGTCATTCTTAAACGGGACACATTCATGCAACCAAGGAATTCATCTCTTCTTTACACAAGAACAAACAAACACAATCATTCCAAGAACCCATAGGAGTATCAAAATATGCACAATTGTGCAAAAGTACAGAAAACAATTGTATAATGAAAGTATATCTTGTGCATAACATAAATGCAAAGGAACAGAGAACTTTTTAAAATGTACACAATTAATCAATCAAAGACAGAAAATGAACACAAGTTTCCAGTTTAAAAAAAAAGAAACAAATAAAACTTACCTCCACACCAGTTAGAGTTTCAAAAAAGAAGAGAAGATTTCTGTGATATGTGGAGAACAAGAAGTCATCACCTTTCACATAGACCCATCGAGGTAGGACTGCTGAAATGGCTCTCCAACCAGCCCAAATGGTGATGTAGGCTGGAGCTGCTCCAATCATGAATGTTGTTGGAAGAAGCCATTTTAAATTCTCCAGTAATATAATTCCTGTTAGCATCATTTTTCTACAGAAAAAAAAAAAAAAATTATGATCAAATTTAAAAGGAAATTTAAAAATACCCAAATATATAAATAATAAAGCACTCTTCCTGTGTACCTATTTTTGTATATAAAATTGTTTTCTTTGCAGGACTATACAAATCAGGGTTTCGGAATTTTTAAGGGAAAAGGTTTTGGCCTAGGGTAACTGCAGTAGCATGAGTTAACAAAGTGTGATCGTCAGCCTCTGGAGAGCCTGTATATGACCAAATGAAGGGTTTTTTTTTTTCAATCTGCACGCTCGTTGTAAGTTTAACCCAGTTTCTTCCTCTTTGTCATTTCTCTTCTTGCTGATTATGTAATCAAATCTATCTGAGTTTCTTCCTTTTAAAAGTAAATATTTCAACACGCTTTTGGTGGCTGTGGAGGAGATACTCTGCCCCTAGACTCAAGCTGTTGATGGATGACATTGCTTCTGTCTCAGCTTCAACGGCTGGATAAGAATATGGATATTTATGGAATCAGAGTGGACTGCCACTTTTTCCAATCTGATTCGTAATTGAGCATTAAATGAGACTGAATATATTAAAATGCATCCTTTGAGCTTTTCTCAGGTGCTCTCTTAGTAGCCTGAATTCAACTCCAGAAGTTCAATGGCTGGATCGAATAATTTTAAATTATCTACTTCACTTCAGATTTTGATTAGTTCAAACTTAACATGCATCATAAATTGGTCACGGCTGTGAACTTTCTTCTGCCTCTTTCACAGCATGAATTCAATGCCACTGCCCAAGGAAGGATGAGATTAATATAAATCTTCCATGGTTACCTGCCCACAGTGTTATGCTTCAGCCAGAAGATTTTAAAAATCATACATAAATTGATCAATGTACTTTATATAGTATTGATAGTCTGCCGCAGAAACAGAAATTTGGTAGAAAACAATTCTTGTGAAGTCTGAAGAGGTTCAACTATTCAAAAAAAAAAAGCACTAAAGGTTTCAAGAGCAACAGTACATATTTGGTATTATAAATGAAATCTGTATAGATCTACCTTTCTCAAATTATCATCAAAAGTATAAACATAGCAGTGCAATACCTGCAATAGACTCTGGACGAATATATAATAGCGAAAAAAAAGCAACCAATAGAACCATCTGAAGGCCCTCTCCATTACTTCTGTAAGCCAAGCACAGCTTATCTCAAGGATGGTGTATACCATGTTTGACTTAAATTTTATGCAATAGTCTCCCTGCCTGTCTCTCTCTTTCTCTCTATTTCTCTGTTTAACATCTATAATTTGAGTCAAGCACCGCTTCTATCTCGAGGATGGTGCAAACCAAATTACCATGTTTGACTTTCTGGTACTGTTAGTGACACAGTCTCTCTGGCACACTATCTCTCAATATCAGAAAGGCAGAGAGAAAGAGAGAGAGAGAGAGAGAGAGAGAGAGAGAGAGAGAGAGAGAGAGAGAGAGAGAGAGAGAGAGAGAGAGAGAGAGAGAGAGAGAGAGAGAGAGAGAGAAGGGCTAACATTTAATGGAATGTGCTTTCCAACACAATGATTAAATGTTTAGCGACGAGCTTTCTAACGAAGTGAAGCGATCTGGATTATAACTTTTAACGGAATACATGTATATATTGCACCCCATTTTCCCCACTCCTGTGCCTTCTTTACTAACATAAACAGGTAACCACATAAATACTTAAAAAAAAAACTCTATAGAGATAAATTTAGAAGACTCAGTTTGCTGGATGATCACAGACCTAGTAGCCTCAGCTAACTTCTTACCGTTGTGCTTAAGTTTTTAATAAAAATCTAATGCCGGTCAGGCAATGAAAGTAAGTTGAAACTAGAGTACATGTCCTTGAAGTATACCCCATTTAATCTTATTTCTTAAATAAAAGAGCGTCTAGTTAAATCAGGAACGTTAGTACAGTAGTTAAATAAATTGCCTACGTTTTGTTGTAGATGAAACTGAAAGTCATGGGTAAATGGAAAGCGAGAGCCCCGAAAGGAACTTTCTGTTATACTAAGAACCTGCCCTACTCTAACACATGCAGTCTGGAATCTAGCCGCGTGCGTGCTCCGAGAGCCCCCTGAAAGGGAAATGGCGCCTACGGCAGCCAAAGATGCCTCCCTAACTGGGTGACGTTTCCAGCAAGAACATATTAACTTTGTGATGAAAATCACGTTCCTCATTCAAAACAAAGGTCAAGATCATTTTTTTTATAATTTTCGAAAGCAGTATCAAATAATCAAATGAAAATAAAAGAGCATACATTTGATTTACCTCCTAAATATCAAAACGCTTCGTCTATTAACTTATTGTCTATGTATAGCCTAGTAACACACACACATTTAAAATAAAAAAAAAAAAAAAAAAAAAAAGAAAACTCATTAAATGCGTTTCTCTTTTCTTTTTTTAAGAAAGACATACTAAAAGAAAAAAAAAGTAGAACTTGAGTTAAAAAGTCATTAGTTTTGTTTAATTTTCACACAATCAGCAAAGGTAACAGGGAAAATAATTTTTTCATGATTATTGCTATTCTGAGAATTTTTTCTCGGTGTGATTTAGATGATCTTTCCCTTTCCCTAATGAAAATTTAATCGGACGGACTAAGTATTGGTATGGTTAGATAAGAATGTGTCTGCAAAGTTACTTATGCACAGCTCGAGAAGTTAAAAAAAGATTAAAATGAAATGACTGGGATATGATGGTGGCTCCTCTAAGAGGAATGCAATGATTTTTATCAATTTGGAGATGACATTCACCCACATAAAGTTTATCGTTACCATGATAATATTTTGAGATGAAATCAAGCTCTGATTCCCTTTTTTTCCATTACGAGGCCTTACAAATTTAATCCATGAAATCTTTTATCGTTTTAAATGGTGTATCAATGGTCTAAAGCCGCTCATGATTCTGTATTGTGCCAGTTCATATATAGTTATGTTTAAAATGGTTTCCCAATGTTATTATGATCTTTAGAACAAAAAAAGAAAACAAAGAACAAAACAAAACAAATCAAAAAACAAAACAAACAATCTACCGTACCAGTTAAGTTTCTTCTTACATATATTTACTTGAACTCATTTTACTTTTCCTGACTAAATTCAATCCTGTTAACAGTAAATTTTGCAAAAGAACAAAAAGCTACTGTAAAAGACATGTTATTACAGCGTGATACATTTCTCGACCTGTGCCTACATCTTTACCTGTACCAGTACATCCTTTTGTCACTGCAGTGCATTATATATTCATTGAATCTTTATATGATTACATCTCAAATCCATTGAAAATCAAACCGAGAGCATAGTTTAAATTCTCGTTGGGATCAGTTTCTAAACGGTACATCTATATGTACTTTCCCTTTTCGCCAAATAAGTTATCGTAAGATATCCACAAAATGAACATGAGAAAAATATATTAACAAGCAAATACTGAACATAGAACTGTAAGGAAATGAAATAAAAACAATGCACAATGAGATAAAAATTTTCCTTTTATTAAAAATTCTCGGTAGATAGCATAAAAATCTCATCATATAAATGTATATTATCCTAATTTACACTCAAGTAAAATGAAACAAAAGTGAACGTAAAGGAGTTTAAAACCATCTTTCATTTTCTGATGAAATATGAACTAGAGCAAGCTGTCACTTTTATTGCTACAATACAAATAAATATTGAATGTATATATAAAATGTGCTTACACTTAAATTTGTACAATTTGTGGGTGCATAACGCGGAAAGGCTTTATAAATAATCTTTTATTAAAAAGGGTTTGCTGATAATTGCGTCATCAGACACATCAATCTCACTTGCAAAATTTGTAATGTTAACACTATTTTTTAGCACTTTATAGACATAACTTATTATATACAATTTTGCTAATGAAAAAAAACAACAACCTGAATGTTATATTACAATGTAAATAATATTTGCACTCGTGTCTTTGAACATTAATTTATAGGCCTTCATTTGGTAGACCATTCAAGTAAATAGGTGTACAAAAAAGACATCATAAAGTAAGCATTTTTTTACATAGAACTTTAGAAATAATCCAACCAAATGTTATATCCCTTGCACCCACCATTCTCTCCTTCTACAATGTTGACATCAAGTCACAACAAGAATACTACAAAAACATGCACACAATTCAGAACCTTTTTTTTTTTTTTTTGGGGTGGAGTAGGGGAAAGAAAGAAGGGTTCTAGCAATTTTGCATTATTTGACTCTTGTCAATATCACATCTTTGGTGAGAAAACTGAGAATTTTGAAGGCCTTTCAGACAACCACGGTAAAACATGATTATACCTTTTTTTTTTTTTAAAACTCATTTATAAAATTTGAGGGATGTATGAAAGGTCTGCCATAAAAGATATTGTGTTAAATGAAAGTATAAAATACATATCTTTGCAACTAATAAAAGCGCAGAATATGGTTGTATACACTACAACTACGAAATAAAAACATTAAATTCAATACTAAGGCAGAGCAAAGATTATGTACTTCTGTTTGGTGGTACCACTAGTGGCCTTTTATCCCTCAAAGGTTTATAAATGAATATCCCACTATAGATTTGAGAAATTATATAAGTTGATAGATTTTTTGAAAAGATCTTTGAGTATTTACTGGGATTTAGCATACACGGTAACCTGAAAATGGTACATCTACATTCTATTTGATACAGATTTCATTGATTTTACACAAAACACACTGTTTATTATATTTATTGCTGTAATACTCAAGAGCTTGATATAGAATTGATACACACACTCATTATCGAGAAGACCTTAAGTTTAAAATGATGTCAAATAAGAACACATAAATGTAATACTTTTAGCTTAATGAAAACCATTTTGTGAAAGAAAAAAATGTGTAAAATTTATAGACACCTTAGAGATATAGATCGGCCAAAATCTTAATTAAAAAAAAATCTTAAAATTTGTCCATTCTATGAATACAGCAGAAAAGTAGCTTCATTTTTTAAAGTCAAGCTCTCATAAACCTTTCATGTTTATTTCTGTACTTTGGATTGAATCAAATTAGCAAGCAGGTTTTCTACCAAATGACCTAGTCTACAGGCACATCAAATGAACATACACCTTGTAAAAATTGTACAAAAGGTTCATGAAAGAGGGCCAGTGGATTTACTTACAAATAAACAATAACGAAAAACACATTTATCGAGTTACATTTCTTCTCAACTTTGATTTTCAGACCAGGCAACACACATGTTTTAATACACCCACTCACTGATGGATTTGACAAGAGAGCATATATACACGAAGAAAAAAAAAAGAAGCTTGAACATACACAAGAAGCACAGCTTGCAACAAGTCCCTTTTTTCACTGTCATATTTGCAAGATTAGACAAAACCTAGATAGATTCATCACACAGATCACAAATCTGTCATTCCTACCAAGAAGAAATAGAACTGAAACTGAACTCCCAGAGTGAGAGAGAGAGAGAGAGAGAGAGAGAGAGAGAGAGAGAGAGAGAGAGAGAGAGAGAGAGAGAGAGAGAGAGAGAGAGAGAGAGAGAGAGAGAGAGAGAAAGAAAGAGAGAGAGAGAGAGAGAGAGAGAGAGAGAGAGAGAGAGAGAGAGAGAGAGGGAGAGAGAGAGAGAGAGAGAGAGAGAGAGAGAGAGAGAGAGAGAGAGAGAGAGAGAGAGAGAGAGAGAGAGAGAGAGAGAGAGAGAGAGAGAGAGAGAGAGAGAGAGAGAGAGAGAGAGAGAGAGAGAGTTAAGTACTGAAAGAAAAAAATTGCCATTATCACAATTTACCATTGCCTCTGCTTGTAATGACACAGTTACATCGTTGCCATTGTGATTATTTAGACCTCTCTTTTATGCATACACTGCTACTATTGCTTCTACCACAATGGGTGAATCAAAGAGGTCTAGGAATTGTCTCATACATCAGAGAGGCAGGTTTAAATGAAGATTAAAAAGCTTGAGTTGCTGGTCATCTGTTTAAATGTAGAACTGTCTAATATGTGAAATTCCTGGGTAAAGACCATAATGTGTTCAGCTTTAGGTGTTATGACAACAGTTTATGCTTTCTAAAATGCATTTATTTGTGAAGAATTCACAGCTTTCAAGTCAAGCACTACTGAGAGACATTCATAGCAGTTGCACTTTGATATCTGTTTTATTCAAACTATCAAACTACTAGTGAACAAGCTTTCTGTACAATATTTCCTAGACGTGCGACCCAACTTATTGTGTCCATCTTGTTTTTACGTCTGCTGTAATTTCACAAGTAAAGGAAGAGCTACAGCAACTTCCCGTAAGCTAAACTGTATCTTCAGCATACTGATTTAGCCCTCAATATCCAACAAAATGTTTTAAACATTTTTTACCCACTTTCATTCCCACATTATGCTATGCAAAGTGAGGCCTTTGTATAATTCATGTAACATGTATGTTCCTAAGGTCACACATCTAAAATGAAACAACTTTAAACTAAATCCCATACATTCGACTTGTATTTTTCCGACAAGCCTTGAGTACATCATCCACAGGAATTCCCCGAAGCTCTGCAATCTTCTCTGCTGTAAAAAGTGCAAACCCAGGATGAGATAACTTTACTGTTGGCTGAAAAAGAAAAGATAGCATATTTATAGAAAGGCCTGTGAGGAACCAAAAAATTTCAATAAACATAACTTGACAAATTTTTACAAGCTAAACTGTAATTACTCTCAATGCAATATCATCCCCATTCAAAAAAAAAATTAAGAAAAATTTAAGTATTTTAATTTTTTCCCCTCCACCTCAAAGCCGCATTAAATTCATGACATGCTTATGCCAGGTCGATCTTCACAAGGGGTTAATTTGAATATAAACATATATAAATATATTGATGACATAATTAAACTAAAAAAGAAATAATTCAACCTTCACAAGACTACAAATTTATGTAACACAGTAAGACAAAGTCAAATTATGAGACACAAAAGAAAGGGAAAAGGGAGGGTGGGGAAGGGAGGAGATGAAGAAGACATCTGCTTTTGCTACACCTCTCTCCTATTAAACACATTCCAGGCAAGTCTAGTCTGGAATTCTACTACAACATTTGATTGCATATATATATATATATATATATCTATGCACATGCATGTTGATCAGACATCATGTTTCTTCTAGTTTACTCAACCACCATAGCCAGTCAACATTATATTGACATCGTGTTATGCAGATGTTTCAAAACGGTCTGACCAATTTTCTACTGTTTAGCCTGACAAATCAAAGGAGTATTGTCACAAATTGGAGAGGGAATAAGTCAGATTAAAAGAAATGGGCAATGCAACATGTTCATTTAAGCAATAATTCCTTTGTAACAATTAAAAAGAAACTGTTCAGGACTTTGAAAACTGGCAAATTATAGGACAACTATGGGGATATAAAAAGTCCCTTCTTTCATGGCTCCTGTATCTCTATGCAGTGAAAAAACTGATAAAACATTGCTTCTGTAAACAGCTGAAAAAAAAATGGGCAGCAAAAACCAACACTCATTATTTTCATTTCGATTCTCCAAACCATGTTTACAATCTTTTAGAAAAGCTTACAACGAATAAACACTGGAGCTACTAGACAATGAGATTATATATACACTGCCTCATGCCATAACTACTTGGACTACTGTGGTATCACATGGCCTGGCTCATCCTGTTTATCTGGGGTTTCAGATTTTTTAAACAATGAGACGACTATTCTTTAGATAATGTATGAACTAAAATGTTTTCCTCATGAAAATGACTGTAAGACTCACATTCTTAACATGACCTGGCACAAAATAAGGGGCATCAGTCTCAAGCAGTAGACGGTCCATTGGAATGTGCTTGGATGTGAGAGCTGGTTCCCACGCAGATTTGTAGGTGATAACTGGAGTAAAACCAAGGAAGAGGTTTGGAAAGGCATCCATCCAGCGCTGGGCAGTGGCTGTGTCACGTGTAAAGCAGTGCAAGTGGATCTTATGCCGTCTAGGAACATACTGGATCGATGGGAAATGAATAAGGAGAAGTGTATTTCAAGCAATTGTCAAAAGAATAATCATTGTTGAGAATAAGAGGAATGGGGGAAATTAAATCATTTAACTATGAAGCACATGAAATAAATTATCTGTTCTCTTTGTTTATACCCTCCCCTCCCCTCCCAGCTGAAACCAAAGAACCACTATCATCATAACATATTCTTTCCTAAATATGACAAGAAATAAGGTAACAGGTCCATATATATAAAAAAAAGACTAAAAGATATTGCAGCTGCTGGTCATTAACAAGTCTTCTCACTGGCCCTTGTCTCAAAAATGCAGCTAAAATATTTAAAAAAATGAAGCAAGCAAAAGTAACAACAAAAGCAGATTTAAATTTTTCTCAATAACAGATTAAAGTAGCTCACTATTCACGAGTAAAAAAAATAAAAGTAAGGTAAAAATAATAATAACAATTGCTATTAAAAATTAATTCTCCTTACAAAAGACCCTTTCAGCCTCCCCAGTTGGCATCTATTAAAGAAAAAAAAAGAATTATCTGTGAAATCTATAGTCTTATGGCAGCCCTTTTATAAGTTGGCTACTTAATTTGCAAAAGCTGCAAAACAGATGTACAAAAACTAAAAAAAAGTACATGTTGTCCTATATGCCTTTAAGATCCACAAATGAAACTAATGCTGATTGCAAATGAGATAAGACTGATTACTTTTTAAACCAATGAGAAATTCAAAACATCTTTGAATTAATTTTAAATCTAAATAAAGGCCTAGATTGTAATAATACAAGAATTCTTTAACAACTAGCAGCTAAGGCAATTTTAAAGAAATCAATTTAAAAAAAAAGCTGCTTGATGTAGGGCCTGATAAAAACTTTTATGATGCAGATTGGTACCTACTAAAAACTATGTATGATTAGCTGCCCCAACAAGCAATTTAATGTCATCAATGTCATTATTCTATACTAACTAGTGAAGATAAAGTGTGGAGAATTAGATCTATATCTAACAATTAAACATTAAAGGGTTAAACTGAAATAGAGTGGAAAATATTCAGGAGTCAACTAAACAAGCAAGATGATTTGAAGAAAAAGAGGTGAGAGAAAAGGGTGAGAGAACTTCCTCACCAAGTCTGCGGAGATTTGAGGCCAATCATTGCCATAAAAGCTACTTGACCAAAATAGAGCACAATCATAATTTGACTTACTTGAGTCAAAATTTCCAAGCAATCATCGTCAGCATCACGACAGTGGATGACAAGAGGAAGGTCCAACTCTATAGCAAGTTTAAGCTGGGTGATCAGCACTTTCTTTTGGACATCAGCATTAAGTCTGAACCTGAAAGAAGAAACGAGTCTTGCAATAGAAAATTCATAGTCTGACTTTAGCTCAATCAAAATTATCATCGATTTCAAAGATGGATAATAACTCTTTGCCACTGCTGTCACCTACAAGATGTCACTGATATCTATTCTTATTACACTTTCACTATTTTAAAACAAATTTACACTGAAGATCAATAACTGACCATACCGATTACAATAAATCTGACCTACAAAAAAAATTTAAAAAAATCAAGACCTCTATCGATGGTCATCTCTCAATTCAGATATTCTAAATATGGTTACTTATCATGTGACACATTTCTTTAAATACTGAAGCTCCCAATACAGACCCTTGCCGACTGGCAAATTTTTTAAAAATCTACTCAGTTGTAGGTATATGATCCCTATTATTTTAGAACTTTTTTTTTATAGGCATCAACTCAAAATAAAAATAAATATATAAAACAACAACAGCAATGTAGGTACGAGGAAGAAATTGTAAAATGTATAAAAAATAGTAATAGTAGTTTTTTTTCTCAGATCCCAACATGAGTAAAATCCCTCAACCATCAAGCATCAACGATCACAGGGTTCCCACTCTGTTTCTTTTTAGGACGACTGTTATGCATGCAAAAGCATTTTATTAACAAGAACAGGGTAAATTACACCACTGTGACTGATCATTTATCAGTTTTATCTTCAAATACAAAGAGGTAATGATTGTCTTATCTCAAAAGTCCTTTTAAAGCTTTATGAATGGAACTTTTCAGCTTTCATGGGGGAGGGGGTTAGGATAATTTTTAGATGATATATTAATAAATTGGGGTCTTTCTTTACCTCTCTCAAACAGATTTAAATGACTTGCGCCAAGTCATGCAGACATGAGGGATAAGCAAATGTCAATGTGCATTCTTCTTGTATATATGCAAGATGACACTCAATATATTCTACGCCCAAAGTAAAGTTGGCACATTCAAAGGAGACCATCTTCAAGTTACAGTAGAGAGGTTCATAACTTTTAAATGTTACATACTCCACATATCATGAAGTTGAAGTCATTGAGAACCAAAATCAGTTTGCAAGTAGACCTATGACAAAACAGTAATAGAAACTAGCCAGAAAAGGGGAAATATTTCTTTTATACTTAGCCAATAGATTGAGTGAATCTGGATAAGATTATGAATACAACTCTGATGAATCAAATTAAAGCATTACAAAATCAAGATTTTAATCTACTGAAGACCTGAAAACCCAAAGAATATAAAAATCCTTGAATCTAAATCTAGCTCTAAAAAAAACAATCCTAGCTAGACAAAGAGATAAAAGAAGAGCCACAAAAAACATTTTCAAAGGCACAGTATATCTTTACTTTGCCGACTTATATTGCAATCTATTTCAATTAAAAAGATAATCAATTCTTAAAAAAAAATAAAACAGATTAAAATTGCTTACAAGTTCAAATACTGGTTTGTATGTAGTGAAAAAAGTGTGTTGATTATGAAAGGTTTCAATTGGGATTTTAAATTCTTCAATTCACCAAGAACTTTCTTTTCAGTTTTAAAAAAATCAAGAAAGAAATATTATTTTACCAATGTCTCAAAATATACCTTTTCCTAAACCCAGAAGGGCTAGATATCCCCATAAACCTCTAGGCTGGAGCATACATTATCACAAAAAAAGGCTAAAAATAGTTTGCACATAACAAAGCTCCTTAACGGGATGGAATCAGCATACAAGGGAAAGAAACCTGGCCAAAACATTTAAATTCTACTTTTATCTTCTTTTTATAAGTTAGGGCCTTTTTCAAACTCATAAGATGCGCATCGTAACCTTATAATCATTGTAATATCACAGAGAATGGTCTGTAATGTAAAATAATGATAAAATGAGAAACAGCATAAAATTGTTTTCAAACCTCATTCATCATCAACAGTACACAACTCAAAAAACGTTATAAGAAAAGGGAGAGGATCTGGTCAAAAGAAAAAAAAGTAAAAGGAAAAGAAATAAAGATTTGAAAGAGGGAGAAAAAAAAATCAGAGAAAGAGACAACTTGACCTATCAATCAAGGAGTGAAAATAAGTGTAAAATTTCCATAAATGGAAAGAATCTGGCCACATACATGACTCAAAGTACACCTTACCTTCCTGAGTAATCCAGACCTATCTCTCCAAGGGCGACAACCTTTGGATGTGACAACATTTTCCTCAAACCCTCTTCGTGAGAGATCCCAAACTCTGTAGCACTCTTAGGATGACAGCCCAAAGCAAGCCATACTCCACTTTCCTCAGATACCAAGTTGAGGATTTGATCTTGGGGTCCTGCAATGTGACAAAATTTTAAGTTTTTCAAATTTTGTTATTGAGCTTCAAAAAAAAATCAGTGACATTTAATGCTAACATAATTAAAAAAAACCTTTTCAGCTTTTGGCTTGTACTTACTATGGAGATTGAAAGTCCTTGGGTTGCAGAATACAGCAACACATCCTTCATAGTTAACAGGGTATGAGTGGGCATGCCTTTCCATGAACTCATTATACTGGGTATTGAAAGGGACTCCCATCCTGCTATAGAGGAAATCTAGATGGCAGTGAGAGTCAATGAAACTGTAACGGTAGGATTGGCTCCGGGTCAAAAGCTCTGTAGCCCAAGTTTCATTTAAAGTTGAAAAAGATAAGGACCTAGAAGCAAGATACTGGTCTGGTGTTCTAGGTGTTTTGCTGTTGTTATTTAGCAAGTCCACAAACGAGGACCTTTTGGGGGTTTGATAGACATCTCCTGGATTTAAATCTCTATCACCTTTGTTGACAGGTCTTAATGGGTCAGATTTGACGTTTTCAGATGATGCCTTTCTATGGTCCCTCGAAATTGTATAAGAAACTGCTCTGTCAAAGTGATGAGAGGAACTAGTTTTAAATCCTGAACTTGGGGTTGAAAACCTCCTGTTGAGTTTGCTATGCTGACGCGACACATTGAGCTTGTTTCGGAGGTCTTTAACTGGTGTAAAAAAATCACCTGGAATTAGGGGAAAAGATAAGACAATTTCGATTATCTTATAAACTGTTCGGAAATAAAAAAAATAATGCAATACAGTGTAATAAGATTTAGGCAACAGCTGAGCAATACAATTCAAATCCTTAAAGTTCAATTTAAAGCTTAACCATCATTTAGTGGAAGAATGGAGAATGTCCAAAGCACACAGATCTGGAAACAGCAATAGTAATTAAAAAAAAGAAAAAATGAATGTCTTATTTAAGTTTTTATCATTCACCATCTTGCTTTCTTTAAAACTGTGTTCTCAATTTCTCCACTGTAAACCAAATCAAAATATTTCGCTCCTGCTGATATTTGGATAGTTCATGAACCCAGAATTTTTTTTTGGTTAAAAACAAAGGTGCTTTGTACAACTTTGGGTGTTGATATGGGTTGGCCAGTTAATCTTGCTTAATTTAGATAATAGAAAATGAAAAACTGTCCAGTTCATACCAAGAATCATAATGCAAAATCTGCAAATAATTTGCAGGACTTTAATATCAGGACAAAAGTGAAATCAGTTAAATACAAGTATAACTACTTTTGAAATACAAAACTTTTTATCAGTCTTTGCACTCTAACTCGTATCATTGAATGTTTAGAAATTCGATGACCGGTCCAAACTGACTATTTATTATTATTATATTTATAGCAATCTAAGCAATCCATTCTGATCACAGATAACATAAGAATAAGAAATGAATCTTTTGAGTTGAACAGGTTTGTTAGGATTCCCACGCACTGCCCAAAATTATTAAAGTTAAGACCTATTTTGTTAATTGTCTTTAAGTTAGTCAAAAATTAGTTCTACAAAAAAAAATCTACAAAATACTATATAACTCCTCTCTAAATTGTTTCCATACATATTTGCTATTTACCAATAAGCTGCAGTGATCTGTTATTGTAAATTAAAGGAAAAAAGTCACATGAGAGGGGGGCCTGTAAGAAAAGTGTCCGTCTGTACTTAAGTCAGAGCAGAGAATCAGTCTCTTTTGAGGGAGTCTTAATGCAGGGAGTCTAATGTATGGCCAAATTTAAATCAAACTTTGAGCAATTATATTTTGACTTATTCTAGGATTTTTGTGGCTAAAAACAAAGTTTTGGGACATTTCCATAATTTTTTTTTCTTTAGAACAAAATTCCAGAATTTACAGGATCATGGAGAACCTGGCGTAATTGAACTTTGTTAATTAAAGACAATGCATCGCTTTGGATCAAAATATATTATTTCAAGTGAACAAAGTTGATACACATTCACTTTTTTCCAGCCAATGAGTTACATGTAAACAAGGAAGAGTTGAAGCAGAAACAGAAAAAAAAAATTAAGGGAAGCTTACCATTGCTAGAATCACATTTTTTGTCTTGGTCATTGAAATTAAGATCCTGACCACAGTCACAATCAGGAAACTTAAGATTCATAGTGGGTGACATCTGCCTTCTACCACTCTTTAAGACATCACTTATTTCTGGAGAATATTTTGATCGTGCACCTCTCTTTGTCTTATTATTTCTGGCTGGGCTTGAATTTCTCCTCAAATTACCACCAGCGGAACTACCCTTTGGACTTCTTTTCCTGTTTATACAATCACTCTTCACAGACCCTTCATTTGAAGATCTAAAGGAGGGCGAAAGGCTTGTGTCAATACTGTGTTTTTGAGAACTTTTGTATACTGAACGGTGTCTACTTTTACAAGATTTCAAGGGCTTTGATTTTGAACTGACACGGCCCACACCATTGATAGAGGGAACTGCCAACCCTGAGCTGATAGAAACTTTTCTTTTGCGACATGGTTCTGGGGAGCATGAGCTGACAGAACAATGCCTTATGTTAGCTGGTTTGGGAGAACTTGAACATACAGATTGTTGTCTATTACTCCTTGGTTCTGGGAAACTAGAGCCTTGTCTCTTGCTACTTGATTCTGCTGAATTTGAAATGACATAGCGTTTATTTTTATTTGGTTCTGGAGAACTTGAGCTGACTGAGTGGCGCCTGTGGTTATCAGAGATATAAGAGCGTTGTGTACTACAAGGTGATTCAAAAAAACTTGAGCTATTAGAACTTTGTCTATAGCTGCGTGATTCTAAGGAGCTTGAACTGTCAGAGCGCTGTCTACTTTTACATTTTTCTGAAGATCTTAACGGTGCAGAATTATGTTCATTTTCATATTGTCTGGGAAACCTTGAGCTCATAGAATAAGGCCCTTCATTGTTGACTCTAGAAGAATTTAAGTGGACATGTCCACCGTTTTCTGGCTCTGGTGAGTTAGAGCTGATAAAGCACCGCCTGTTGCCTTTTGGCTGTGAAGAATGTGAATCAACAGAGCCACGTCTGTTCTTGGATGGTTCTGAGGATTTTGGAGTAGACAAATGGCGTTTAGAATTACAAGTATCTGATGAATGCAAGGCAAGAAAACAGAATCTTTTGTTTGAATGTTCAGGAGAATTTGAACTGATAGAGCAACTGCTACGTTGTCTTTTCCTGCCTCGATGTCTGTTGCTCTTTTTTCTGCTGGATCTTGATTCCTTAGACATTTGTTTGTGGATAGATCTCTTGTCTGGTGATGACAGAGAGGATGAGCTGCTGGAAGTACTTCGACGCTGGAATGACATCTTGTGGCACTCTCCATAGTCCTGAACACATCTCTTTTCTTTGCGTGATTTCCTCTGATAGCATAAAGATGATGATGATATAGATGAAGCATTGGAGGAAACTGAAGACGATGAATATCTGCGCATTAGTAACTGCCTTTGGCCTGTATTTGTGCTCAGACTTGACCTTTTCACCGACTCTGATGAAAAAATGCTTTTACACAGGTCAGATTTTTCTGACCCATGTTGCTTCATGTGTCTTTTCTTGGGTCTGTGTGACTGCTGACTTGACTCAGAAATTCGCCTCATGTTGAATATTTTCTGACAAGTAAAAATATACAAATTGTATTCAATGATATATATATATATATATATACACACACACATAGATAAATAATTAGGCGTATATAAAATAAATAAAACAAAAACCATTAAAATCATACAAATATCTTAAATTCAATTATTCAAGCTACAAATTGTCCAGATTGATCAGGGCAAGAGCCAAATTGAGATAAATATAAACAGCCTTAAATGGTTTTCGTCACTTAACTTGTATAAGAAATAACTGGGGATTGAAATTATAAAGCTAGAATTAAGATATTCACCCTCAAAATGAATGAAGAAGGCATTTCTTATTGTAGAAAAACTTGCAAAGTAGCCTCATACAATATCTTAAATAGTCCATAATGACTAAAAAGGGACAAAAGACACTGTTTAATTTGAACTTTTGCTTTAGAGTTGTCTGGATCATTAAGTTAACAAGAAATCAAACATGAGATTTGAATATTAACTGTGAGCAAAAATAATTTGAATCAACCAAACTCTTAATTTTCAGACATTTACAAAACAGTTTCAAGAAAATCAAGATATAGACTATAGTAAAGATTTCTGAAATCACCATTTTAAAGAAAAAAAAATGCATAATATTGATATATCAAATACATTTATTCCAAAATTGAACTTCTTTTTTACTTCCCATCCTGCTTTCATGGTTACCAGCATGTAGGGCGGAAAATTGTACTGTTGCTATTGTCAGTTAGCTTCTGGACTTGGCATGTGGCAGAGCAAATAAATTGTGTTGGTACTGTGTGTGACGCAGTTTGTAACAAAGCGTCTAGATTGGCTTATGTTGTCGAAGCAAATTATAAACATCTAGTACATTTCATAGTTCTGATTAGTTTAGGAAAGGACAAGTTAAAGACATAGGATTCAAGAAAAATAAATTTTCAAAGAGAGGTTGATTGGATATGATATATTCAGTTAAGAATGTAAGCAATTCCTCTGATGACAGATTCACTGCATATACCTGGTAGTATGCGTCTGAGGAGGAAGGGATGGGGATGAATTATAACTCATTTAGAACAAGCAAATGTTTGAGTCTAGGTCAGTCTTCTATCTAAGCTAAAGGCTCAAGAGACAGCACATAGTCCTTTTGTTCAAAGCTAATATGAAACTAAACATATCTTATGTAAAACTAAGCACAGAGAGTGAGGAGGGATGATAGTACAGTGAGACAGTAGAGGAGAAAAAAGGAAATAAGGTCTGCCCTCGAGGCTTGCTTATTTATTGTCTCAAACATCAAGTACAAACTTATGCAATCTGAACTTCTTACTATGCTTTCCTGCCATTGGACACATAATTACAGCTGAGAGCATGTAAAAATGAGCAACAACAGGGTTGTGCTCCAAAGCATAATACACTTTATACTTAAGCTTTTCTTATGAGTTCCCTGCCCCTGTCCCAAATTGGAGCCTGTCAGTCATGCTTTGGAAGTCAAATTGAAAGAGCACTTCCTACCATTTAATAATTTGTACCGCATTTAGGACAACTGTTTCTCATTTGGGACACTGGTCAACAGAATGTAAAATATGAACAATATACGTAATTTTCAACATTCACACTCATACATCCCAGTTCAAATCAATCAACGAACAAATTGAGGGTCATTATTGTCCTTTATCATGGTCATTAAATGAAATAAAAAAGTAAAAATGAGAGAAGAAATTCTGTATACAACATAATATGGGACAACTGGAACAAGGCATTATAATTCATTAAATCTTTATGTCATACGGGACAAGATTGCTCATTGCAGAGAAACATTTTATACTTATGATAAGGTTACATTTGGCCCAATGTTAATAAATGAATAACATGCCAGTATGAGTTACCTTTTCATATACATGTATATGAAATAAGGAACTGTTAAAGATCAGATATTGATAATAAGTATGTTCATTTTGCATGTATCCCACAAGACTTTTTGTGCTACATATTAAAATCTAGAGCATGATTTCAAAATACAGTTGGCATAGACTATGAGACATGGAGCTAAAAACATGCTAGATACACATGGATACATAATATCTAAAATCCGTTTCCAGTTTTAGTATTCACTATTTTCCATAGAGGCCACAATTAGATGGAAACTATTACAAACACAACAAACAAACTCAACTTTCTTCAGCTCTTTTACTTAGACTTTTTGCATTGAATTATCATCATTGGTACATTTCAGATGTGTCCACTGTCCACATTTAATATACAGGGATGAGAACTGGACACAAATTTTTTTACTGAACTTGTTGAAATCGGTCAATGCGAGAAGCATAGAGGAAGAGGGGGGGGGAGAGGAAAAGAGCATTCTCCGCCTACCTCCACCACCACCCCCTCCCCAACTAAATTAAACAAAATTTGATTGTACGCAGAGCCATGAGTGTGGAACATTTTTTTTGTGTGTGCTCAGACTATAAGATTTAATGACCTCTAGCCCATCTACAGTTATGTCCCCAAAATGTTACTGCTGTCTCTAACATTTAGATCTAGATTTATAATTAAAAACTTTTGAATCAAAATTGCCAACTATAATTATAGTCTCATGTCATGTCATAAGACATGATAAGATCTTGATTTACTCCAGATCTAGCTCTAGTTTGGATTTCTCATCAATCTTAATAATTGAATAGAATCTATTATCAGATGAAGAAATAAGAATGATCCTTGATTGGAAATAACAGTGAGGTCCGGGTGTGATGATAGAGAGAACGAAGATTTTGGACGAATATAGGATAAAGCAAACAACTCGATGGTACCGAAATCTGGGTTGGTTTCAACTACAATACAAATCTCCATATAATATAAAAAATAACAAAAAAAAATAAAAAAGAAAAAAATATGCAATATCGATATACTGAATCGCCCAGTTTTATACTTTCACGCAGATTGATACTTGATGACGGAAAAACATCATACTCATCGTAGAATTATAGTTTTACTATTTCTTTTTCAGTAAAATTTTGCTAAAGTTCAAACTCACGCCACTATGGATAAAAATTTCAGTCTGGCACAAGGACAGAATTTATGGCGGATCACATGGACCTTTCAAAATATATGGAATTCCGTAAATCTACAGAAAATTCTCTTCCCTGAATATACTCCAGCCAGTCATTATACTCATCATCTTTTGAACCATGGCATACATACAAACCTTTTTTTCCTCTTTATATTTCAACCTCATATGTTTTGTGCTTGATTAATTTATATCATTTCACTGTTAGCATATATATCATCCAGTCGTATGTCCCCATCAGTATTTTGTTTCGTGTCAATCAAAATGGTCAGTTTATTTCTTCTGCTCATGCTCTTTCTTGGCTTTGATTTATTTTCTTTCTTTTTTCGTCTCTTTGCCTAGCTTTGTTCTTACTTCCTCTTCCTAATTTTTCTTTTTCTTCTCTTGCTCTCCTATTTCTTTCTTGTGTCTCAACTGCATCTCTCTTCTTTATTTGAAGGTCTAATTTAAATTTCTTGATAGCGTCAGAATTGACTACTTTTGGCGGGTCAATTATGGTTCGTTTCTGGCCATGCCAACGAGAGGGAAGGGGCAAACTGTCAAAGTTTTTCTGTTTTTCCTGTCTATGGTCACAAATTATTGCATTTGTCAGTTGTGTTAACAATCTGGAAAAGTGTTGAATGTCAGGATCATCTGTCATCAGTCCAAGGTCATGAATTGTATTGTTGTACCAGTTTTGGCTGCCAAGTCAATAAGTTGGGCAAGGCCTACCTGTCATAGTTCTGTCCAGTTCTTGCTAGTTGATGTTTTGTCTTCATTCATTGTTTTGTCTCTTTTTAGTTTGTTGTCAATGTCATTGGAGGATGAAGATAATGGCGCCAAAGCTGTTGGAGATGGGGACGAGATAGGTGATGTCAGTCTAGGTGGGGACACAGAAATAATGGCATTTTTGGGTGTTATACTTACATGATAATCATCAGGGGAGATTCAAGATTGCCTGAGGATGGAGGTTCTGCTGTCTTTTTATACAACTTGTTGCAATGTCTTGCTCTAAGTTTTTGACGATATCGCCCCAAGTATTGTCTCTGCATTGTCTTGTTCTATGTTTGTTACGTCAAGTGTTGCCTCTTTATTGTCTTGTTTTGCTTTTGTCAAGCCAAGCCTTGTCTGTGTTGTCTCTGTCAAACTGGTGTTATTTCTGTTATTTTTTATGTCAGCTGCTGTACAGTAATCAATCGAGAGGCTGTTGTCTTGGTCTCAAGGATATATCCCAGCTACCTTGAATTCACTAATGACATTGTCTTTGTCAATACCTTTCTCCCAAGCCTCGTTTATTACTTTGGCAAAATAACATTTGTCAAGAGTATCTGCAGTCTCCTCTTGACACCTCAGCACTTCCTCACGCCATGTTTTTTTTTTTTTTTTTTGAAAGTGGCGAAGAAGATGAATTATATGACTACTGCGGCTTGGCAGGAAGCATAGTATGATCTTTGCTGCTTACAAAGTTCATGTATAGTGAAAGTCAGATGAGTCTTGTGTACATCAGCAAATAAGAGCACATGTTTCTGAAGATGTTTTACAAGAATAAAAGCATACTTAAACCAATTTTGAAATATTTCTCAATCAATCCACCCATTTGCTGGTTTTGCAAATTGGGCATTTTCAAAACCTTCAAAAAAGTATAAGTAAAATAGTTGGCCTGCAAAAAAAATTAATAGGGGAAGAACATCTCCAGATGCATTACTATTGTCAAAACAGTTATCTGTCTTTGAGTGTTGGTAGTCACTGGATAAACCCCTGATTTCACTGCAGTCGGTAGCTGTTCTTTAGTGCGCCAATGTCCACGCTGGGCTGCCTCCCTTAACTTCTTTTTTTCCTCTGAGGACTGCGTCCTTTGCATGCATCCTCAGAATAGTTCATGCCTTTTCCATGATTCTGCAGAATAAAAATTGTGCATTGATCAGCTTTCTTTTAAATTTGTTCTTAAAGCATGAACAAAGATTTTTTTTTAACAAACAACCACGCTTTTCCTCTCCACCTCCTCACAGTCTCCCTTATTTACTTTGAGGAATTATTTACTGTCATGTTCCAAACGTGATTCAGACTTTCTTTCCCATGTAAAAACACCCATGATAAGAATTAAACCTTCAAAACAAAAGTATTTATAAACCCCTCAATCTGGAGGGTGGCCAAAATGGGATACCAAGGATGAAATGATGCAGTCCATTTGGGACGTCATCAGCCAGTGTAAACACTTCATGAGTGAAAGTCACTATATTTATGACTATTAAGACTTCATTTGGTAGTTCCAAATCACCCCTCAACTTGGACAAATCCAAGCTGTCATAATTTTATGACCTTAACCTCTGACCTATTTTGTCCTTATTATAATACACAATAGGGCATCCATCAAACTTACCCTACTGTCTACCACAAGATCACCTAACAGAGTCCACTGAAGTATTAACTTACCTCAGCCATCTTATGGGTAAAAATTCCCCTCCCAAACTTTTAAGCAACAGCATAGAGTACCTAGATAAAATTAAAATAAAATAAAATGATCTAAACTTTTCAAAGTAAAAAAAAACCAATTAAATAATTAAATTACTGTCTAGAAGTAGTAGAACTGCTATGTGGTCAATTATTCCTACAAAGCTACAAAGAAATCTTCATTATTCATAGCAAACTTAATTTGTTTCTTTCTTAGATGGAGACTGCAATTAAATTATAATTTTATTTGTGTTTATTTTTTTTAAGAACTCTAGGTCAAAGACAGCATTTAAAAAGAATATATGCGTAGCAGGACAATATAAATGTGAAGCATAAATTTGTGTAACACTTAGCCTATATGGAGTCAAGAGAATTCCTTGTAGTCTCTCAAAATGTTATTAAGAATTTATTATACTAATACTATTTATAAAATAAATATTTATATAGCACTAGAAAACTTCTACTAAAATAACTTAAAAAAATATCCTCTTTTCCTGTCTTTCTTCCTCTCCTGTTATATACTTTGCACAAAATGTGTGCCCCCAAGCCTTTTTTCTTGTTTTACGTGTGCCCTTTTCCGTTTTGTACGCATGCTTAGAACTAGACTATAGTTTTCTGTCTACTGTGATTTGTTTTTGTAAATATAGGCAAAAAATTTAATATTTCAATGTAAGTTTCTAACTATAAACAAGAACTAGAGTCTAGACTAGTAGGGCTAAATCACCACTTTGCACTACAGGTGGCGGAGATCCCTATTTCAATTGTATAAGCCACTTAACTTTCTAGGTTTTTTAAAGGGTTATTTGTATGCACTTACCTAAATAGGTAGGGTCGGTTAGCTGGTGGTAACAGCAAGCAGAGGTTGTCTTTCGCGAAGATGATGTATAGACCTAGATCTAGATCTAGATCTAGAGATCTAAAAAGTGAAAGTAGAAAGTATGGGCGCCCAAGCGGCCATGCCAACAAAAAGTTTCATCAGAAATTGAAAAATGAATCAGAGATTGAATTTACAGACAAAAAACTGCGATCTTGTCCTATTTAGAGCACTTTGACTCACGATTTATAGCTTGCGTTGAAATTTACTTAACGAAGAAAAAATCTAGACTACACTGATCAAAACCTTACCTTATATCAATTGATCTACTTGAGATCTACATCTAGCGTTTGGCTAATGAGCTAAAACGTAAAAGATCTTTCCAATCTTGTAGAGCTGTTATAAAAACATCTTCATCCGTATTAATATGAACCTTGATCTAATTCATATTACAATTCTGGATCTAGATCTAGATCAGATATAATTCTAACGCTATTCTTAAAAACTCTTTAATCGGCGGCAAATTTTCCGAACCTACGCTACCGTAAACAAAGAGCTTCTTTCGGTTTCGTTTTTTAGTTCTTCCTCGTAGGAAGTACACATCTGCGAAAATTAAAGCTGCGTTGTTATGTCTCCAAAACTATTGGGCTAGTCCTTCAAGAACCTGTGACGATTGAATGCATTAGTTTAAACAATACATGTAAAGAAAATCCTGTTTAAAATATATGAGTCTTTAAAAAAAGTATCAAATTTCCACGATTTGAAACCCTATGACTAGGTGCCAGCCCCGATCTTTAAACCATTTATTTCCTTTGTTCCCGTTCTATAACTAGTGGATCTTGAACAACAATTCAGAGGGCTGAATTAGAAGCCCAAAATTTTGCGGACGGAAAAATATCCTCTGAGTTCCGCTATGCACGGTCTTTGACCACTTTAGTAGATACTTTGCGGCGCCTGGAAACTGCCTTTGTCCACTACCCTCTTCAATAACACAGGCCTGTGCTTTATCAACTACTACTACTTCTACTACTACTACTACTACTACTACTACTACTACTACTACTACTACTACTACTACTACTACTACTACTACTACTACTGCTGCTGCTGAGCTGCTGCTGCTGCTACTACTACTACCACCACTACGACTACTACTACTACCACCACTACGACTACTACTACTACTACTACTACTACTACTACTACCGCTACTACTACTACTACCGCTACTACTACTACTACTACTACTACTACTACTACTACTTACTACTACTACTACTACTACTACTACTACTACTGCTACTACTACTACTACTACTACTACTACTACTACTACTACTACTACTACTACTACTACTACTACTACTACTACTAAGAATTTTAAGAGCTAGAATTTTAGATAGTGCTCAGCAGTAGTTAGGATAAGGCTTTTAAGTGAAAATGACCGAAAATGCTTGAATCGGTGGGATCAGAACCATCGATTTATAGTTGCTTCGGCACCCATCGCCTTGCCACTCAAAGAGAACATAGCTTATACTAATACGCCACTACGCTCCCTAAAAAGAGTTTCATGGCGAAAGTATTTACTAAGCCTCCCTGAGTGACTTGCAATCTTGATTGGGAAAGCCAAAATCGCACCAAAGACAACCATTGAATCCGGAAGCACCGCACTTGCCATTAGACGCACAAACATCTAGGACGAACGATAATAATATGTATGCCTCAAATATATAGTAGTTTCAAATTTAGATCTAGAGGAGGCAAACCACTGGGTTAATTCTAAGTAACAATTATAAGAGCTAGAATTTTAGGTAGTGCTCAGCAGTGGTTAAGAAGGCTTTTATGTGAAAATGACCGAAAATGCTTGAATTGATGGGATTAGAATCATCGATTTATAGATGCTTCGGCACCCATCGCCTCGCCACTCAAAGAGAACATAGCTTATACTAATACGCCACTACGCCCCCTAAAAAGAGAGTTTCATGGTGAAGGTATTTACTAATCCTCCCTGAGTGACTTGCAACATTTTTTACCCTTGTTTTATTTACCTTTTTGCGTGACTTTTTTTTGTACAAGTACATATTTATTATATTGTGTATACCTTTACATTTTTGGGTAGATCTTTCTTCTACTTTTTAAAAAAATTTTTATAGTTTGCATTTTACATTTTCAACTGAATATCGTTGAGTAACTTTTCGTGTTTTTGTGTCTGATGAAGGCGTAAAGCAGAAAGCTTTCGTGTTTTGTTTTGTTTTGTAAATTTTGGAGCTGCACTCTACTTATTTTTTTGAATGATTTTTCGCAACTGTTCACAAACCTCCACTGCGACATTAAAGTTTAATTGACCTTATTATAATTCAGAATTATTAGAACCAGAGTTTTAGCCAATGCTCAGCAGTGGTTTGGATAAGGTTTTGAGTAGAAATGACCGAAATGTGCTTGCCTTTCTGGGATTCGAGAAACTATTTATACGTCGTTACCCACCGCCTCCCTCCTTCCCCCCCCCCCCCCTTTTCCTCCAAACAGGAACATAGCTTATGGGTGGTTCTCACAGACAGTGCACCACTGGGGATAGACTTCCTCGAGAAGCTCAATTGAAATCAAACTTGTCTATAAAGACATTTTTTGCTTTAAAATTTTGCCACAGATTTTCAAGTACCGGGTAATAAAATTAATTTGAAAAAATTTTGTTCTGCCTTTATTTTGTGACCCGTTGAATAGCTAACAGTAGAGATTTTTGCGGGATCGTATTGTGACATGACCATAATAATGGAACATACGAACGTTTTTAAGATTACGATATGTGCTTCTCTGTCTCTCAAACAAAGAACAAATCTTTCACAAGGTACCCCTAGACTCGCACATGACGAGTAAAGTCAACGCACATGCTTATGGTGTTAAATATTGCGTAACACCAAATGCGTAACAGTCGCTACACGTCATTAAATTCAAATAGACAGTAACAAAGAAACTTATTGCTGGCGGATTAATACTTTTAAAGCAATCATTAATCTGGTCGATACGTCTGAAAGAAAGAATTAAACTGACTTGAAGAGGAAAAATTATTGACGAGATTCCTTTCGATCTAATTACATGTAGCGACTGAACATCATACGTAATGAATACCGTAATTAAACTTCCTAGAAAAAGACTACTTTTCATCGCGAACGGGTACATCCCGTGGATGGACGTTTCCATGAATACTTAGTTAATTTATGCAAGCCATGTCGTCTTTAAGCTCGCATTTCACTGTGTCTAGTCACCTGTAGCGACTGAACACTGCATCCGCTACCCTTACCTAAACACGATGTTGGTCTGATTTCGAGTTTGTTAACGTTTTGTTTCCAATTATTGGGTCTCTTTCTAAGTTTTCCATTTACCTGAAGATATTCATGCTGTTTTAAGCTGTTAAAACCCTCATAGTGCGCACCCATTATATTTAAGCTTTGCCTTATCGTTAATGATTCCATTCTTCGGGTGCGCTTTTTCTCTTTTGGCGTAGTTGAAGCTAAATTATGTTTAATACACAATTGTACTAAGCAATTTTGTTGCTCTCTTGTCAACGATTCTTTTTTTTGTCACACTGTTCTTTATTCAATTCTTTTTTTTTTTTTTAATTAAATTTCCCATCCGAGCAACGTAATAAAACATTATTTAATGCATCTAGTGATATGTACCTTATAGATCTTAGGGAGCGTGCTATAATCACTGGATCCATAGGATCCTTGAAATTGTTACAATGTCCTGGAAAGACACTCAAAGTTGCTGTTGCTGTAATTTGCAATCCGTTAAAAAATGGTATTATTTCATCATTTGGTGGTACAGATGTATAATGTTTTGAAGATGATGTAGTTCTTCTTTCTTTTGCTGTCTGATTAGTTTCGATAGCTATGTTGGTCCAGTGAGTAATAACTGCGCCCGAAAACGAGACAATTCACTGTAGCCCCTTAGGCTAAAAGTGGAATGTGTTCAACGTCTTTAGACCAAAGGTTTTTTTTTTGACTGTCCCTATAATAAGGATCAAACCCATTCAAATCTGCAACTTTTTCTACGTAACCTTGTTTGTGTTGTGCATCTAACCGCAACACATACTCAAGTGTCGGATTTTTCTATATTTTTTTTTCAAATTAGAATGATATCTGAAACCAAACTGAAACGATCACTGTCATTGATAGCTGAAACACTTTAAATTCTGTTTGTAATGGTAGTCAAGTTAAAGTTTTGTAAAGGTCGTTGAAAGTGACAGCAGGAAGATCTGGATTTAAAACAATTATTTGCTCTTACTCAAGTCCCATTTTTTTCTTTAGAAATTACAAACATACAATTTATACTTTCTTTTAGTTATTATGCTCAATATTTCAAACAATTGTCAGATGTTTTCACAATCGAGCAAGAGTCTTGCTGGCAAGAAGCTCAGCAGTCGATCTATTGACCAGATTTGCAGCTACCATTGCCTGCTTCTACCAGTCCTCCTCCTCGGACAACGGTGTCCAATGCAGAGAGAATGATTTCATACAGAGAGGTACGAAGAGTACTTTGATAGGAACAAAGAGAGCTGCAAGAGATATAGGCAGTCGCTCACTAACGGACAGAAACAGGAGCAACAGGCCAAATCAACGGAACGCACACGAAAATGTAGACAAAAGGAAAAATGAGCAAGCAGCAGCCCACCTCCATTTCTCTTTGACCAGGCAGGAGGAACCTGATTTGCAGATGATTACAAAAGATGTCCAGCGTGCTCGATGGCGTCAGCAATACAGAGAAAAAGCTGACAACATACACTACAGCCGCAGTAGCAGAGAAAAGTAATTATGCCACTAAAATGGCTGCATCTCAGCGAAGTTACGCCACTGAAAATAGCCAGCACTGTGATCTGCAAACACCAACAAAAAAAGACCAATGCACAGATCTCCAAGAAAAGCCTCGCCACTTCGCATGATATTTGAACCACTTCATAAAATCTGGATAGATATGAACAGCTAAAGCACTTGCATAAGTGTAGGCCTACTTCTGCACTTAGAATGTATCTCGTAACTGGCCTTCCAAGCGTAGATGTATTTCTCACTATCGAATGATTTTACATGCCCTCTTTCAATCCTTACATCATTCCCCTGTCTTTTTTAAAATGCATTGTCATTGTTTCTTTTTTGTGTTTTATTTTTTTTTCATTATAAGAGGAATAGAATAGATTTACATTAGGAATTTAGTAGCACTGCAGCAAGTTTATTCTACTATTTTCTTCTATCATGTAATATTGAGATAAGAAATCCAACCCACTTCCAAATTATGCTTTTTTTTTGAACGAATAGTTTTTTCCCTTCAGTTTAACTGAGAAATTGCGGAGTTCTCAAGCTCCCAGCTCTCAATTCGGCCGAAATAAAACGGAATACTCTTATGCAAGGCGGTCAGTTACAAGTGATCTTGAAAATGTACCATCTCTTGTGCGAGTCCTCCGTAATCCTACCCTAAAGATCTCACGTTTGTATTGTCGTGGTATTGTTATATCCACTTCATCATTGTTAGGATAAAATAAACCTAGGCATCAAATGTCAGTTACTTCATTAGTCATTTGCATACCAGCGCAAAGGGAAAAAAAATGTAAATCCGTAATGTTCTTTTGCACTTATGTTTTCCGCTGTTTTCAAAAGACCACCTAGATAAAGATTAGCCCAAGGCAAAGCAGAAACAGCAGCTGGTTAGGTGGGATCCAACCAAACCAGTAGAATAATGATCTAGTCAGGGGTCGAACCCAAACCTTCTAAATTTCAGTCCAATGCTCTTACGCACTGCGCTCCTTTTGCCCTTCGGCTGCCAACATTGATGTGTCACTGTGGAAGCCAAGCTAGACAGTAAAACACTAACCAAAAGAAAAAAAAAAAAAAAATGCACCAAGTGCTCTAGAGCTGTCTTTGTATAAAAGCTGAAGATTTAAACTCTCATTGTTGATATGTTACTTAAGACGTTACGTTTCTAAGTACATGTAGGTACCACAAAGTGATTTTTCTACCCCAGCAAATTTGAATATACCCAATTGTACTGTAAAGATCTTGTTAAAATATGAAATTTCCAACAAATTTCATCAAAATCTGTTGGTAAATAAAAGTTTTACAGCTGTTTCAATTTTGCGCATAACGACACAAAACAAATTGCGTGCATCGGGTTGTTTTTAAGGACATATAAAAGTCATTTGTTAAATCTTATGAAACAAAAAAGGACATATTTACAAAGTCCAAGACAATGACTATACACATACGAAATTTCACGGAGATAGAAAGTAAACAAAAGAATTTATTGGTCATGAAATATGGCCAAAAACACTTGTGGCATATCAACATTACAAGCAAATACTCTAGATGAGGCACTTTTGGACCATCGTAAAAAAACACATATTCTTCAGATTGTTTCAATACTTAGTTTGCTAATACACAATGTTGTATTTAGTTGACTCAATTTTTGTCAGCAACCTAGAAAGCCATTTTGAAAAGATAGAGAAAACCAAAATTGGCATAGCGCCAAATTTTGCGCCTTGGAAGAAAATTGGTAAAAAAGCGAATCATATTGTAGAAATTATATCATAAAAAACACAGTTTTCGTACTAGAGTAATGAAACTTTCGGAGTTTATGGTTTTTTAGATGCTGAACCTGATTATGCTATCTATTTGATAATTTGACCACTGTTTCTATTTCAAAACTGCATTGTAAGTCAATGATAGAAGTAAAAAATTAATAGTCACAGATGAATTATGATTGAACATATATTTTCAAATGTATACATGATAAAGCATTATGATTTTGATAGTTGTAGAAAACTCCCATGATAAACTGAGGTTCAATACACGCTTACATTAAAGCTGAAACTGAATGACTGTAAAAGAAAGTATTACATAAGAGACAAAATACATTACAGTTTTCAAAATATAAATTGAGAACCAATTCATGTAAAGGAATTAGCAAGCCTGAAAATATCAATATTTTGTTAAATGAAAACAATTTGAGCCTGCAACTTTAAAAAATTATAAAGTATAAACAGAAATTTTCGTTTCTTTTAAATTGTGAAGGTTTCTGTTCCGTGTATATGTTTTTTTAAGCCGCACCTATGGTTTTTCCCACTCTGCTTACCTCTCGGTCTCACTACCTCTTTTGCCAGACATACTATGTACCTGTATCAGTGTCACTTTTTTGTTGACTACCTACCTGTACACTTCGCTAATGAAAGTATCTATACTGTTTGTACCTTGCAGCGTTTTCTGTTTGTTTTACTAAATAAACCTTGAACCCAACAACAACATCAAGCAACAGTTTCTGTCAAATTTATTTTCACCGTAACAGCATTGTATTTAATAATCATCATCAGAACTTTAATTTTGAATGATTGTCTTTTGCCTAACGAACCCCGGGGTTCATTGCATATCTTTCCAAGCAAAGTCTGGTAAAGATTTGCAGCAGTACCTGTCAGTCTTAAGTCCTCTTGCCCCATCACTAATTTTCTATATCGAATCTGATCTTTAAGATTTTCTGCTTTTCCATTTTTATATAGCTGATCAAGCCCAGCTTTTGTGGTGCACAAACCACCTTGACACAAAACCGCATTCATAATTTTAACTTATTACAAAAGAATTCCAACTGCTTTTTTTTTACTTGGAACCATAGGGGCGCAATGGAGTTACAGGAGTGAGAAAATGATTCAAAGATGAAAATCAGTTGAATAAAAAGAGGAAAGCCTGGCTAACGAGAAAGTATTACTAAAAGTACAGAGGAGTCCATATACATTCAACACCTAAGGGAAACTTTTGCTTCAAGTCAACTTTGTTTGCCAGCACTATTTTGTATTTCTTTACAAATTAAATTGCAATATTTAAAGCCAACTTTTGCCTACAGTCAACTAACTTTTTTGGTCCTGAGGTATTTATCCAGACTCCAGTGTAAAGTCTATGGAAGTAAAGAAAGGGCCAGGAGTGGAGAGAACGACGAAAAAGATACTGATTTTGAGAATGAAGACGATCATTACATTGATTATGGTGATGATAATGATGATGATGGTGATAATGATGATGATGGTGATGATGATGATGTGATGATGATAATGATGATGATTAGGATGATGATGATGATGATGATGATGATGATGATGATGATGATGATGATGATGATGATGATGAAAAAACTGTCTTCACAAGCATGGGCATTATTAACACTGTATCGCCGATAATATTTTTTGTTTTATCATGTTTCACTACTTCAAAGATAAAAATGAGCCTGACTTTAACAACAGAAGAAAGAAATTTGCCCATTTCACTCTGTGTATCTCTGAATCCATTGGAAGCTAGGAAGCGAGAAAGAGAAACAGAAAAGGAAAGAGAGAGAGAGAGAGAGAGAGAGAGAGAGAGAGAGAGAGAGAGAGAGAGAGAGAGAGAGAGAGAGAGAGAGAGAGAGAGAGAGAGAGAGAGAGAGAGAGAGAGAGAGAGAGAGAGAGAGAGAGAGAGGTAAGCACAGCACTATGGCATCAGCTTCCCCTGAGTATAATTTGCCTCCTTAGATTAGAGGTAAAGGCAGTCTGAATCGAATAGCGAATAGTGTGGCTCTGTCCTGCCCCCACCCCCGGTAATCCTGCGTTCACACCAAAAAATCGCTCGTCCAGAATTTTCCTTGAGCACACACCAATATAGTGCACCAAAAATACACTGTACTTTATAATTATCGATGTGTGCTTACATAACATACCTACAGTCTTGATTATCACACAAAGACTATAAATATGCCCTAGAAATATAGTAAAAGAATACGTTCGTCATTACGTCATAGGCAAAGCACACAATCATACAGGCATCTCAAATCAATGTTCTAGCTTGAATACATCTAGTTACATTGGTGATAATGACAAGGTATGATGATAAAAGCAATAAATCTGTTCAACAATTCCTTTCTTATTTTCAGCTCAATGAAAATAGTTTCTGTCTAAACCTAAGGTTTGTTGAATACTTTTTCACTGTGGCAGGGCAAGTCACCTTGATCTGACTAAAAATAATTTAAGAAAGTTATTTTGATTTCCATAGGTTTCTTTTTTCAAATGTTCCATAATCAATCATTATGGTCTCCACCTTGAAATGACTTTATAAAACATAATGATTTGTCGAGTTCCTTGACTGGAAGAATTATTTTAAACTTTGTACTGAAGTGCTCTTCTCCCTTAAAAAAGAAGTTCTAAGAAAGTCTTTATCTTCGAGTGCGCGTTTCTTTATGCTACTCTTCTCTTCTATGTCAATTAGTACATCTTACTACACGTATTTTCCCCGTAGCCTCAGTTTTCACTGCGTTTAATTCACGATGAACGGGATAGTTCTGCCTAAAGCACCTCTGTCCGTTCACTGTTGGAGGGAAGTCAAATAGCAGCGTCCAATTTTCTTCTCACCTCCAGACCTGTGGGTAAGGACAGTTTTAGACTTTCCGCCAAATAAACCATTGATTTCTAACTAACCCCTTTCAGTTGTTGCATGCAGGAAACAGGGGTATCTGCGGAGAAGTTCGGTTGCCGCACTTATAATTGAGGCCCTGACGTGCGCACCTGGGGGCACGTGCCGTCAGACCCGGGAAGATGAGTTGTGGGACAGGAATGCTGTGGCTCGTCCAGTGGTTGTGCAGCCTCCTCAGGGGGGGGGGTGTTCTGTGAAGAAGAATTAGCCCGCGTCTGTGTTCCCTCCTTTCTATTAAAACCAGCCAAAATTGTTTTAGGGTTTAATAACTATCAAGTTGACAACTTTCTACGTCGTCTCCTATTTTTTTTTAATTTGTAAAGAAATCTAACCCTGTCTTTATCACAGCTAGTTTAGGTAATGCCACGTTCTCTCAATCCGAGCGAGAATTCTGCTCGTCTCTCAGACACCTCCAGTACTGTAAAACTTCTCTACTGTCACCTCTTTTAGACCGTCGCGCACAATTGTCTCTTTCTTTGCAGCAATTGGGGCTGACTGACCACTAGACATTAATTGCCAACATCAGAGAAGAGGAGACAAAACAGAAGGAAACGAAGTGTAAGGCCAGAGGCAGACAGTGATAAGCTATACAGATTCAATAAGCGAGACCACTCTAGTGGTGCTTAAAATAAATAAAACATGACTATAACGGGAATTTTAGTTTCAGGAGAAAAATCCTGCTGTAAGCAAGTTCCCGCTTCAGGAATGCAAAGAGATCTATCCCCACCCCCCTCAAGAAAAAAAAAAGAAAAAGTTAATGTACGAACTACTACTTGTAAGTGTAAACACAGCCTGACAAAGAAAAAACGACTAATAGGCACCCGCAAAATCTTTTTATAGCTATCACGTGGTTTTAAGAAATCATGGAGGCTGTGCTATTATTGTCCATCACGTGGTTCAAAATATACAAACAATGTGTCTATAGCAGTACCATCTGTCTAGAAGGCCTGTTCACAAGGTTACGTAACATTATTCAGATGGGCCATCATCTGGCTAGCTATCAGCCACCTGCGCGAGGTTTGAACAGTTGATTATAGCATGCTTAGCAGTACACACTGTGTTTTCACTGGACTCTCCTGCCATTTTGTTATTGGATTACATTCATTCTTTCTTGGATTATATTTCTTATCTTATTCTCTGCTATTCGCCCTTGGATTGCACCTTGTTCTAACAGATGCTTTCAATGTGGAACATTCCAAGAATGCTTTCTTGTGATTTGGTGTAGATTTTCCTCTAAATGTGTGCACACTGATAGAGTATGACCCGTGGCACCAAACATCATACAATGTAATATATATTTAGAGAGAGAGAGAGAGAGAGAGAGAGAGAGAGAGAGAGAGAGAGAGAGAGAGAGAGAGAGAGAGAGAGAGAGAGACTGATAAACAATTATACATGTTAAGTTCATCTAAATATGCTTTAAGTTTAATTAGCTTTTCCCTTTATGGTCTCTGCGATATCACTTTATAGAGAGAAGGTGTGCTGAAGTGGGAGCCAAAGTTTTTTAAAAGCCTTTTAACTAAAATCTCTGATACTCAAAGTGCCCTCAATACTTTAACCTTAAGTTTCATATTTCATTATATGGTGTATCGGTGTCATTATCAATTTCCTTAACTGTTTATTGTTTAGGGGAAGAAAGTGCACTGTTACAAACTGTAAGAGCGGCTATGCCAGTCAGAAGGGGAAAGAAAGTGAAACGGTTATTTTATAATTATGGTTTTCCGAAGGACCCAACTGAATGTCATAAATGGGTTTCGAGTCTCCCAAACAAAGTTGAGAAAGTGACTGAACATATTGGAGTATGTAGTCGACACTGGCTCTCTGATACTCCTCACATTCGAAGAGGAAGATAATATTTATAATCTCTATGCATCCTCCTATTAACTTTGGTGAGATACCTTCACCATCCATATCACATGCTCATCCAAAAACTCCTCGCCCTACCAAAAAAAAAAGCTGTCAGTGAAAACAAAGTCAGAGAAATTGACGAACTGGATACATTCATAGTAAAAAATAACTTTAACTGTGACACTGTTAAGGAAGCCCTTCAAGAAAGTTTGCTCCTCTATGGACTCAGTGCTTGTAATGCAGATAGAACAGAACAAGCACTTGCCAGCTTTCAGTCGCGGTGGTTGTATGCATGAATATGTTATATACTTCCATATTAGACTTAGAGATGCAGATGCAGGAGTGACTGTAATTCAATTTGAAGACTACAACGGTTTTAAATTGGTAACACACCCAAATTTCCCCTGTAAAACTGTGAATCAATGGGATCAGCTAGAAGTTGTCCTTCATTTTTACACTGGAACAGGTTAGTACTGCCCATTATTCTGACCACCCCCCTCCCACATACACATAGACTTCTGTCTGTATCTCTTTCACTCTAAATATCACCATATCTTTTTTTGTCTTTCACATTCTGTCATTCCTTGTTTTGCTCTTGACATGTCACTCCAGTGCCTTTATTTAATGTAGCCTACTGTAACACTGTGTTATCAAGTCTCGAAAAGGTGTACATGTGGATCTGAGTTTCAAAGTGTAAATATTTGAATGTAATAGAAATTATGATGAGAAGGGAGAGTGTGTGCGTGAGAGAGAGAGAGAGAGAGAGAGAGAGAGAGAGAGAGAGAGAGAGAGAGAGAGAGAGAGAGAGAGAGAGAGGCCCGGAAGGGTTAAGAGTCGGATTGAGCTAGAGAGATGAAAGAAAGAGAGAAGGCCAGATATAAAGCGCACATGGCTAGCACCTATTACCATATCTAGCACCCCCCTTTTCCACACAAATAGACCTCTGGCTGTCTGTATCTCTTTCACCCACTCTCTCTCTCTCTCTCTCTCTCTCTCTCTCTCTCTCTCTCTCTCTCTCTCTCTCTCTCATTCATTATTTTATCTCTTGCTCTAAGATTCTACGTACCTACTATGTTTGTTTTTGTTCCTTGGTCGAATTTTACAAAATTATAATCTCTGTCTCCCCCCCTCTCTCTCTCTCTCTCTCTCTCTCTCTCTCTCTCTCTCTCTCTCTGTCTCCCTCTTTCCCTCTCTCTTCATTTGCTTCTTCTGACTTGATACAATTAAAAACTCTCCTCATTATCTGATGTACGTGTTCTTAGTGTGTCACTCCAGTGCCGGTATTTGATGTACCGTACCACTGTATTATCAAATCTCGAAAAGGTGTACATGTGCATTTGAGTTTCTAAGTATTTGAATGTATAGCCTACATGTACTTAGAAGTTATGATGAAGAGGGAGGGAGGGAGAGAGAGAGAGGGAGAGAGAGAGAGAGAGAGAGAGAGAGAGAGAGAGAGAGAGAGAGAGAGAGAGAGAGAGAGAGAGAGAGAGAGAGAGAGAGACGAGGGTTAAGAGTCGGATTAAGCTAAAGATGAGAGAGAGAGAGGAGTTATGAGTCGGATTAAGCTAAAGATGAGAGAGAGAGAAAGAAAGAGAGAGAGAGAGAGAGAGAGAGAGAGAGAGAGAGAGAGAGAGAGAGAGAGAGAGAGAGAGAGAGAGAGAGAGAGAGAGAGAGAGAGAGAGCACATTGCTAGCACCCCGCAGACCGGCCCATCTGAATAATATTACATAACCTATGAACAGGCCTCCTAGATAATTGGTACTGGTCTGAACGGACACAGATATGAATGTGACGTCACAAAATTCGTGTTTGACTCAGATCTCACTTCCTTTCCACCAATGTTCAAAATGGAGAAAGGACGTGTGTTCAAAACGTATGAAGAGTTTGAGGCAGCCCTTAAATCATTTTCAGTGGCACTCACAGTCTATTTATGAAAAGATTGAGTGAGTCAGTGAAAGAACTAATACTGAAGTACCTAAAATATAAAATCATTCTCTTTGTGTGCAAGCACTCCCCGTCCAAACACACCAGCTCCTCGACGGGTCAGCGCCCATGCCAAAGGTAAGTCCCATCAATTGTGCTAATGAGATCTAGAGTTAAATATAGATAGGTCTTATATCCAGATCTAGACGATCTGATTTTAGATTTTAGTGGTTGGTTAAAGATAAGGGGTGAGTTATCTTAAGCCTAGATTTTTAAATCCTTCCCTGCCTCTTGGAGTAGATCTAGATCTAGATTCTAGATCTATAACAGAATGGAAAATTTGGCATGAGGGCACCAAAAGCCTTATTGAAAGGCATTGTCAGAGTACTGATCTGAAACATTTTGCAGTTCATAGGACAAATATTTTAATTTACTCTAGATCTAGATTTGCCAATCAATCATTTATTTTGAGGTTTCAGATTTTATAAGCCAAAGTTATTTTTCTTTAGATGTTGGCCACTGCCTACCATGTGGCTTGATGCTATACACTAAATGAACTTTGTAGCATTCAACTCCATCTATAGATACATAACTACATACTCTTCATCACTTTCACAGGTCCCTCAAACTAGATTGTCAAGCCAAGATTCGGTTGAAGATCCAGAGGCCGAAAGACCAGTCTCCGCCCTTCCTGGCCATCACAGTGCAGTATTTGAACTATCAAGGGCATGGCCTCACCCAAGAAGTAATTACACTTTCCTTTGTTTTTTTCTATTCTGCCTCTTATGGAAATAAATACATATTTTCATATACATGTGGACTGTGGAGAAAAGACAGGAAAGCCTGCATTGCTTGTTCGCTTGTACTGTTACAATGCAGGCAGGGCAAAATGCTAAGGATTTTTTTCTATTAAAAGTTTTGGTGCTTTCTTTCCAGTTTTTATAGGTTGGGAAGCAGTGTCAATTTTGCAGAAATAAATTGAATATAGGAAAAAAAGGTGTTATTTAGCTCTGTCGTTATAGCAATGGTTTTCGCTATTCAAGGTGTTAAACATGGGTTCCACTGTACAGGAAAGAGAATTGTCCGTAAATTTAGGGAATTCTGTATACATTATACATTCATGTGATCCCCCACAAATTCTGTCCTTGGACAGACAAACTTTTGTTGAAGGTTGGACGTGCAAAAGAAATGGTAAAAATATAATTCTACGCTGAGTACGATATTTTTCCATTATTATTAATATAAATTTTTATACATTTCAATTCCAATATTGAGATTTGTATTGTACTTCAAACTATCCATGATATTGGTGTTTATTTTATCATTCATGTGTATAAAAAAAATTCTCTCTATCTTTACACCCACAGCTCACCGTTATTTCCAACGAAAGATCATTCTTATTTCTTCATATGATAATAGTGAGTACAGCTAGGTGTTTCGTTTTTTTTGTCAGGATACCATATCTACTATCTCTCTCTCTCTCTCTCTCTCTCTCTCTCTCTCTCTCTCTCTCTCTTCTAATATACAAATTTATAACTTGTCATTACAACGAGAAAAACTTGCTTCATTAAAACCAGCTTCAGCATTAGAAAAGAAAATCCTCAGTTTATAAAGCCACTTTAAAACTATTACAAAAGTATATAAATTCTCTCTCTCTCTCTCTCTCTCTCTCTCTCTCTCTCTCTCTCTCTCTCTATCTCTCTCTCTTCTAATATACAAATTTATAACTTGTCATTACACCGAGAAAAACTTGCTTCATTAAAACCAGTTTCAGCATTAGAAAAGAAAATCCTCAGTTTATAAAGCCACTTTAAAACTATTACAAAAGTATATAATTCTCTCTCTCTCTCTCTCTCTCTCTCTCTCTCTCTCTCTCTCTCTCTCTCTCTCTCTCTCTCTCTCTCTCTCTCTCTCTCTGTATATGTATATATATATATATATCCCCTTCTTTTCTTCCCTATCCCTTCTCTGTGTAACTCGTTCCTTTCTATTCATAATTATATGTTCCTCTCAACATCTTCAGTGATAATCTGACAGAGATCTTCAACCTCTTCTTCATTTTGAGAAGATCAGCAGCCACAGACTAAGCAACTTGAGACAATGTGCTTTTGAAAGAGAATCCTTACCATCTACTGAGTTTTGAAGAGTGACGCAACACCTAGTTTTGCCCTTGATGTGTAAGTTGATCTTCTTTTCTCAAGAATTTTAAACTACTTTAAATTCATGTGATCACTGCTTTTGATGTCATAGAAAAAGTGCTGAGACCTTCTGTTGGTTCAATTCAAGCAGCCTTGTGACATCAAGGCATTATTATTATTTTTTTTTGTGTGTGTGTTTTTCTTCGTTTTCTTCAGTAGAACAGACAGGTTTTTAAATCTTTCATGTCATCTCTTTTCTTATCCTCTCAGCTTAAAACAAACTTCATCTTTCACAAAAATCATTTTTCTTTTGGATTTTCTCAAAAAATTAAGAGAGGGAAAAATCATTTCTTCTTGCTTTAAGTCTTTGAAGGTCAAGACAAATTTTGGGCTACGTTTGTAGATCAATCAAAGGTAGTCAGCTAACACCCCATGTACAAGTGAGACTAACATGTTTACCTTCTTAAATTCATGTCTTTCTTTTCAACCAAATTTCATGTCTGCAAAGTGTTGTCTGTGAGTACAGTATTATCTTTATTTACTTACATGTATCTTTATGTAAGTCGCCATGTAGTGATGTATTTTCTGTTTTTTTTTTACTTCAAATTTCAAAGAGCATTAGAACGAGAGAGAGAGAGAGAGAGAGAGAGAGAGAGAGAGAGAGAGAGAGAGAGAGAGAGAGAGAATATATATATATATATATATATATATATATATATATATATATTCAAGCAGCTTTGTGATATCATTGCATTATTATTATTTTTTTTGTGTGTGTTTTTCTTCGTTTTCTCCAGTAGGACAGACAGGTTTTTCAATCTTTCATGTCATCTCTTTTCTTATCCTCTCAGCTTAAAACAAACTTCATCTTTCACAAAAATCATTTTTTTTTTTTTTTTGGATTTTCTCAAAAAATAAAGAGAGGGAAAAAATCATTTGTTCCTTCTTTAAATCTTTGCAGGTCAAGACAAATTTTGGGCTACGTTTGTAGACCAATCAAAGGTAGTCAGCTTACACCTTATGTACAAGTGAGACTTACATGTTTACCTTCTAATATTCATGTCTTTCTTTTCAAGCAAATTTCATGTCTGCAAGGTGTTGTCTGTGAATACATTCCTTCGTATTATGTTTTTTTTTCACTATGTGTGATTTGAGTCCTTTGAACTTTCCAGCTTTGAAAATGTTATAGAACTGGAGTGAGATGTTATATTTGCAATCTTTGCTGTACTTATGGCAGTGGTTGTCTATACATAATTTTATGTAGAACAGCGCTCAACATATGTGGTATTCATCTACGTTCAAACAACAGAGACAATATATGTTTATATTGCTTACAACTACGTTTATTAGATACATCTTTTTTTTTTTTTTTTTTTTTTTTGTAGCTAGACACAAATCCTTAGATGATTCATGGAAAATACCCGGTATATCAATGAATTAGGTGCCCTGCTCTTTAGATTAGGCAATCATGACCTTTTGCGCATCTCTATCCCTTGATGCTGTTGTGTTAGTGCATCTGTCACTCATTTTACATTTAGCCACTTTTTTCATCCATGCTACATCTTCTCTCGCTTCTTTCCCCTGTTGCCTTTTCCTTTAAAATCAACCCAGTTCTCAAAGATGTTTCAGTTTCTTTTTTCTCATCACATGGCCAAAAAATACTGCCTGTAGATTAAATATGGTATTTATGAGCATATATATGCCAGCTCCTGGTACCACACTTTAGTTTGATTTCTTTGAAGTCCATAAATAAGATTCATAGCATTCTCTTTAGGAACCACATTTCTGTTTCCTCCAGTTAATTTTGTAGTTGTTTTTTAAATTGTCCAAGCCTAACATCCATACATAAGGATGGGTTCAGTAAAACACTCCAGTGCCTTTTTTGATGCGATTTCACAGTTGTTGTGTCCATCTCTTCACATTCAAGTGCCCAAGTATTTGCATTGATTCCTGAACGAATTATCTTTGGCTACTAAAGAATTGATCTGTGCACACTCATTGTTTCGATTGACGACCATTACTTCTGTATTTTTGCTCTTTAATCCATATCCTTTCCTTCTGCTTTCTTCTTCAGTGATGTCTAATAATTGTGGCAAGTCTTCTTTATTTTCTGCAATTAATACAGCGTCATCAGCGTATCTCATGTTGCTTACTTTGTGCCCTCCTATTTTAATTCCTCGGTATCCTTCTATGCTTCTCAAATCATTTCACTGTAGAGAGAGAAAAGGTCTGGAGCAAGCACACATCCTTGTCAGACACCGCACTTTATTTTTTTTTTAAATGAGCTGATTTACCCATCAACTCACATTGTTGCTGTCTCATATCATTTCATGTTTTATTTTTAATTGGTCTTGCCCATGGACCTCTCACAGACTAGCAGAGGGAAAGATACCCTCATTCCTCTTTCTCAGAGTTGGCTCTGAGCTGCCGCCCAATATAAGTCATGCTTTTTTACCTCTAATTTGAGCAATTATTATAAATTTGAGTTAATCTTAAAGCATTCTAAGATTTACACTTTTTATAAACATACATTTAATTTTTACACTGCTTGCTGTAGCCATTCTTTTTTTTTGCTCTTCAGTGAAGCCATTTTAATATTGAGCTATAAGAATATGATCTTCAGCTCAACACTGTATGATGTAATTGTCTAAACCTCGCCTCCATTCTCACTCTTTCTTTTCTCTCCCATTTTTGTCGTTCTGTCTTATTCTGGGCTTAGACTATGAGGATTTTCTCCTTTTCCCTTGTCCGATATCATTTTTCCCATATTAAATCTTCATTTCTGTTTTTCACTTCATATTAAGACATTAGCTCTAAACTCTTATTAGAGCTGGCTAACCAGAGTCAAACCTTTTTTTTCTTTTTCTCCCAACTCTTGAGGCTTTTATGTGAGGGATATGTGGACCCAAGGGTGCAACTAGCCGATTTTTTAAAGGAGGACCTCGGGGTAGTAACAATATTTCTAATCCAGGTTAATTCGAGGCACTTGTGGGATTGACTGACAGTGATAAAAATAGCATTATATGAAAGAATATATTTGTGAACTTCTCTTCCTATATTTTTAGTTAAAAAACTTTGTACAGTGCTATCTTTATGTAAGTCGCCATGTAGCGATGTATTTTCTGGCTTTATTTTTACTTCAAATTTCAAAGAGGGTTAGAACGAGAAAGAGAAATAGAGAGAAAGGGGGAGAGAGAGAGAGAGAGAGAGAGAGAGAGAGAGAGAGAGAGAGAGAGAGAGAGAGAGAGAGAGAGAGAGAGAGACAGACAGACAGACAGACAGACAGACAGACAGCATGAGCATACAATGACAATATATATATTAAAATTTAAGTTATTTTTGTTTTAAATATTTTTTTATACATATAAGCCTCTAGTTTTAAATGTTACAAAACTTATAACCATTTCTAAAGAAACTCAAGTTTCAGTATACATTGTCGATTTTAGTCGAGACGCCTATAAATATAATACAAGCCTTTTCAGTTGAATATTGCTCACCCGATCGGCTGGTTAATCAGCACACTGTTACGATGACATTTGTTAAGAGCTATCTAGAGCAACTCCTTCACAGTCAAAACAACATCGTTCTCAAAACATAGAGAGGACGTGTTTTTTTACATTGTAAATGTCAAGGTGGTGGTTCTTGTGGAAACGGTCGACCTAGTTTTGGATTAACAAAAGACACAAACGTTTGTTGCCTCGTCTTTTTTTCCTAGTCTTTATTTGGCTAAGGTTTCGCCCCCCATATTAATCTTTCTTTTTTGTGATTCCTTTTCAGAAGTAAAACGTGGGACCTTGTTTGAATCCTCAAAGCTTTCTTATCATCCAGTTACTATTTCTCTGGATAACGCATTTAAAGAGAACATGGAAACTATCTTGACTGGAGTAAAAACCTAATTAATGTTTTTGAAAAAATTTTATGAGAAGTATTAATTGTCTTTTATTGTAATGCAATGTGAGCTGAAAGTCAAACAAATTAAAGTTCATTTAACAGGCAATGCCCTTATATGCATTATCTCTTTTAATGAAAATGTCATTCGTTTTTTGTTATATACATAAGTTTCACTGACGTTATTTTTAAAAGACTGGTATGTGTCTTTTTAATTATTTTAGAAAACAATGTGTATTATAATGATTTCTTTTTATATTTTTATAATTTGGATTTCTCTGAATAAACTCAGATAACACTCTTTTTTTTTTATCTGTCTTTGTTGTTTTTGATAAATGTCTTGTTTTTAATAGGTTTTCGTATGTGTTTATGGTATTCATCAAGTAATTTCAATTCATTGCAATTTGCACAGAGTTTAAGATCTGTCATTTTTATACAAAAGAAATATTGAACTCCATTTTACAGTAATAGAAACATAAACCCTTATTGCCGAATTGATAATGCGTGGGTGATATGTGTTGGGAACATAACATGGAATAGCCAACTGCCACAAAGATGGTGAATCAATATTGAATAATTAAATAGGGGTGACAAAATCCTCTTTATTTCTATCTCTACAAATCAAGCATAATTAAATATTATTACAATAGAATAGAATTTGAAATAAAAAAAAAATTCAAAACGGTAGAAAGATTTCCATTTTTTCTTTCTCTATACTAATAGTATACAATAGACATGCTGTAGGATCGAAATGATCCCTATAAATCATCAAAATGTAATCGAATTTCAGACCCGAGTAAAATTGGAATTATGCTAATTATAGAGATTAACCACGGCCATATTGAAATTATGCTAATTATTGAGATTGCCAAATTGGAATTAATCGGCGGCCATATTGGATTTATGCTTATTATAGAGATTGCCAAAATAGAATAAACTGGCGGCCATATTGGAATTACGCTAATTATAGAGATGGCCAAATTGGAATTAACCGGCGGCCATATTAGAAATATGCTAATTATAGAGACTTCCAAATAAGAATTAACCGGCGGCCATATTGGATTTATGCTAATTATAGAGATGGCCAAAATAAAATCAACTGGCGGCGACATTGAAATTATGCTAATTTTCCTTTTAGAGAGGGCCAAAATAGAATTAACCTTCGGCCATATTGGATTTATTATATTTATATAGATTACCAAATTGGAATTAACTGGCGGCCATATTGGATTATACTAAACATACACATTGCCTAACTAGAATTAACTGTAGGCCGTATTGAAATTATGCTAATTATAGAGATGGCCAGAATAGAATTAACCGGCGGAAAATATTAGTACATATGCTAATTATAGAGATTGCCAAAATAGAATTCACCGGCCGCCATACTGGAATTATGCTGATTGTAGAGATTACTAAATTGGAATTAACTGGCGGCCATATTGGATTATACTTAATATACACATTGCCTAAATAGAATTAACTGGCGGCCATATTGAAATTATGCTAATTATTGAGATGGCCAAAATAGAAATTCACCGGCGGCTATATTGGATTTATGCTAATTTTAGAGATGGCCAAAATAGAATTAACCGGCGTCTATATTGGATTTATGCTAATTGTAGAGATGGGCAAAATAGAATCAACTGGCGGCCACATTAAAATTACGCTTGTTATAGAGATTACCAAGAAAAAATTAACCGGCGGCCATATTGAATTTATGCTTATTATAGAGATAACCAAGATAAAATTAACCGGCGGCCATATTGAATTTATGCTAATTATAGAGATAACCAAGATAAAATTAACCGGCGGCCATATTGAATTTATGCTAATTATAGAGATGGCTAAAATAGAAATTAACCGGCGTCTATATTGGATTTATGCTAATTGTACAGATGGGCAAAATAGAATCAACTGGCGGCCACATTAAAATTATGCTTGTTATAGAGATTACCAAGAAAAAATTAACCGGCGGCCATATTGAATTTATGCTTATTATAGAGATAACCAAGATAAAATTAACCGGCGGCCATATTGAGCTTATGCTAATTATAGAGATAACCAAGATAAAATTAACCGGCGGCCATATTGAATTTATGCTAATTATAGAGGTGGCTAAAATAGAAATTAACCGGCGTCTATATTGGATTTATGCTAATTGTAGAGATGGCTAAAATAGAAATTAACCGGCGTCTATATTGGATTTATGCTAATTGTAGAGATGGGCAAAATAGAATCAACTGGCGGCCACATTAAAATTATGCTTATTATAGAGATAACCAAGATAAAATTAACCGGCGGCCATATTGAATTTATGCTAATTTTAGAGATGGCTAAAATAGAAATTAACCGGCGGCCATATTGAATTTATGCTAATGATAGAGGAGGCTAAAATAGAAATTAACCGGCGTCTATATTGGATTTATGCTAATTGTAGAGGTGGCTAAAATAGAAATTAACCGGCGTCTATATTGGATTTATGCTAATTGTAGAGATGGCTAAAATAGAAATTAACCGGCGTCTATATTGGATTTATGCTAATTGTAGAGATGGGCAAAATAGAATCAACTGGCGGCCACATTAAAATTATGCATATTATAGAGATAACCAAGATAAAATTATCCGGCGGCCATATTGAATTTATGCTTATTATAGAGATAACCAAGAAGAAATTAACCGGCGTCTATATTGAATTTATGCTAATTATAGAGATTACCAAGTAAAAATTAACCGGCGGCCATATTGAATTTATGCTAATTATAGAGATGGCCAAAATAGAATTAATCGGCGGCCATATTGAATTTATGCTTATTATAGAGATTGCCAAAAAAGAATCAACTGGCGGCCACATTCAAATTATGCTTATTATAGAGATAACCAAGATAAAATTAACCGGCAGCCATAATGAATTTATGCTAATTATAGAGATAACCAAGATAAAATTAAACGGCGGCCATATTGAATTTATGCTAATTATAGAGGTGGCTAAAATAGAAATTAACCGGCGTCTATATTGGATTTATGCTAATTGTAGAGATGGCTAAAATAGAAATTAACCGGCGTCTATATTGGATTTATGCTAATGATAGAGGAGGCTAAAATAGAAATTAACCGGCGGCCATATTGAATTTATGCTAATGATAGAGGAGGCTAAAATAGAAATTAACCGGCGTCTATATTGGATTTATGCTAATTGTAGAGATTACCAAGTAAAAATTAACCGGCGGCCATATTGAATTTATGCTAATTATAGAGATGGCCAAAATAGAATTAATCGGCGGCCATATTGAATTTATGCTTATTATAGAGATTGCCAAAAAAGAATCAACTGGCGGCCACATTCAAATTATGCTTATTATAGAGATAACCAAGATAAAATTAACCGGCAGCCATAATGAATTTATGCTAATTATAGAGAT
>JAWDGP010002004.1:0-7500 GCA_033675545.1 Elysia crispata
TTGAAATACAAACATTATGCAACTAAATAAAAAATAAAATGTCCACTGAATGTAGTCGTCCGCTACTCAAAATTACACACTTATGCAGGGTGAAGTAAGCAATAGCAATAGACCAAATTACATCACAATGCGTTACATATGCGTTACATATCCCCCGACTTAAAATAATTTTCTTAAAATTCATTCTCACGTTCCTCCAAAGCATTCATTATCACGTTCGTCCGAAGAATTCATCATCACGTTCGTCCGAAGCATTCATTATCATTTTCGTACGAAGCATCCATCATCACGTTCGTCCGAAGCATTCATCATCACGTTCGTCCGAAGCATTCATTATCAAGTTCGTCCGAAGCATTCATTATCAAGTTCGTCCGAAGCATTCATCATCACGTTCGTCCGAAGCATTCATTATCACGTTCGTCCGAAGCATTGTATACCGCTCTCCATGTATCATCAATAAAATGGATACATCTACGCGAAAAACTTGGCACCTGATATGGGCATAATGGCAGTCATGCTTTACGTTAAGTATAACCCGAAAACAATGGCATTACAAACAATAGAATTGTGACTTGGAAAAAAAGTAAAATACATTTTTACAATAAGTGCAGGCATATCAGAATTTGACTACCTCACAACAATGTTGACAATGTAATCAAAATATTATACAGGATCTCAACTAAAAAAGTCAGCTTGGACATTGTCTTTGCCTTTAATATGTTCTATTCTAAAAACAAAACTCTGCAGAGCCAATACCCAACGCATGATACGAGGGTTATCTAATTTAGAAACCTTTAGGAATTCGAGGGGTCGGTGGTCTGTTTGAAGCGTAAACTGCTTATCATAAAGATACAAAGCGAATTTATTTATACCCCAAACAATCCAGAGACATTCTCTCTCCATCACAGCGTACCTCTTCTATCTAGAAGCTTCCTGTTTGCATAAGCGACATAAAAAATGTATTTATCCCTATTCTGTGACAGGTTTGCACGGAACCCTATATCAGATGCGTCTGTTCTGAAAACAAACTCTTTATTAACCTCTGTGAGCATCAGTATGGGTTTACTAATAACAGCTTTTCTTCAATGCGGCGTACGCTCTCTCCTGGGGGCTCTCCCCCTAACACAACTTTGACCTTTACGAAAGTTAGATCTGGATAGAGGGACAGCAATAGCAGCAAAGTTAGGTATCAATAGTTGATAATAACCAACTAAACCTAAAAATGACATAATCTCTTTTTTTTGTGGTCGATCTCGGGGCGCCTTTCACTTTCTCAACATTGCAGTCCTGAAATACAATATATTATTGTCCCTCTTCTAAGGCGGTGTCCTTAGGAAGTAGATTTGTCTGGCTCCTAGTTCACACTTTGTTGGTCTCGCAACTAAGTTGGCCGCTTTAAGCCGTTTGAAGAATTCCTCCAATACTTGCAAGTGCTCCTCCCACGTCTTGGTATGCACTAGCAGATCATCGATGTAGTCTACCACGTTATCCATTTCCTCCAGAAGTTGTCGACTGCTCTTGTCATGGTCATGCTGGAGTTTAACATCCCGAACGGCATCCGCAGGAACTTGAAGTGTTGACCAATCGTCACGAAAGCAGTCTTGTGGATATCTGATGGCCTCACACGTATCTGGTGATAACCCTTGGTCAAGTCGAGCTTGGAGGAGCACTTGTCTTCGCTTATACGAAGGAAAGACTCAGCTGGCGAAGGAACGGGTTGAATGTTAGTGACCGTTATCTTGTTGAGACGTCGAAAGTCAATGCAGATACGATTACTTTCGTCTTTTTTCTTCACAAGAACCACAGGTGATGCGTATGGCGAATCACTCTTCCGTAAGATCCCTAGGTCCTCCATCTGTTGTAGCTCTTTCTTGAGCGAAGGCTGCAGGGCGAATGGTACAGGTTACGGCATTTGACGTACAGGTACGTCGAAAGTCAGGTTGATTTGGTGTTCAGCCAGATAAGTTAATCGCTTGGACGATCTCAGAATAGGAATCGCTGAACCTCTGGACCATCCCCTGCAGCTCCCGATTTTGGTCATACGTCAGGGCTTCACCGAACTTGACATCCGCAGCATCTTCCTTCTTCTGCCCCGAAGTACCAACCTCGGGTAGATCTTCGGAGGCTTGTTCATCATCGGTCAAATTGTCTTGATTATGTCCATTTTTTGCCTCGTAGTCGTAGTCCTGCAACCACGGTCACACAAGACGGAACGTTGAGATCATCTCAGAGTCTGGCTCCGAAACATCGAATGAGTACTCTTTGAACTAGTTTTGATATTGCGATGCATCTTCTGACATAAATCACAAGCGGCAGTATCTGGCTACAACCTCGTACATGCTAGGCCACAGCAGAAGTTATTCATTATCTTCTTTTTTGTCTTCTTTATTCCAAGATGACCTCCGGTAATCGTATCACGGGATAATGACATCACGTACTTCCTCAAGCTTTCTGGGAGAACGACTTGTCGTACATTAGCCCCCTCCGCGAGTCGCATCATTATAGACTCTGTACACGATCACCTCCTCTTTTCTCGAAGATAATTGTTCTTCCCGAGCGATTTTCAGACATAGCAGTCGCCCATTTTCTTGAGGGCTTCATCATCTGCTGCAGTCGGATCAGCTCTTCCCCCCCCCCCCCGATCCACTCCTATGTGCTTAGTGTATGTGGTACTGTAAGTGGCTTATGCCTGACCACCTGTCTTGCTTGGGCCCTTGACGTTACAGCACCAACCATGGCTGTCATATCAGAGACATCTGGATTCCGAGCACCCGGGGCGTTTCCTACCACAAGAGTACATATAGCCTCCGATAGGCATAACGCCTCCACTTCTCCGGACAGATAAGGTGACTTAATTTCGGCCAGCTGCACTATAGTGATCCTGACAATCAAACCGCACTTTCAGCTGATCATCATCAACTAACCCACCACGAACCACGACGCCCTCACAACCTGTGTCCCTTAACAAGTCGACTGTCTTCTCTACAACAAGGCCCTTGACAATCGGTAAGTTCAGCTCCCTGGCTGACCCCTTACCACCACAGGCTCCACAGTCTATCATGGCTAGAACTCTCTTCCCCGTCGCCAACTGCAGCAACCCGTCTTGGACTTCGGTTCTGACGTCATATCTGGTGTCCGCTTTTCCCGCATCCTCTCCTGATGCTGATCCTTGAGTTCCCTTACACTCATCGCTGCTCTCTTGGATGACATAACCTGACTGTTACTCATCCTCAGCTTCGGACAGTCCTTCTTTATGTGAGTCAACTGTCCACAGTGATAACAACCTCTACCTTGAGTCGCTTTATTCCTACAGTTTTGGGTAGTGTGGCCAGACCTTCTACAAATGTGACATATGAGTTTATCCTTCTTGAAAATGGGAGGCTTGTTTTGCCAATGAGTAAAACATTGCCTCCCTCGGTCGCTCAGCTGTCTCTTGCGGGCCGTAAGGAACAGCTCAGCTGATCTCGCCACTTCTTCAAGGTCAGCTTGTCTCCTTTCCCGCAGATATGTAAACAAATCAGCAGGACTTGAGTCCAGGAATTGCTTTTTCACAAAGAAGTCTCTGAGAGCTCATATGTCTGTGGTGCTTCCGCCAGTTTATCTCCCTCCTCTGGTGAACAAGTGCGGAATCGCTGTTTATAACCTTCCTCTGTTACGTTATATCTCTTTTGTAGGACTTCCTTGACACGGTCATAATCCTTGGCTTCTTTCTCTGAAAGTCGACAAAACTTCTCTGACGCTCTTCCTTTCAGCTGTGCTAATAATAATGTGCGCAAGTTTTCCTTGGGCCATCCACTTATGGTAGCGAATCACTCATATCAAAGTAGCCAAGAATCAAGATCCACTTTTCTGTCCACAAAAGAAGGTAATTTGGGCATCTTAAATTTTAAACTCTCCCATTCACGAACCGATCTAATGCCGCCTGATGTAAGGTTGTGTTCACTTTGCTGACTTGCCTGTTCTTGTATCTTTGCCAACTCTAACTGTGTCATCATTTTCTTCATTTTTAACCTCTCTTCAGCTTGTGTCCTCAATTCCTCCAACTTTAACCTCTCTTCAGCTTGTACTCTAGCTTCTTGCTCTTCATCTTGTGACTTGCGCAACTTATCCATTTGTTCAATAATATTTTTTTTCGTCTCCTCGTAACTGCAGTTCTTTAGCTATTTCTTTAATTTCTTTAATGGACGACATTATGGAGCGTTATGATATGATAGTGATAATGAAAATATAGATGCTTTGAATTTGATTCTATCACGGACGAGCCCCTAGTGTAACAGATTTTGATGGGAGTGATCTTTTCGGTTCTGTTTGTCTTGGGATATGAAAATATACACAGTTAATCACACGTCCATAGAAAATGGTCGGAAGTCCGCAAGTAAAACTTGAAAACTGTTTAATCCAACACAAGAGGTAGAACCACTGTAGGTTGACTCATAAAACTCACTGTATAATCACTGACGGTAGACTTTACGTTTATTTAATAATCATTGACTGTAGGTAGACTTCATAATCACTCAAGGTAGACTTGAAGTTGACTGCTGAGCATAATTTCGACACTAATTTATACAAAACCTCGTCGAATCATCCAAAAAAAAAAAAAAGGACTAACATATATCGTAAGAGAATATTATTGGTGCATGTCATAAGCAACGCTCTCTAAAATAGCAACCAATTAAAACAAAGGTAAACACGGAGTAACGAGATCATTACTATGCTAGAACAAGGCCGGAGATTCCAGAAGAATCTTAGGCCATAGAAGTTCTTAGGACTAAAATACAAACATTATGCAACTAAATAAAACAATGTACATAGATCTAGTCTGTCCGCTACTCAAAATTACACGCCAATGCTTGGTGAGGTAAACAAGAGCAATAGGTTAAATTACAGCACAATGCGTTACATATATATATATATTTGTTGCTACCGTTTTTTTCCACTCTTACAGCATAATTATATATATATATATATATATATATATATATATATATATATATATATTTAACAACATGAGCTTTTTAAAAATCAATCCTCTAATCAATTCAGCTTACTGCAAACTCAATCAAAAGAAAAAAAAAACCCTTATTTTTCCTACTTGCAGGTAAGATATGCACAGAGAGATGAAAATACCTGGCCTGCTGACTACAATTCGGGTCCACTTGAGAGGAATTGACGCGTTCAGTGCCAAATAGACAGGAGGCTCTGATTCTTTGTTACAAGTTTTGTCGTTCTGGTCCATTAACCAGTCCAGTGTGAATTTTCCCACATTTTTATATCCTATAGATTCTGAATAGGATGATAGAAACATAAAAATATGATATTTTACCATCAATGCATAAAATATGGAGATTATTAAAAATTGGTTTCAATTTAGACCCTACATATGGCCATCATTGTGTCTGAACTGATCCTGGTCCTTTTTTTAAGACAGAGTGAAAGAAATGATTATGGTCTTTGAAGGGGTACTATACAACAGCTGTATAGTAAGATTCGCCGCACTTTAAATATCGGAACCAAATTTGCCGTGAAATTTTTATTCACTTATTAAATTTGTTATTTGCATTTCATCAGAAGAAAAATAGGGTTCTACGGGGAAAATCATTAAAAAATCTGCCCTCTAAATCAAGATGTCCACTCCACTCATTTCGCCGTTGTTTTCAAGAAGATGGTCATACTTCAGGCATTGACCTACTTAATACTTATACCTTGTTTGCAACTATTATTATTATTATTAAGATGCGAGCTTTCTAAGACTACTCATGAATAAAATGTGCTCTGAACGTTTTGCCTTATGCTGTCATGTTAAACATAATTCACTAAAGCATATATACGTATTATCGAGTTGTAAGAATTATAATGGCTGAAGTATGATCACTTCGCATAAACTTTAATAGTAACAAAAAAGTTGACACAAATATAAATATTGGTTAAAAAAAAACGTGTTTTTAATTTTTTTAAAAATGGTATGAAGCTTCAGTTAGTCTCAACAGTAAAACAAAATAGACGAGTAAACAAAGTTAAGCATGACGTTTTATGAATAGAAATTAACCAATTCCAGTCTATTTCATAAAAAATAGTTGCAAAGACATGTGTCTCATGTCCTCAAAGCAGTCGATTTTACTACCGCCAGTGTGATTCGGAATGGCTTATTATCATCGCGGGATAACACGAATCGAGATTCTAACATTATAATCCAGCACATTTTAAAGGACATTTAGAATATTTACTCTCTTACTTTTTGATTGAGATAGAAGACTATGTTTATAGCTTGAGCACAGTAGCTGCGACAGAGGCAGCTTAGTTTTAATTTCGTTCTTCTCTCCGTCATATTGAGAAAATACTGAAGTATGTGGGAATCTTTAAAATGTGTCCGTTGACCTCGGCTGAATTAAGTTGATAATAAGAATGTTTTGCTTTTTTTTTTTTAAATCTGAATTTATAAAGATCCTTTAAAACATTCATTTTCATGAAGACGCTAAAAAAGTAGGCAGATATAAATTCTTGTGAAACAGCATTTCTCTAAGCTCTTCCTTTACAACTTTATAGATTGTTCAAATAAGGTCTAGGAACAGACAAGGAAAGTACTGTTTTCTCGTACAATATCTCATGTAAATGTAGAGAAAAATTTTTAAAACAATTTTAAACAAAAAATCTTACCATATTGACAGGCAGGTCCAAACCAACCCTTTTCACAGCCTGATCTACAGGAACCATCGTGTTTATCACACGGGGCAGACCCAGCACAGTGACACTGGTACTGGCAGTTGGGACCATACCAACCTACGGAGCATTGTGCTGTTGAGTAAAACAAAAATACTTGTGTTATTAGTTATGGCTGAGTCACTATCTAATATAAGTAAAAACATAGTTGTTGCTTTATAGGGAAAAAATCCAAATGTGATATTTATTGTTGTTGAATCCCGTTTGTACTTTGTTGCTACCGTTTTTTTTTCCACTCTTACAACATAATTCTATGCTTAACATTAGACATATAGGGTAACATAACCATTGAATTTGAGAGGTTGTATTTAAAGTTCACCAAAATAATGTTCTTGAATACCGTGTAATAACCTCTGAAATGATTACTAGTAATTCTTCTAAACGTAATATGTTTATAGATTTGTGAATTTTTTAAATTCTAATTGAAATATTAGAAGTGGATATCAACAAGAACAACAAGAATAACAACAACAACAACAACAACAACAACAACAACAACAACAACAACAACAACACTCTAAGAATCTAGTTTTAAAACAAGATTATGTTCTAGATCAACAAACAAGACATAATTATTACGAGTGTCGTAGTAGAAACCAATCGGTCCAAAAGAGCTGAGCTAAATAATGTTAATTAGTACCTTTTTGTGACATATATTTAATAAATCTCTAATGATTTATTGAAATATCACATATTGCTTCTATCAATTTGCCATTTAAAACCTTTCCTAAATTGAAAAAAAAAAATAAAAAAATATTACAGAAAACGGATGGAAGCTTTGAG
>JAWDGP010002004.1:15000-41857 GCA_033675545.1 Elysia crispata
ACTGTAAATCATAGCAGCTCAACATTGGCTGTGGAGCCCCTGTAGGTGCTTATTTGCAAATGATAGTTTAAAATCCAAGCTTAGATCTAGAGGATGCTATTTAAGTCCTGCAATAATTATCACGTATTAAAAAAAAACGTTTTGATTTCATTTCATTGTAGATTAGGATCATTATGCTGTTTAATTTGAAACCAAAACTCTGTTTGCCGTAACAGTCGAAACGTAGGTGCGCCAATTAAATTTGTTCTTAGTTATAGTTAAACCTGCAATACATTTTTCTTAACTAAAGAGAGACAATGGTTTGAAAAAGTCATAAACTTGTTCATTTATTATACCTAAAATGATCGAATGTAGTATCCAAATTAAGCTTAGCGTGAAGATATTCTTTTTAACTATCTTTCACAAGACTGTTTATCGACCAAGATAAGTGCTTGTTTTCAAATTAGAACTTTACAGTTAATCTCAGATTTTGAAACCTCGATTTTTTCGAATATTGTTATTACAATTCACATCAAACTATCATTTTTAGACTAAAAACAAATAATACTCTGACTTACATCTATAAGACTGTTATTCTTAGTCTAAGGTTTGTTATGGAAACCAAGTATGTATCTGCTTTCAAATTACGTCTTCACATGTCATTCTTTTTCTTAAACAAGCCATTGCTCAAACCTGATTTGAAATCAATTTAAGTCCAGTCATTACAGCATTTCAATAAGTCATTTTATAATTTCATATTTTGATTCACAAGAATGGCAGTGCAAGGTAGTCCAAGCTTAGATATGGCACATCTGTTAATACTTGTTAAGAAATTAGAGCAATTTAATTAATTCTTTAAAAAGACAATCTACGCTTCCTTAAAGGATGTGTGACGAAAAAATCAAAACTCACCTTAACACACCTGATCTAAAAATCTTTAGCATACAAATTCTATGCTGTACAGGATGATGAGTACTGAAGGCAGATCTTTCCAGCCTGATGTTTGTAACAAAGAATTGTTGAATTCTTCACAAATCTAAAACTAATTTTTCAGCGGAAGGTATACATCTATGAAACAGTTAAAATCGATCTTTTACTTATGTTTTCCTTTTTATCAAAATAAAAGCGTCGACACAGGCTATCGAGAGTATCACGGTTACTGTTTTCTTAAATTCGTGTATTTAATGTTTTTAGATTCATTTTGTACTATCAATAAAAAGTACCATTGAATATTAAACTAATATATACTTCAAATTACAATTTCTATATTTGGACGCCATATCATGTTTATAGTATTTCCAACATCATAATGATTAAGGGATTAAGAAATTCTCAAAAAATTTCGTTGTATTTTTTTGTCATTTTATTTTATTCCATAAAAAAACAAAAAACAAAAAACAGCCAATCGTTTTTCGACGTAACCGCCATGCATGTGATGGATAGCGATTCTACATCTTTCATTTTATTGAAAAGACTTTTCTCTCTGAAAAGTTTTTAAATATTATCAGGATTATCTTCGATTCAAAGACATCCCGAATTTAACAAAATTAAAATATTTTCGACCTAAGGCCATAACAAGGTGAACTATTTTTAAATTATGATGTTGGAATACATAGGTGTCAACATAATTTCCACACCCCCCAAAAAAAAAATGCAGAAACAAAGTTTTTTCTTCTATTTTTTTAATTATCTTAGGCGTTGTTATAACTATAAATCTTTTTTATCCGGTTGACAAAAACAAAAACAAAACAAAAAAAGAAATTTGAATCTCGCCGATACTCTGCTAGAGGAGGTTGCGAAGAGTTAGAAAAGGATTTTCTTTAACCTAGACACCGAATATCAGCAACTGTTATTTTTTTGCCCATACTTAAAGCTTTCTGAAAATGCTAAGAATGTGGAAACGTTGAACATTGGCTTTGTTAGGTTTTTACAGACCTGTATTTTTCCGTTTTGTTTATTTAAGGGTCAAGGAGGCTATTATTCTTATGATGTGTTTCAGAAAATGCCACCTTGAGATCACAAAACAAGGACATTCTAAAGAGCTTTCTCAGCACGTAATTTTTTTCTTTACCTCTGTGTTTCTATCTCTGTCTATCTGTTAATCTGTCTGTTAGTCTCTCTGTTTCTCTGTCTGCCGTCTCTCTTTTTCTCTTCCTCCCTCTTCGAATAGTAGAAGCAGAAAAATCTAAATTCCACTCTAGACTGACAGATATATTACCGACTTGCCAAGTCAAGAACAGACGACCGAGCCACTGCCATCTTTAAAAAAAAATAAGATAATCTGTTGTATTTTTTTAAAGAATATTTGATTGAAGATTCAACCTAAGATCCGTCAGAGCTTAGTTTGTTTATGGACTTCACCGCTCTCAGAGAAATCTTTTTGCTCGTCTGTCTGCCTGTCTGTCTGTCTGACTTTCTGTGTCTGCCTGTCTGTCTGTGTGTCTGTGTGTTTCTGTCTCTCTGTCTCTGTCTGTCTGTCTGTCTGTCTGTCTGTCTGTCTGTCTGTCTGTCTCTGTCTGCCTGTCTCTCTGTGTGTCTGTCTCTGTCTGTCTGTCTGTCTCTCTCTCTCCTCTCTATCTCGCCCTCTCTCACACTCTTTCTCCATTTCAGTTAAGATTTGAGGCTATTTTGCCTATCTCTATTAAAAAATATGGACTTTTTCGTTCTTAGCATTTCAGCAGCTTAATGTATCCGAGCCAACGAGAGGGTAACTGTTTTAAATCATCCGATGTTTGAGATGATCATGGCTCATTGACTAAGTGCCTGGTCTAGTCTCAGCGCAGGTGGGATACTTATCCATTTCAAGAAATTATCGGTTAGGTGGTAACCATTATAAAGAGATTTATATCTATTCTTATTAGTACATCGTTTTCTTAAATCAAATGGAAGAAGCTACTTTTTATTACAATGCACCTCGGACTCAACGAAATAATACAGTTCGTTTAATGCAAAGTTCGTTGGAGCCATGACATAATTATAAAGGCACCTCAAGGGAAGTAACCATCCAAAGTGAAATTACCACATAATTATCTCACTTGTTTTAATAAAAAAAAAACATGTCTATAAAGAGAGTCTTGACCCTCCCCAACATTGCCCAAGTTACCGCCGCTTTGGCTCTTCGATCCTGTATTATGATTTTCCTATACGATGGCTGCCGCTCTCTGCCCCCTTCCTCTTCCTTTTTATTATCTCCTCCCTGTATGTCAATACTTTGCTCTCCCCTACTCCTATTATTACATGTACTATGGCATAAAGTATCCTATACCCTGGGTGCCCAACACATATATACTTCAAGCATTTTTTAACACCTGACAAATGGCCCCTTGATTGAATTTCATGTACTTAGTTTTTAAATAAAAAATGCATTATGTAGTGGATGTTGTCAATACTTGTAGTTCTTTGAACCCGAGGACGGGTCTGAGATAATTTCGTATGATACAAGGCATTTTGAGAAAGTCAATAAAAGGAAAAAAACCGGGGACTTAACTGAGTTTGTTGAATGCAAGGTGTTCTTTGAATCCAAGTTCATTGGATTCGAGGTGTAACAATTTGAAACTAGATAATTGTGTTACATCAGTGCTTTTCCTTTTTTTTTTTTTTTTGACTTTTTTCTATGTTTAGAGATCTATCAATCCATAATTCCCTCCCACAATTAAAAGGAAACGTATATGATGAATGTTAGAATTCTTATTTATATTATAAGATATAATCTTCTATGTTTCATTTCATTCATACATCTATTAATCAATAGTACTATTAAATGTAAACATGACTTCCACACAACTGACAGGCTATGCGCCCAGAAACTGCATAGTTTCTTTTTATGGAAATAGAACAAAATATGAACTCTCGGAAGTGAAAGTTCAAGAAAGTAATCACACCCGTGATTTATTCAATTCTTTAGAGGATCATACAGCTTAGATGAGGAAAAGTATAAAATAGTGTTAAGGTTATGGACTTTCTTTTACCGTCCGTTAAGTAAAGAATGATGGCAGGAATCTTCTAAAAGGTAACGTGCGAACTATCCATTCAAAGGAAAGCTGCACGTAAATATATTTTACAATGAGCTAACATCTCTCATCAAAGGTGAGCATGTATCAGTGACAAACTATTGTGCACGTTCAGAAACAGCTCCATCTTCTCTTCTTGATGCCAGAGAGAATATAAGCGACTGTACGGGTTTTGAGGGTTTAACTCAATCACCCAAATCGTTAACAATAATAATCACCAATGATATGAGCCGCTATCAATTGCTGAATTTAAAGTCGCTCTTGTCTTGAACAATTGGTTGGATGTTTGAAAATTGCTCTCCTGTAATCCCGATATCTGCGTACTGTTGAATGCTGTTAAAACAGTGCAATCTGATGCCTCACAATTTCAACTCACCGTCTTCCAATCCAATGGAATTGCCACTCAGGAGAAGATGAAGGAGAAGAAAGCGCGAATACATAATACCACAAAATTGCGAGGTGCCCAAAGTTTGAAAACAAATAGAGAAATTTGGGGCAAGTTGCAAAGCCAACATAAGAAAATATAGATGTGCCTCACAACATTAAAAAAGAAAATAATTATGCAAATCTATTATCGCTATTGCAAAAGCAGCCCGATGCGCTCATCAAATAAGAAACAAAAGGAAAGAAGAGACAAACAATGTTAGATTAAAGATGATTTTGAAAAACTTTACTGATGCAATTTCATATCCAGGCAAAGGTAAAAAAAACTGCTCAAAAAAGAGACAATAAAAGCCCGGCCCTGCGATATGATGTAAGAGGCATTGCTGAGATGCCACAGGATGGTTTTCACTGGTTACACGTAACGTAGCTTATTAAAGAAGCGCAGGAACAGAGAAGGTTCGGCATAACTCCACACACGTCCCTTTACCTCTATACCCCTAGGCATTTAGGAAATACCGAGTGGCTCAATTCGATTTTAAATAAATTGTTGGCCTCCACTCTAGTTATCCTACACACAAAAAAAAATTTATGATCACGACCGTGTTTTTACGTGAGCGAGGCCAAGAGCGTTTGTCCATCAGAGAAAAGAGTTATATGGGAGCCAGAATACCTATTACACAAATCAAAACAGACGAGATTTCACTGTGTTTCTAAATTAAGTGTTTGGTCCCTTTTTAGTCTTTGACTAAGTCGGTTAAAAATTTGACGTCCTTCAGCGCAATAAAACAATTTTAACGAGGATTGTTACAGTTGTTACTAAGGCGTTCTCCAAACTTCGAAATTATAATGTATTAAAAAAGCAACAACATTACTGTATGATAACCTCCAGGTTTGAGGCACTCTAAAACAACAACAACAACACAAAAAATATTATGAATGTCAATTAACAGGTATGCTTCAATCAATAGGAGTCCTTGTGTTTATTACACTTACTTTTGACCATTTTATTTCTGACAGAAGAGGAGACGATAAGTACTTCGATTTGGGATATAATGAAAAAAAATTAAAAGAAAAAGAAAATGTATGCGACTCCAGGCATTTTTTTTCCATTTTATTCTGCGACATTAGTTGTTTTTATTTTTTTGTTGTTTTTTTTTTATTCCTATGTAGCTTCATGAAGAAATTACTATTGTTTCTGGCCTCGATATGAACAATAGACAAAGAATAAACAAATATATTTCTTTTCATTTTTTTTCTACATATTGCTTTTAATGTTGCTTTTTTGTGTGTATGTGAGATAAACGTGTCGAGAATTAACTAGGTAAATGTTTACATTAGTGTTTTTTTTTTCCTCTCAATTAATTGAGTACAAAACAGTCGATTCATCTAGGGCCATGCTTTCACCGTCTAGATCTTGTCTAGCTGAGCGGGTTCAGCTCCCTCTGATCTGTGATGATTTTAATGCTTGATTGGTTGAACTCCTTTAAGGCATTTCAACTTTTAGGGCCACATAATATTATGGGGCCGTGCCTGAGGAACTGGATTTGCTTCCTTTCAGCCTCAGAAGGAACTACCAAGTGTAACGTCACAGTAATCTCTCTAGTGACAGAGACTACCAGGCTCCCTGTGAGATCCTGATTTAGTCCAAGCTACGATTTGGAAGCGGGACTTCTATGCTATCAGCCAAGCGCTCTACCGACTGAGATACGTGGCATCGCGAATATCTTCATACAGCCTCTGGGCTTACAGCGGTTCTTAGATTGTTGCATTGCAAGGAGTCTTTGTTTCTGGAAACCGAAAAGAGGTGTGTGTGTGTTTTTTTTTTGTTTGCCCCAGGCCTGCTTTATTGCATTGACGAAGCAGTATGTGTTTCTCTTTCTAAAAATGACAGGGATGAAAAAGTACACTGACCTCGCGCAGACCTGTTTTTACCCTAAATAAGTAGAAGTGTTTAAAAATACCAATATATTTTCAGTTCCCACTGAAGACTCATTATTAAGTAGACCAATAAAATAAGCAGCTATGAATTCCCTTAAAGCAGTTACATAATCACACTTTCAATATTTTATGGTTCTGTCTTAACATGTCTGTTCTATGTATGTATATAATAAGGGATGATTTTCTTCACTCGTCCTTGTTGTCGGGCCCAAAAAGTTTGCAGGGTCTTATAGTCGCCCAACATTATCTAGAGGTTTGCAAGCTTGAAAATGATCTCTACTTTTACCCGCACGGTTGTTACTTTGTATCGTGTAATGCATGGCACAGTGCGTCTATAAGAGTAATTGTCTTGAATCAAGGTTCGTACTGCAGCACGCTTGTATATGCTTCATATAGTACCATAATTATGACATAGTTGTGTTCCAGTAAATGTTTCCGTCCTATTATCTTGCTTCTGTAAAATTAAATTTGCTTTATAAAATTGTAACTTTTGTTTATAAAATTCTAAGTCATTATACACTTCTTTATCCAGTAGCTTTTTAGACATGTACTGTCTATGCAGGTCACGGAGTTTCCTTCAGTTTCCCGCGATGGAAGTAAAGTTCATTCTGAGGAGACACATGCGAGCTACTGGACATCGCAGCAGCATTGAAGCCTTAACAATTGTATATAATGATTTTAGAGATCAAACTACACCGGGCAGCATATTCATTATTATATCTGTTCTTAACCAGAAAGAAATCAATTTTAATTCATTTGCCTAGTAGAGTAAAAAGGGGAAATTGTCGCATTAAACTCTAGTTTCAGTTCTGTTTTAAATCATTGTCTTCTGAACTTTTTTGCCCTACTAGGAACACAATTTATAAAGAAACAATTATGTGTGTATACTGTTAAAGAGATAAATTACAATAATTAGTGTCACATGCTATTAGCGTCCTTAAAGTTAAACACTTATTATTGATTAATGCTATATCTAAAGTGAACTTCTCCTTTGACGAGATTTCCAAGAAAGAGAAACAAGACCACTATCACCTCATCCCCCCGCCCCCCCCCCCCACAAAAAAAAAGGATGTGTGTGATACTGTAGACTATATGTGTCTGCGCTTACAAAAGTGCCGAGAAGTGTTAGTGGAGCGCCCTCTCAGTTGCTACTCGATGACTCGTGAGTCGTCGCCTGTCCCTAGATTTAACTTTAGGCCCTCGGATCGGAGCTTACCGCCCCACGGCTCGGGAAGTGCCGTGCCGCGGATCGGGACGTGCTGTGCCCGCGGCACACTGAGCCATGGGACCCGATACTCGATGGGTAATAAAATAATGAGTAGACGTCAGCACTAGTTCTTGGTGTGGGTCTCTCATATCTATAAGCCTACAACTTTTAGAATGCTCGAGCATTGCCAAGCTTTTTTGTGTTTGAGTGGGGAGCCAACACATTCCGTTTGGAACAGTTTAATACGAGTGTTAGTTTAGCACAGTAAAATATTTGAATGATGATATTGCTTAGAATGAATATGCCAACATCGAAAACAAAATATATCACAAAATATTGTTGTTGGGTGTTGTAATTCGATCTGTCTCGTCTCATTTGTGAGGCATTAATATTAATTGAACTCTGTTCTTCCCTAGAACAAAGTAGGCTAAGTCACGCGCATGACCAAGGTTCTCGTTTGACAACTACGAGTGAAGAGAGCATGAATATTCTAATCGATAGTGCTTATTTTTATTAGTGTATTAACTTCATTAAATCAAGTTGAAGAAGTTCAATAAATCGGAAGGTATAACTAACGAAATAAATCACTCATAGATAAAGAAAAACTACAAGTGACCATTCACAATGATCAAAGTTGCACCCACGGACCGTAACCTCCCTCTAGACGACAGCCCTGCCATGCACCGAGAGCATTAATCAATGATTTGTTCTCAGACACAAATCTGGACGAGAGTGTCCATCGCCCTGTCTATGTTGATGGTGCAGTTTGTTAAGCCCATGAGCCTAGTACAGACACATATAATGATAGCATTGTCACTCGATTCAAATAACAAAGAAACACTGAATTGTCAGTGTGCACATCTTGAGAACAAGCAAAATGTTTACAAAAACTGTTATGTACACTCCAGCAACTAATAAGTAAACCTCTAAATAGAGATTGCAAAACATACGAAGTCAAAATTTGAAATAACGTACCTAATTTGACTTTCAAAACGTCAAACCTGTCGCCAATACAAAAAAATTTAAAAATTCAATATTTGGAATAATGAATCTCATTTGACTTTCAAATAACTTGAAGATCCTACGTCAAACCTGTCGCCATCACAAAAAAGCCCTTAGCTCCTTTCCTTCTTTTTTTCATATGAACAAATGAGCATTAGTGATACGGCTTTGTTTGACTTTCGTGTCGTAAGAGCTAAACCATTCCGAGGACTTTCGTATCTCTCAACTTTAGTTTCATTTTCTCGTCTTTGACCGGTTCAGTCAGTGACATGTCTATGACTCGAGCCAAGTTGTATGCTGTTGGCTGTCCTATTCCTTCATCTGGCTCGTATTTGGCAGCAGTTGCTGCTTCTTTATACCAGTCATCGTCCAGTTCAACGTCACTGTCCCCTAAGTTCGACGCGCCACGCTTGGCGCCTGATTGCCCGAGATTGGTACTCCTGTCTCCCTGACTCATTGTCGGAAAAATCCTCTCATCGCCTGACATTGGGAGGCGCAGGTTATTATCATCTCATGTCTCCACTATCTGTTCGCTCTTTCTACCAGTTTTCTTCCGACTAACATTCTTTTTTAATGAGGAGAAGAGTCAGGAGGTGCAGACGACGAAGATGAGCACGATGAAGATGAGGAAGAGGATTATCATTTTCGCGTTTTTACCATTAGAAATGTCACCATATTTTCCATCATCATGTTATTTTGGCTTACGGTACTCGACAAATCATCCGTTTTGGTGTCTTTATATCCATTTGTCCCAGCATCATTGATCGTAATCCATTAAACTGGGTTTGTCTAGTCGACAGAACTCTCAAATATTGCTTTGAAGGCTTGAGAAATAATGTGTTTTGTTAGATAATTTGCCCACAAGGCGTGTAGTAATTTGCTTTAGAGAGCGTGGTAATTTGCCCATAAGACTTATGTATTAATGTGCTCAGAAAGTGGGGTAATTTGCGACAAGACTTGTGAGGTAACCTGCTCTGAGAGCTTTGTTAAATGTGAAATTCTAGACTTTCGAATATTTTTTAACCGAGTATTAATAAATCAATCAATGAATAGAAAGTTCGACCTCAATACCAGGCCAACTTTGAGTGTTCGTACCCGTCAAGTTATATTCAGATCAAGATCTGAGTTTTCATTTCGAGAAAATCCAATAAGTGGATCTAGAACAAAGTAAATTCTTCACCCGAGTATGGAAGGTAAATCCAGAGAAACTCGGTACACAATATTATGCCGATACAAGATCTTTGCTTGTCATTCAACATTTTTTGCTATGAGATTTAAACCGGTTTTAAGGATTACATCTTACATTTTTTGACCTCAACTTTTTAGTGAATATTTTTTTTTATATTAAGTATCATTCTGTTCGTCCTATCACTCTTGAATAGATACAGCGTCTTTATGTTATGAGGGAGTATGACCTCTCCTCTTAACAATTGTTGTAGTTTATTAACTATTACCTTCTTCTCTTCCTTATCCTTATTTTCCTTTTTTTTGGGAGTGGATATTGCCAAGAAATGAAATTGCGTAAGTTAAGTGCCTTACAATTTTGTTGAGCGCATCTACTGCTTTTGCAATAGCGATAATGGCTTTGCTTATGTTCTTTTATAGTGTTGTGGGCATGGGGCGCATTGTCTATTTCCTTATGCTGGCCTCGCAACATGTCCAAAATTTCTCTATTTGTTGTCTTCACTTGGAGCGCATCGCAATTTTGTGGCATAATATTGCTCTATCTTCTCCTTAATGGGGACAGAGATTGTTATGACAATGACCAGTTGTTCTGAGATCGGCTCACCGACTTCTTTTACTTTAAATTCATGAAGCACATCCTTGAACCAATCTCTCCCCGAGTCTGGCGTCCCTGAAACTATTTCCCCTTTGCCAGCGAAAAGCGGCGCTATCACACCAGCAATAAGTTTCTCCATCGAGACCGTGTGACAAAGGCCTTGGGCGAATCCTAGATGGTGGACGGAACCCTGGCCTACAGGATACGTTATTCCAGAGGGCTGTGGTGGAACGGGCGGGATCTAACTAAGTTTGAGTTTAGAAGACTCCTCACGCGTGTGAGATGTACGACCTAGTAGTGCTGCGGCAACGCAGCAACAATGACGGCACATCGGGTAGATGCACGCTACTCGGTACTGTGCCGTGCCGTGGGATTCATGCTAGCTTCTCAGCGGCTCATGCGTACCGTTGATCTCGAGCTAATTCTATGCTTAACATCGTGCACAGCGTGCAGACAAGTAGGCGACATTTTTTTTTGTTTGTTATAGACATTCCCGCCAGACATCAGTCAGCGGTCAGCACGAATCTCTGGCGGCGAGGTCAGCGCTGCGCAAGGGAAATTTAAGGGAGGGGAAAGGTGGAGAGGGAGAGGATGCAGTAGGATGCAGTAGTGAAATGATAACAGAAACATCAACGGAAGAAAGTAGACACTCCTCAGGGTATTAAATGGCAACCAGTGCAAGGTTTGTTTTATGCACATTAAACTGGTCTCTTCATTCTTCTCTGCTCTTGGGAATTAGAATCATGCTCTCCGTTTTTCTCTTTACTTATTACATTTTTGTCCCTAATGCTTATTGCGCTTTCAAATAACGAGTTTATACCATTTCAATGAAATCACTTACTGTTGACGAAAAAAGCATTTATACTTTTTTTTTTTTTTTTTTATGAACAAATCTAGTAGCTGCTGCTATGTGAATGTTCGTTGATTTTTTTATACTTAATACATTTCAGTTGCAACAGCACGCTCAGGTTATCATTTATTCATTAATATTATTATTATTATTATTATTATTATTATTATTATTATTATTATTATTATTATTATTATTATTATCCTTATTATTATTATGATAAAAAATGACATATTCATGTTACATGCATTACTCGGATGTAAATATCCTATTGTTTCGCATCATCTCTGCTTTCAAGTCTCCGTTTGATCCCCTTAAATTATATAGTTTTTACTGAATTCGAGTAGAACCCAGCTATGCGATCTAGTCATGACTTTTCTCCGCCCACTCAGTGAATGTTCTTGAGTTGGAGAGCGCTCTGGAGCCAATGGAGAAGAAGAAGAAGAAGAGGAAGAAGAAGAAGAAGAAGAAGAAGAAGAAGAAGAAGAAGAAGAAGAAGAAGAAGAAGAAGAAGAAGAAGAAGAAGAAGAAGAAGAAGAAGAAGAAGAAGAAGAAGAAGAAGAAGAAGAAGAAGAAGAAGAAGAAGAAGAAGAAGAAGAAGAAGAAGAAGAAGAAGAAGAAGAAGAAGAAGAAGAAGAAGAAGAAAAAGAAGAAGAAGAAGACGAAGAAGAAGAAGAAGAATGTATTCTTTCTTTCATTTGATTTATCAGGTTGTTCAGTATATCAGTATTCTATGGAACTACATGGACCTCTGCTATACTTGTCTTGTTACATCCTTTCTTACCAATATCTATTTCTTCGTGGATTGATAGTGTATTATACTTGCAGAACAAGTCAGAAAAAAAATTATATTCTCTACTGGCGTGCAAAACTCAGATGGCGAGGATAGTAATATTAATTCAATTTCCAGCAAAAGACAGGTGTAGGCCTGTGTACTAAAAGGCTAGCGAGTTGAAAAATAGTGCGTATTATTCCCCAGTAGTCTGGGGAAAAGTTATGTTGCCCGGAAGGTTTGGGTAAAATAATCACCCACTATGCTATGAAAAATTATATTGCCCAGAAGGCGAAACTATCTTGCCCAGAAGGCGAATAGTGTTATGCTCGGGAGAAAAATAGTTATTGTTACCTAGAGAGCGAGTTAAGAAATTAAAACTCATAGAATGAAGAGTCAGAGGATCAGGAACTATAAAATAATAATATTGTATGTGTGATTCAAATGGGGAAAAAAAGCTCACGTCTAGAAACTAGATGATCAGCTTCATTGTCTGTGATTTGACCAAAAGGAAAAAAAAAAGTCTTATTTTGTATGGACTCCCTCGCAATATACTATGTATATCCAAAAGAAACAAACAATAACTGTCATATAGTCAGTATCGGAAAAGATAATAATAAAACATATGAAGATAAGTAGAAATCCGAATCAAAGGCAGAGCACGGAAAGACGTGTGACCACGTTAAGCGCAACGCGTGAAGTTACTGGAGACGGTCGAAAAGAAGCTTATTAAAGAAGCGAAGGAACGGAGAAGGTTCGGCTCCACACACGCCCTTTTGCCCCTAGACCTCTACACGTTTAGCCAATACTGAGTGACTTAAGTCGCTTAGCGAAATATTATGTAGCTTTGAAGCCGTGTATCTCTCTTAAAACAATTTTTAACGAAGATTGTTACAGTTGTCACTAAGGCGTTATTCCAACTTCGAAATTATAATGTATTTAAAAAGAAACAACATGACCTCATGATAGCCTCTATGAGATATACATATATATATATATATATATATATATATATATATATATATATATATACATATATGATAAAAAGGACAAAAAAGTACATTTAACACGCCCAGACATAGGCTATTTTTTACCCTAAACTGGCAGTATTGTTTTAAAATACCACTCTCTTTTGAGTTTCCTCTGAGGACTCATTATCATGTAGTACATTGAATGAGGCAGCTACAAATCCTCACAAGGCTGCTATATGATCACAGTTTAATAATATATGGTTTTGTCTAAACATGCCTGTTTTATATATTCCAGATAATTTTCTTTTCTAATGTTGAAAGAGAGAGAGAGAGAGAGAGAGAGAGAGAGAGAGAGAGAGAGAGAGAGAGAGAGAGAGTGAGAGAGATTGTGTGTGTCTGTGTGTGTGTGCTACAGATTGAGCGTTCATATATAAAACTAAATTGTTTTTTTGTTGTTGTTTCTTTTTACAGTAACCGCAGTTTGAATATTTTTTTTTATCAACAAAGAAACGCAACGTTATAGCCATCCTTTTTCCTGTGTAAATCATCATGTCTGACTGATAAAACAAGTTAGACTTTATTGAATTTTGCTGCCATTTCAAATCTATATTGGCTCAAAAAAAAATAAAAAAAAAACAAAACAAAACAAACAAAAAAACTGTGTAGTGACAAAAGCGGTCATAATTCAAATCTGAATGCATCCCATTTTTCGAAAGGTCTGTCTTAGGCAAAATCTTAAGCAGCTTCATATATTATCTACTATACACAGACTGAGTGTAAAATCATCTACTCGAATGTAGAGGTAGCAAGAAACGACCGTAACAAAATATCTTGGCCATAGATCATGTCTCAGTCCTTAAATAAGCGCCCGCTGTCATTGCTCGCTCCACTGTTTGCTCAATGTTTTCGGTTGAATCAGAATAAATTTGTATTCTAGTTTATAACAAAGCACAACTAATAGGTCCTTCGCGGGTTCAAGAACTAGGCGTCACTCAAAGGTTTAAAGATTCCATCTTTTCAGCTCCCTTCAGCCCGACTTATCCTAAACTTTGATAGGCAAAAATGCCTTTACCTTGCAGACTATGATAGAGATGGGCAGACTATATGAAAAAAATACTCTTTTCTCAGGCGCTTAGTATGTTTATTTGGATTATACTTATTTAACAGAGCCTTCGTGCTTGATAGCAAACCTGTTTTGACGGGCTCCTCTTCTTCGTGCACGATGAAAATACCCCAGGCAAGATGAGATTCAAGCCGATTAGAAGATCTCAACATCTATAGGTAGCCTGTTTTTCGAGCAGTGAGGATTGTGTCTAATGACAAATTATAGTTCTGAAGTAAAAAAAAAAATAAGGGCTGGGCCTTCTCAGGATAATTCCATAGAAAAAGTCGACCCAGAACTGTCTTTTATTTTCCAAATGGACTTGTAGGTAAATCATTTTTTGTTGGGTTAATATGGACATTAAAGACCTAGGCTGACCAATCTACTAATGAAATATAATTCGCCATGTCTATAAATCTCGCAAAAGAGTATGAGATATACTTTTTGAAATCTCAATCTTTACAGAAACTAAAGTATCGTAATGCTCTGATCATATTAAGAAGGTCCACGAAATCGAGAACAAGAACTTATCTTGTCAACAGTCAGTGTCGTTACATCATCATCGCCACCGACCACCCGCCCGTGTCTACATCAGTGCTAACCAAGCGATAATTAGGTTTTTGAGCAGTGGGGTGGGTGTGTTGTTGTAGTCCAGCACCAGATGTTTTGTCTTCTTCACGAAATCAATAAAATTGTATTATATTAGTAAGTAAAACTCTTCTATTTTATGGTTTTTATTGTGCATACCAATAACACCAATTTGTATTTTCCACAAACAAAAACTAATGGTGCTCTGTGTTTTTTGCTACAATAGTTCCACATAATGTTTAAGTAAGGAGATGCCTCAAAGATATAAAATTTCTAAATTACATCTATAAATCCAGGCAAACACTTTTCGGTCCTTTTCACTTCAAGCCTCTTCCTTATCAATGCTTAGTACCACATAAACTCATAGATATCTATAAATATATTTTCTACCCAAACTCCTACTCCTAGATCTACTGCTGCTACTACTACTACTATTGCTTTTTGCTTTGATCATATAAAGAACGAATATACGTAAAGATAGAAATCTTAAGTCTTCTAACTAGTAGCGACTAAAGGTTCAGCAAATATATATTCGTAAAAACAAAAACAAAATAAAGTCCTACTATATTTAAGACACTGTTGATACAATATGAAGAACAGTTGCCTCTTTTGATGATTGTACGGTTCACAATGGCATACAGTCATCTCCCGATAATCAAGTTTCTGGCCTAGAACAATCGTCTTTCTTCTTATTCCTACCAGTTTCTTTGCAACTCAGGCACTCGGTTTACCGACTGCTTTATTTATATATGCATATTCTCACTCTCTCCATCTCTCTGTATGATTTTTCTCTCTCCGACTCTCCGAAATATTTATCCATATGTTTGTCTGTCCGCCTGTATCTCTCTATACCTCTTTCTTTCTGTCTCTGATGTTCTCTCTATCACCATTAACTTCGTCTGACTCTATCTCTACAACTGCCAGCCTTTCTCTCTGGCTCTCTCACTCTCAATCTCTCTCTCACTCACTCTCTCTCTCTCTCTCTCTCTCTCTCTCTCTCTCTCTCTCTCTCTCTCTCCCTCCCGTCTTTTTCGTTGCCTCCGTTTGTCGATCTGCCTTTGTCTGTCTGTCGCTGTTTATCTGTCGGTCTGTTTATCTCTCTCTCTCTCTCTCTCTCTCTCTCTCTATCTATCTATCTATCTAAGTATCTATCTATCTATATATATCTCTCTCTCTTTATCTATCTATCTATCCATCTTTTTTCTGAATCACAAACAATGTTTTTGTGTTGTTTTCTTACTGCGGGTAAACTTAAGCATCATCAGTTCAAACCACAAGTTTGACTAAGATTACAAAGAGAAAAACAAAATGTTTTGGTCTTTTTTTTATTTCAAGTAATTTAGTCTGGCCGTGTCTAAGCAAAGATCCCACTCTTTGAAATTGAGATAGAACATAACAACTTAAAATGTCCATAAGAATAAGCGTGATATATAACGAGGTTTCTTTCCAACATATTTTATTGATATCGTTGAAAAAATCAGTTTAAATTGAAGCAAAAAGATAAGAAAAAGTAAAACAACTGCTATATCTAAAATACATAGTAAAAGAACAAATTCAAACTCCATGCACCTGGCTTTCAATTCAAGTATTAGCTCTAGGCCTGTAAAATATGATAATTATAATGTTTACCAAGAACATAAATACTTAAGTAAATTACCTAGAAACTAAATGGACAGACTAAAAGAAGGGGAGAGGGAGATAGATAGATAGATAGATAGATAGATAAAGAGAGAGAGAGAGAGAGAGAGAGAGAGAGAGAGAGAGAGAGAGAGAGAGAGAGAGAGAGAGAGAGAGAAACCTTTGAAAATAGTTTAAAGGAGGTTAAAACATTTGAATCAGAAAGGAATATTTAACCAGATCGACCAAGTAATATCTTCATGGACGAAGACATCACTTTATAGTTCCCTGCATTGACTTTAAGGTGATGCCACTTTCCTTGACTTCTGGCAGATTTCTTTAAACGGTATCAGGATTATAAGGATCGCAAAAACTTCGTGGAAGACAGGAAAAACCTAAAGAGTTTGAAATGACAACAGAAAAATAATTCTAATATGGATGAAATTGTAGTAGTAGCAATAGTAATAGTCGCAGTAGTAGTAGTAGTAGTAGTAGTAGTAGTAGTAGTAGTAGTAGTAGTAGTAGTAGTAGTAGTAGTAGTAGTAGTAGTAGTAGTAGTAGTAGTAGTAGTAGTAGTAGTAGTAGTAGTAGTAGTAGTAGTAGTAGTAGTAGTAGTAGTAGTAGTAGTAGTAGTAGTAGTAGTAGTAGTAGTAGTAGTAATAGTTGTAGTAGTAGTAGTAGTAGTAGTAGTAGTAGTAGTAGTAGTAGTAGTAGTAGTAGTAGTAGTAGTAGTAGTAGTAGTTTTAGTGGTAGTAAGAGGAGGAGGAGGAGGACGACGACGAGGAGGAAGAGGAGCAGCAGCAGCAGCAGCAGCAGTTTTCGTTATGAATATATCTCAACACTTTGTTTTATAATTTTAAAAACTAGGAAAAAATGTCAAGAGAAAACTATCAATGGTTCTCTGACAAGAATAATCATAAAGAAAGATAAACGTAAGCAGAAGCCTACCGACGAGAAAAAAAAATATGAAATAAAAAGATACGATCCAACCTCCACAGCAAAACCAGAGCAACGACCAGAGCGAAGACAACGACAACCACAACAACTGCTACAATAGGTGGCACAGCAGAGTCTCCTGTATTACCACTTTGTTCGTCAGTCGCTGTCAGAATAAGAAAAGGATAGCGATATTTCGAAGAGTGGGAGACTTTCATAGGTTTAGATACTGTGTTTTCTCTAACTAATTGTAAATCATTAATGATTTTGAAAAAAAAATTCTCATTTTTTAACATTATAACATTTATATATATATATATATATATATATATATATATATATATATATGTATATAAACATATACACGGAAGGGGGAAAAATACTTTTACCGCATAATGTGGGTCATGAAATAGAGTATCATTTTTTTCCCCGATAAAACAGCAGATTAAGATATTTTTATATGATTCTAATGAATAGCTTTAGAAAGGTTCATTACATCAAGTGAAAAATCATAATATGTCACTTTTTAGTATATATGACAAGTGATCTTCAGGTAATTTCTTTAAATTTAAGCTTGGCGATAACTAAATTCAAAAGAATTTAGATCAAACTTTTTACTTGAGAATGTATCGTCTTGCTGAGATAAAGAAAATAACATACAAACGCTTGAATCTTAAACATTAGCTTGGCCAAATGCTTTACATGTTATATTCTTCAAAGCAAAGTAGATTCATAAAATGTTAATGTGAAACTGGTAAGTTCAATAAATACAGCTATGGCCCGTGAGTGGGGTCACTTGAAGGCTATATTAATTGCTTGGTTTACATGGTTTTAGGTGAGTCACCTTCACGATCCCTTTATCTTTTTAACATTCTCCGTAACATGTTCTAAACATATATCATGTGAGTTACCAAGATTTTTTAAGAACATGAATGTACATGACGAGAGAGAGAGAGAGAGAGAGAGAGAGAGAGAGAGAGAGAGAGAGAGAGAGAGAGAGAGAGAGAGAGAGAGAGAGAGTGAGAGAAAGAATAAGTGAGCACTAAAACGTTGGTCGTATGATATATGGATGTGACCATGTATATCAGGGTTGAACACAGCGCATTGGTGAAAAACTAAACCATTGTGCGTGTGTGTGTGTTTTGTTTCAGGGGTAGATCGAAGAAATATTGGAAGGCACGAACTTATCATCAGGGGAGTCGCACACCATGTCCAGGTGACTGTGAATTCAGTGACAATCGTCTATTGATCTATATTTTTTTTTCATTTGTACCATGGCTCAGGCGCACCTGAAACATCACTGTAGGTAAGCTGGAGCTTACCATCACTGAAACGCTCTTGGTTGTTTAATATTCTGTTGAGAGTAATAATGATAAACGAACTCCTACTATTGTAGAATGTCGAGTGCCTTCCCCTAAAACCGTTCCTTCAGAAAATTATTCTAAGAACCTGATTTCCAAGTCTAAAAAATGATAAGATATTTAGACCATTGTAATTTAAAGTCATGTTATTTGCACAAATTTTTACCTGTAGTCTCAAATGTATAAGTATATATAATGGAAAGCATGTTTTTGAAGCTTATTGAAAAGAAAATACGGGCATATCGTAAATACTCCCTCTCACTTGACTTGAAATATTTGCCTTTCTATGAATTCAATCAGAGCAGTTATTCGAGTTATCTCAAATAATATCACTAAAAATGCGTTTGTTTTATATGCCAATTTTTTTTTTGCATGAATAAAAACAGATAAAAATGAGTTACACATTAATCGAATGAATTTGACGATATTTATCAGAACCTAGATAGACAGATATTTGAAGATTTAAAGAATTACTAAAAAGTTGAACAGGCACGTAGATAACCAGATGGCCGTAAGAAAGAGACAGAAACTGTGGAAGAGAGATAGAACGAAGGAGAGAGATAGAGAGAGAGAGAAAGTGAGAGTGACAGTGATATATATATATATATATATATATATATATATATATATATATATATATAGAGAGAGAGAGAGAGAGAGAGAGAGAGAGAGAGAGAGAGAGAGAGAGAGAGAGAGAGAGAGAGAGAGAGAGAGAGAGATTGGTTACATTCCTCAAAGACCATTAAAATAGTAATAGTTGCTCCATCTTAAGATTAAACAGTTACAATTGTAACTTTAGTAAAGTTCATTTTATCAAAGATGTTTAAGTAACTATAAAATAAATGAGTTAGATTTTACAAAAGTTTTTTTTTTAATTCGAATTCACATGCAGGGTGTCCAGACTCTATGCAGCTATCTTTACAAACCTTTGTCTCCGAGACAGATTTTACATGTTTTTATCACTCTTCCTTCACATCTTGACTCTCATTCAATTGATACAAGTGACTCTGGTGGAACAGCGCAAATTTTAATGAAAAAAAAAAGATATTCTTTTATAGTTTGAATGACTCCATCAGGTAATAAGGTTATGCAAAAAAAATAATGTTTACTCTTTCCGTACATCACATATTTTTTTTTATTTAGTTCTTTGATTATATTTACGTATAAATTCCTTTCCAGTTACTGTTTCATTCCAACAGCCGTCATAAAATAATTTATAATATTCAAAACTGTAATATTAACAAGTATTTTTCCACTCTGATATGATGGGACCAGGCACCTTCAGATTGCGGAAGGAAAAAACAATCTTAGGACCATAAAATCGAATATTATCTCATTCGATCCGTCGCTCTCACCTAGTGATCCTTTCTTTTCAGTACGTAATACCATATAACGGCAAGATTGCTCTAAGTCGTTAATGTTTCGAGTACAATGGAAATATTATAGGAGTATACATCATGATTTAGAACTAGCTACTCGGCGTCCTTCAGGAACATGGTTTTAGGACATTCTCATCTTTTGGCTAAATATATTGCAGACAATGAAATATTCAGAGTACAGAGTTTAGAAGATCATACTTACAACAAACAGGCTGATTCATGGAAAACCGGAAAGGAAACTAGATGTATTTATTCATACAAGATGAGAAAAAAACAAAAGACAAAGCAAGAGTCATTTGTTGTGATTCAGAGTCAAGTGTTTATTTTTTCGTTTTTCTTTTCCTTTCTTCCTGCTCCACACATTATCTTTCATCCCTTAATTTTCCCAAGCATCTTACTTGTGTTTCCGCATAATGAATATAATAATACTGAACCAGATCAAGAAACTATGGGCAATGTTTTACATGAAAAATATTGTTTAAATTGAAATACTGTCTGACTTATAATTTTCTTTTTTAGATTGTGATCTGCTCTTTAGATCTCGCCCCAAACTGTGCTATTCGTTTAAAGACGAATGTATTGTTAAAATCAACACATTACGCTGTCTATCTAAATGATCTGTTCTTCTTAAATTGAGACTCAAATAAAACCCTGATTTTGATCAATGCCACTTACTGCACGGACGTGCACAACGCGTGAAAACAATCCCTGATTAGCGGTACGCTTGCAATATCTTTTAAAAAGACGAAGCAGGTAGGTTGGATGTATTGCTCTGTCATTAATTTCTTCCTCATAGAAAGGTAAAGAGAGGCCCCGGCATTCGCGTTATTTATATTTTATGAGACTGCCAAGGAAACTTGTAGGAGTTTCAACATTTCAAAAATCACATTTCGCTCACACTGCAATAACTTTGTCAATCTTTGTCTTCACTCATACAGTGTAAGCAATGAAAGACAGGAGTAACTTTCTTGCTTTTCTAAAACCCAAATTGTCAACAGTAAGGCATGATTGCGACAAGAAAGGAAATGGACCCCACTGTAATGTGTTTTAGAAGGCTCCTGTCACCTGTGCAGACTGGATGATGGTAATTCTGATTGAAAAGTAAACTAAACATAGCCAGCCAAGGTTTCTCGAAGGCTTTAACTTGGCGTCACATCTCAGAGATCTACGATACGGCGATATTTCAATACTGTATAAATAATAACAGCATCATCTTGTTTTAGTGTGTCGTTAATTCAGTTAAAAAAGAAAAGTTCGCGCATCAATTTTTTTTTAGATCAGAATGATCAGCAATATCTAAGTTTTCTCTAGAGCAGATTGCTTTTTACCATCCAAATTAAAATGGAATTTTTAAGACGTAAATTCTTGCGACTACCATGTTCTTCTCCTCGATATTATGACTCTATGAGATTTGGATACTTAGCTAAAGCCACAGCTGATATATATATATATATATATATATATATATATATATAGATAGATAGATAGATATAGATATAGATATAGATATAAATTAAATAAAAAACACTTGGAAAAACATACACGTGAAATTAAAATTACTCATATTTTTATGACCTCAACGTGATTAGATTCTAGTGCATGGTCTGTGAATCAAGCATTCGGTACCTTATGTTTTCCTTTGTTTCACATAATAACCAAAAGCTTTAGCCCTGATCAGACACACTCTAATTTATATAATCCTTTTTTTTATAACAAATGCTACTTATTACCTATAAAACCTGATCATGTGTAGGTATGATAAATTTTGCGCCGAAAAACGCAAGTAAAATGTTTAAAGCAAAACAAATGTACATCATGAACCACACTACTTAGGTTTATTGCGTTTAGACCAATTCAACTAATTACACTAGCGAAATTTCCCAACCTTAAGAGGGATGCACTAGTGGTGGGACACCACCGGACAGGATTTGTCAAGCGCTGGATACTGTAGATGTTTTGGAAATAGAGGGCCAGCTAGAGACATCATGGTACCGACACGTGTTCTGATCCTGAACCAGTGAGAATGAAATTTTCTGTCTGCAAACTCATCATTTTAATTTTAAATAATCATTTGATTGTTTTTCTTTTATCATAATTTATAGTTCCAAACTTGTTCGCACACTGGTTTCACATGACAAATGGAAGTACCTTCTATCATTTATTAATTGTATGTGTTACCGCCCTTGTATAAATAGTGTAGAATACAATTGTTCTATAGTTTGGGCTCTTTCTATTACCATTGGTTACAAATTCAGTCACGTATTCAAAACAAGCATAGATGATGGAGATTATAGGTTTTCTTTCTTTTTCTTTTCAATATTCAATATATTTCTAATTATAGCGTAAATCCTAACATTTATTAATAACTATTAATCTTTGAACGCACGCATGGCTTCTATACACCAAACAGGCTATGGACCCAGACGCTGTATGCGCGTATAGAATAGACAGAGTGTTTTCATGAAACAACAGAGATGGACCAGAAAAAAAGGAACCAGGGGATCGATGAATTGATACAAATTGTAAACAATGACTCGCTTTCTCTTATCATCCAGTATGCGAAGAATGACTATGTATATAATTAAAGGTAAGTCGAAGTTGTAAACTTTACAAGAAGATTTCAACACATCCAAACACATAAAGGAACTGACCAATGGGACCAAAGCTACTAACCTGGCGATGAGAGAAGGCAGTCTCATTGACTCACTGACACGCTCGCATTTGCTCACAATATTTTCTCTCTGAGAGCTGTCATAAGAAAAGAGTGACATTGAAATTCATCTAGAGCCTTAATCCTTCCTAAATGTACAAATAGAATTCAGATTCAAGAGGAAGAATTAGAAGAACTGCACAACTAATCCTTCACTCCTAACATGAAGACTACACTCAATCTGCAAGATAATGAGACACTGTAATTCTCATGATTGATAAAAGCTTGGAAATGTTTATTGTAATAATGGTTTGAACCGAAAAGATAAATTTAACTGTGAAATGTGTACCCGAAGCAAATCGTCCCATCAACAAAATTTCTAAGGCAGGTGAAATAAGCCATTTGATTTAGTTTATGTCGATCCTGCTGCACCAATTCACCCTATTTCCGAGAAGGTTTCAGAAATGTTACCTTAGTTTATGTTTACTACCATTCTGGTTAGATCAATATTTACATTTGATAGTAAAAAAAGGAATACATGTATATCTTTAGCGTTTAGGAAATTCTAAGCTGATTCAAACCCTTTTACGCTCTGTAGGGTTTGTACGATCAGTTCAAGGGTGAGAGTTTACGTGAAAAGAATTCAGATTTATTTTCTTATGAAACGTGAAAATTTGATTCTTTTTACACGCATCAAAATGACAGTGCAGACCTTGCACAAATAACACTTTTTTAATTGGAAAAAAGGTTTCCTTTAAGCAGCTGATTTTTTGAAGACCATAACTATGTCACTGTACTCTAGTAGTATCCTCATACATTAGAAACAGATGCTATAATATTAGAATAGGTAAATCGCCCTTTTGAGCCCGTAATCAAAGAAAGCGAAATTTCAATAACTCACAATTTCTTAAAGTAAAAATATAGAATACCTTTTTACAAAGAAATTGGATTTTAGAGCAGGAAAAGTATTGTTTTTGATTTTTGATTTTAAAATGGCAGCCCAGCACATCTTGTGTATTTTCCCGACATAGAATTGTCAAATTCTCGAAGGCGATATTAAAACGTCTGAACCAAATTATATCTCAATAAATTGCAGTGATGAAGAAGGAGATTTTGATTTTCAAATTGAACAACCGAATATCACAGGTCCTTAATTATGTTATTTTTATTGGCATTGCTCTAAGTTAAGAAAAGAATGACAAGGAATCCAAAGAGTTTGAATGCTTATTACTTTTGTTTAGAGGTTTATGATCACGTTAGTGTTACCTTTCACTATAATTGTTGTGGTGTTTCTTTGCGCATATCCCTGTTTTACTCAAATGCCACATCTAGCAAAGCCTTAATTTTTCATTTGAAATGAGCTATGCAGAGGGAAGCTTCGGCTCTCAGAGTGAATAATACATTGGAGTTATCCGTTTTAACGCCAGGCTGACAACCTGTAAGGAGGACATAGGTTTATCCAATCAAAAAAAAATCTTTGTATGATGAAGGAGAGTGTAGACTAGATTTGAAGCCAAAAGTTGCTCCGAAAAGATTTCTTTAAAGAATCGAGAAACATTCTCCTGTTCACTCTTTGTGACCTTGTAAGAACATGATGCAAATATTAAATATAGGTGTTTAAATGCAACAATGTTTTTATCAAAATAACTTTAACAAATCTGAAGATCGATTTCTTTTCCATTAATCAACGTGGACACGTTCGTATCTAAAAACGTGTGTTGACCCAAAATCAAAATTGACGCTACCCTGCGCTGGATGTTCTATCTTTGTATCTGTAAACCAACATTTGTGACGGTGTTACTGAATGGTATGGGAGCAAGGTTTCTACATGCTGATGGTTTTCTGTCTGAGAGCAGGGAGTACTCGAGACAATTAGGTGTGCCCCACGTTTCTCACACGATTCGTCTGCTCATTGTACTTTCAGTAGGTGGACTTATCTAAACAAAGGAAATAATGTTTTCCTTATCAGTCATAATGTGCAAGTAATATAACAACTGAAATACGATCTTTAGAATTTGCTCCGATTGCAAATTATTATTTTCCCCAAATAAAGCAGTGAAACTTAGGGTCGTATTTAATTTCTTACATTCTCATCTTTACTTAGGTTAAACTCAAGCAATAGCCTGCATAGGTTATAAGAGTTCTTTGAACCGTTTCCTCAAGAAGTCGATGTTGAAACATTTTCCTTCGTCGCCTTCAAATAACTTCTTAGATGCTAGTTACAAATATTTCAGTGACAGTCTAATGTCTCCGGAGTTTTCCGTCAGAAATTTTACTGCAACCAGTTTGACTTTTTTACAACTACAAAATTGACATGTCGGATAATTGAACCAACAACAACAGAAACAGCAGGGCTCTCGTGAAACTGTAGCCGTCCAGTAAAATATACTGCATCAGGCCACTGTAGTCAGCAGCAAATTTCAAATTGGAAGTTATAGGCTAATTTAAAAAAAAAATAATTCGCTTGACTATATATATATATATATATATATATATATATATATATATATATATATATATATATATATATATATATATATATATATATATATATATATATATATATAACATAAAACAAAATACATCAAAACAGAAAACAAAGTACATAAATACATAAAACAAAATACACATTTCGGACCATTTATACATTATCTTAGTTTCCCCTTTTTAACCGTGATCAGTAGATCTTCATAGTGATGCACTTGTTGAGTGACCCTTCTGCAGACTTCGTTGTTGGCGACATGGTATGAGCGCGTTACACTCTAAGAAGGACTTACAAAGACAATTCTGCAAGGAACAGTCCAGAGGAAGAGAAGACGGAGCAGACAAAAGAAGAGTTGGGCCGACAACATCCTTGAATGGACAGGGAAAAGCTTCGCTGTCACTCAGACAATCGTCCACAACCGCACCAGATGGAACCAGCTAGTCCATCGTTCATCCATCATGCAGCGCCCCTACGACACTGGCGTGTTACGGGACCAGTAACAGTAACAGTAACATACATTATCATCATTCGCTTCACTAACGAGGCTAATAAAATGCAAACAATAATGTAAGCGGTTTTATATCAAGCTTTTATTGTAAGCGATCGTACAAGAAATGTCAAGCAATAATGAAGCCTTGCACAAAGCGTTTCTAGATTCCACACACAAACGCAAATCTTTCTAGTTTTGTAAACATCAACAACCTCATATTTTGAAGCAAGAAATATAAAAACTAATATGTTAGGAATTTCAGAAACAAACTGGTCGTGATCTGATGTCAGAAATGAAGATAAGCGCACTATGATTTACTCAGGTGAAGATTAAAATAATGTAGACATTCTGCGAAGCAACGAAATTAGTAAATTTTTTAAGGATAGTTGCCTTTCAGTGAGTTTTTTAGTATTTGCAAAATCAAGCAAAACCTTTAATTTTTATCATTATTCGAGCATTATTCAGTATTCAGAACGAAAATGTTGATATATTCTACACTGAGATAGAGTCAGCCTTAGAACTAGCAAACTTGCCTGGCACCATTTTGGCAAAGGGTGATTTTAATGAAAAGATGTGCACAGCGTCAGTCTCAATCTTGGGAAAATATGGCCTTGGAGAACCTAAAAATGTTAACAGCCGGAATGGAAGCCATACACGTGGAAGGTCCCTTATGATATCACAAGTACCCAAAAAGACTCCACCATATTGCATTCCCATTAAAAAATTAACATCAAAATCAATAAAGCTACCCAGATTCAGATAAAACGAATTTTTGTTTGTGATTCATGTACAAATCAGGTATGATGCTTTAATGGAAGGAGCAAGTGCGGCTCATATAGGTGAGATGAAGAACTTCAAACATCAATGGAACCAATAACGAACTGATTGATAATGTTTGAGAGAAATTATTGTCACATACGTCACGAGAAACAAAGCAGAAATGGATGCTACCAGAAGTCCCTGATCTTATGGAAGATTAGAAAGAACAAATATCAGAATTTAAAAAAAAAAAATAAACTAGACATGTTTATCATGAAACATTTTGTTAAATCAAAGGAGAACTTCGCTAGTAAGAAGTGCTAAATTGTTGAGGAACTGTAAAAGTAAAAAAAAAATATTCAAAACGATTAAATAATTCAAAACGACAGTTTATGTCAGAAAAGAATACATAAAGGACAAATACCGTAGTACCCTTTTTGGGACTCAAACAATCATTGAAAATTAGACTTCATTTGTTAAAGGACAATATGTTATCAAATCTTAAAAGATCAACAATCTTAAAATCATAAGTAAAAAAAAAAAGAAATGACAGGTAGAAAAGTGGCAAGCTTTGATAATATCTTTACTGTAGTATAA
>JAWDGP010002006.1:0-132754 GCA_033675545.1 Elysia crispata
CTAGATCATCAATGAAATAAAATCTTTTCTTGATATATTTATAGTATGTTTCTATTGTTATCATTAGTCATAGGTATAATTAGAATGATTTGAAAATTGCTCTTAGTTTTAATATGAAACAAACTTTTTAGTATGATTTTTGGTATTAATCATTTAATGCAGTTATAGGCCCAATTTACTCTAAACTTTAAAATTGTAATTGTCTTAACGAATATGAAGGTTTAATTGTAGTAGCCTAAATAAATACTTTTCAAGATACAAGTATTTTTGTCTTGCTCTAAAATCATAAAATGCCATTAATCTACAAGTTTCAAATTTGTGGAGAAACATTTTATTGTGAAGTCTAAAGTGAGTTGGGCCAATATCTGCAAAGTTACTCGATTTTCACTCTGTAAATATATGCCATCAAATTTATTAATATAATGAGCTGTTTATTTAGCTTATGCCAGACAGCTTGAAAATTTTGATCTGCCTATGCTTTTAACCCTACTCCTGCTCATGCAGTTACCCACAATTAAGGCAAAAAACTGTACCACTGCCACGGCCAGTCAGCTTCAGGACTGGGAATGTGGCAGAGCTGATTATCTGTGTTGGTAACATGTATATTGTTGTTTACAACAAAGCGTCTAAACAGACTTGTTGCCATAACAAATTATAAGTAACTTTCATTTTTGCAACCTTGACATCTTTTTAAGTATATGTGTCGTGGTTTTAAGGAGTTTATGAAAGGGTAATACACAGACATAGCCTAGGCTTGGAAAAAAATAAGTTTTCAGAAAGAGGTTGATTGAATACTATTTATTTCAGTTGACATTAATTAACAATTCCTTTGATGAAAGATTGGATTCGCAATGAAAGTAAGACGTTTGAGTCCAGTTTGGTCTTCCATCTAAGCTAAAGCCTTGAGAGTCAGTGCGTAGTCTTTTAGTTCAAAGAAACTATGTAACTGTTTAAATAAGGGTTTACATTCCTTTATAACTTAGCACAGAGAGTGAGGAGAGGTGATATAATGAGACAGTAGTTGAGAAAGAAGGAAATCAGACCAAACAGCAGGGCTGGCCCTTTAGGCTTGTCAGGCGTTTCCTTAATCATTGTCTCAAACAACATAGGAGACATCAAGTAAAACATGTTCGACAATCTGAACGTTAGACTATGCTTTCTTGCCATTGGAAACATAATGGTAGCATATTACTAACAACAGAACAAAGGCAGAGGCCTCATACTCTATCGACACACCTTGCTCTCAACTCTGGCCTTTCTTTGCATCTCAGGAAATGCCTCTCTCTGTGATTCACCTTGGCAAGCAAGATTGGTTTGATTCTAATACTTGTACTTGTTACGTTGAATTAAGGGAAATATCGAATAATGAGATGTTGAATTAAGTGGAGGGCAGTAATCACATTCAAATTACATATTGTATTTTTAAGCTTTGAAAATAGATATTTTAGTATGCAAAGAGCTAAAAATGTACTTGAAATATTTATGATTTAAAAACAAAAAAGTTAATGTGCGTTGTAATTGATTTTAAGTTTGAACATGGCATTTCACTATGGCTAGTTCATTTAATTATTTATTGTGTCGTTTACCTTCATATGTTGCAGATATTAATGAGCTCAATCTTCCAAAGACATGTCAGGTAGATTTTCCTGATCCAGATGATCTCTTAAATTTCAAAGTCATCATTGCTCCAGACGAGGTAGGTGGGAAAAGTCACTGAATTTACATATGCTGTGTAGTGAACGTAAATAAATTTTTCCTTCAAAATAAACTGAATAGTATATGTTAGCCTCAGGGTGCATTTTTAAGTCTAAGGGACTCATTTTCTTTTAATTTGAACCCTTTTAAGCTTTGTGCATTTTCTTAATACACCAAAGCTTGATATAAATTTCAAATCTTCTTTTTAATTAGCTATATGCATCATATAGGGTATACACATAATACTAATTATTATCTCTTTGTTATTTATTCTCCTCTCCTCCAAGTAAATATGCATATAAAAGCAAACTGCACAGAAAATTTGAATTTAGTCAACCATGAAAATGATGAAGTTGCTCAGAATGAGATTCAGTCAATCAGGTGCCTTGCCCTTTAAGTGATCATGGTTTTCCATGCATCTCAATCTCTCTTTGTTGTTAGTGCATCTGTCACTGGTCCTAGATCTACATTAGCCACTTTTTAGTCCATCCAACATCTTTTATTGTTGTTTTCCCATCCTGCCATTTCCTTCAAACATTCCTTTTTTCTCAATATGATCCACTTTCTCTCTTCTCATCACATGTCTAAAAAAGGTTGCCTGGCTTTTACGTATTCTATTTATGAGTGATATTGTTATGTCACCTTCTTGTAACACTGTTTCATTTGATTTCTTTGCAGTCCATGAGATTCATAGCATTTTCTGTGGGAACCACATTTTTGTTGCCTCCAGTTTCTGTTCTAGCCGTTTTGATATTGTCCAGGGCTCTTCTTCTTGTGTGGATGGAGATGTATTTATTTGTTAGTATCGATTTCATTCTCTGGACGCTCATTTTTGCCCTCAATTTTCTTGATATGGCCTTAGCATCGCTTTATACTAATGTACCTTATTGACTGAATTTATTCCTTTGCTTGAGTTTATTCCCGTTGATAAAGAGTTTTTTTTTTTGTGGGCACTCGTTGTTTCGACTGACAATCATTACTTCCACCTTTTTGCAAGTGTTCTTTGTTTTCTGCAATTAATACAGTGTCATCAGTGTATCTCAAGTTGTTTACTTTTTACCCTTATGCCCTCCTAGTTTAATTTCTGTGTACTGTTATAGGTTTTGCATAATTATTTTACTATAGAGAGAGAAAAGGTCTGGCGAAAGCACGCATCCTTGTCTCACATCATGTTTTATTTTTTTAAATGAGCTGATTTCCCCATTAACTTGTATTGCTGCTGTCTCTTCCCATGTTTTTCATCACTTGTAGATTTTTTTCTATTATCTTCAATTGTGTTGGTTGTGTGATTATCTCATCATGCAGACATTGTAGCACTCTTACAAATTCCTTGGGGTAGCCAATGAAGCACAGGTATACTTTTTTTTTGTACTTGCAAAGCTCGTTCAATTACAGTTCAAAGGGTATAGATAGCATTTGTTGTACCTTTTCCCTCCATAAAGCCACACTGTTTCTCTGCTATTTCTGGTTTGATTTTGTTTCTGACTCACAACATGATGATTCTTAAAAGTGATAGGATTAATAAGACAGATCATTTTATGCAATTCACACTCTGTTGCCCATGGTTTCTTTGGCACTGCCACAAATATAGGTTTAAATAGTTTGTGTTAAATTTGCGTACAACAGAGCTGGGAACATTTTGCCTATTTGTGTTTGTCATCTTTCATCTTTTCTATTTTTCTATTCTCAGTCATGGAAGGAGAAGATGAAAGTGATTGTTTGATTAAAAAAAAAAAAAAAACAAGTTCTGGCTTGCTGATCAATTGTTTAAATTCTTGATGCTGTTTTGTGCAACATGTTGTTTTTCATGTTTTTTGGTTATTGATTATGATACTTTTTACTCTTACCATTTGGAGTCAAGTCATATAAAGAAGCGCGTATGTAGTATGTTTGTATAGTGATGTTGAAAGTTATTTTGGTTTTCGCTGCCCACTTCTTTAGTTTTCACATGTTTTACCATTAACTGGAGTTAAAATTGGCAAGGCAAGCTGATTTGTTAAACTGAATTAAAAGCCTCAGTTATTCAGGCATTAAAAAACTCATTGAATTGATAATAATGGTATGTTCAGATGGTAAGGTTGCTTTAATTTTAAATAATAACTAAAAACTTGGGAATTTTCAGCAAAGAATGTGCAATTTTAATTGATGGGAAGAAAATTGGGAATTTTCAGCAAAGAATATTTCACTGATGAAATCAAACATGGTAAATAAAAACCATGAGTTATTTCATAGATCAACATGACTTAATTACCCGTGTAATCTTTTCAAACAAGCTCTATAGTTACTTTTTGCAAGACCTCACTTCTATTAACTTAAGCCCTTTCCTTATTTTTAAAGAAACAATACTGGCTAAGCATTGTAAGAATCATCTTAATGCTTTGTTAAAAAGAGTCTGAATGTGACAGACTGGCAGTTGCTTGTCCTAGCAGTAAGTCATATAACAGAAGTTTGTTCATGAATATTAAAGAAGAGCTCTATGGTAAGCTTCATGACAGCACAAAGGCAAATCGGGTTAACACTGTTTTTTTTTGTTTTTTGTTGTTTTTTTTTAACTTTGCTATTCAATGTTTCTTTACAATTAGATAAAGCTAGGAGAAAGAAGATAACACATTGTATGTTAATTTTATCTCGCAGGAATTTTACCGAGGTGGCCGATTTGTTTTCAGCTTTAAAGTTGGACAAGGATATCCTCATGATCCACCTAAGGTTAAATGTGAGACAATGGTTTATCATCCCAACATTGATTTAGAAGGCAATGTGTGCCTTAACATTCTGCGGTATGTACAAATGCTTTGCAATTCATTTATCTGACATAAAATAAGCAAGAGCAGTTAAAATATGTTCAGCTTTGATTCAAATTAATGATGAATTTAGAAAGCGGTTGATTTTGCTTAATATCTTAAATGATTTGCTTTTTTGCATTTTTTCTGCCTTCATTCAATGTGATACTGAAAAAAAATTCTAACTTTTTTTAATGTGGATTTCAGAGAAGACTGGAAACCTGTGTTAACAATAAACTCCATTGTTTACGGCTTGCAGTACTTGTTCTTAGTAAGTACATTTTGAGACAATTTGTTCTTAATTTTTAATGCTTTTGAGACAGTCAGAATCAAGTGTTGTTTCATGAGTTAAAAAATCAAGTTTGTAACTGAAGCATCAAGATTTAGATAATGGATCAAACATTTCACACACCGTCTATTTAAAGGTTAAATGTCACAGCCTAATTGGTTATTAAATGGAGAAGTTGATGTATAAAATATATAGAACATAATATTTAGGTGACAAGATGCCTGTACATTATTTGTAGTCGGTTTTTTCGGTGAATGGGATGAATGGCAAGTTCAGCAGTATATGATCATTTAGAATTTTTAGGTAACTCTCAAATTTCGTGGTATAGGTTGCAACTGAGTGCAGACCAGATACATTTAAGAATACTTTGAGAAAGTCTGTGCAAGAAATGTGTAATGCAACTGGGTCATATCATCATCAGGTGCCTTGCTTCATGGCATGGGCAATCATGTGTCTTTTAACCTCCTTGATCCTTGATTGCTAAAATTAAATATGTTGCCTTCTCTATGCCCATCCATGCAGCAACACTGTCTTTCATTTATTCTCTCTGTCTCTCCCTGATGCATCTCCCTTCCAGTTTTCTGATAATTATAAGGTGTTCTTAACCTCCCCTTCTCATTATGTGACCAATGAAGGCTGCCTGTTGTTTTTCTGTTCTATGAACCAAAAACTTTATTTGTCCTCCTTCTTCCATTACTTGTTTCTTTTTCTTTTTTGCTGTCCATGGTATTGTTAACATTCTCCTCCAAAACCACATCTCCACTGCTTCTATTTTCTTCTGTATCAGTTTATTTATTGTCTAAATATATATACATCAGTATGAGGTTCTTCTTAACTCTGAAGGGCTCTTTGTCTCCTGGCCACTGACATATTTTTGTTTGTCTATAGAGGTCTCATTTTTTTAAATACTATTTTTGGGCTTGCATGCACAATTCTTGAATTTAATTCTAAGTGACTTCTGCCATCTTGTGAGATGAGAATGCCCATATCATCATAAAGGGACTTAAATATTGCCTGATAGTGGGTGCACCCTTTTAACAATAAAAGAAGCATATTAAAAGAAAGTAATGAAATGTTTCTCATACAAACTTATGATTACCTATTTTCCTATTAAAGAAAGAATCAAATTAATCAAAATCTTATAGTACAAAAATCTTGATAACCATAGAGCAAACTTGTAAAATTAGATTTAATGTTCACTGACATCTTACTATTTTTTTTTTAAATTATGTGTGTAATAAACAAATTGCTTTTTATCTCCTATGGATTAGGAGCCCAACCCAGAAGATCCTCTTAACAAGGAAGCTGCAGAAGTTCTTCAATCAAATCGTCGCTTGTTTGAACAGAATGTGGCAAAATCAATGCGGGGAGGTCATATAGGCAATGTCTACTTTGACAAGTGCCTCAAATGATTCAGCCTTTTTCTTACGCTAGAATATATTTTATGGCGTGATTTTGTGATTTCTGAAGGTTTATCTTCACATTATTGATGTTCTGCTGTGTACCTGTCCTGTATCAGCAAGTGTAACAAGCAGAACTTATGATGCAGTTCATTACTCTTCTGTGTCTCCATTGTCTTATAAATTGTAAGTGAAATTCTCAAGCAATTCAAGATGGAAAGTCTCTTCTTAGTTAAAAAAAAACAAACAAACAAAACAGAATATTGTTTTAGATCTCTAGGTTTCTTGGTTCAATTTGTATTGTTCAAAGCAGCATAAGTAAGCAAAGGAAAACCACCATCTTTTGCTTGATAGATTTATATTATCCTTATAATCTTGATGTCTTTTAATTGAAATTATTTTACTTTGTGTGAATAGGAAAAATAGCTTCATCCAATACTCGTTTCCCTCTCACACACATTAAGGTTTACTCAATGTGCACTTAACACATATTTCATGTACATAATTATTTAGTAATTAAATCTTTTATTCATTGATATCTCATTGCCCACAACTTCATGTATGCAAGATTTAAATGTAATACTTGATAATTTATATATATTTTTAAAGAAGCTGAGAAAAAGTTTTGTGACATTTTGTTAACTCTTTTTTTTTGGTTGGGGGGGGCAAACGACTATCTAAATATGTGTGTGTGAGCGCAAGAAATGCCAAGAGGAATTACTTTATAAAAACAAGTATAGCTTCAAAGGATGATTCTAAAAGAAATAGGGGAAATGAAATGTTGGCTAAAACTGGTGCTATGCATACTTTAATATTAAATGTAACATAACATTAGTGTCACAATTTTTTCTTAGGGACTCTTCATCTTGTGCTAGGGAAAGTAGGTGGCAATGGGATGATATTTACTCAAAATGCCTGAATAGATGGTTGTTAACTTGCGTGGTGCATTTTTCTTTTGGAGAATGTTTTCATTACATGCATTATTTAATGTGCACCCAAAAAGTCTGTAGTTATATAATCAAATTTTCCTTATTCTTTGAAAGATTTGAGATTCACAGAGCGTCTTGAAGTTATTGAGAAGAAAATACCAGAAAATTTTTTTGAAGGTTACATTACAGTCATGAAGACTAGTCTCAAGACACAAGCTAATTATTACGAAAACGAAAATCACGAGCAAAATGTATACCACACCGTCATGTACAATATATATATATCTCAATAATATGTTCATTTTGGTTTGCTTTATTTGACTCCTTGTAAGTAGCTTAAGCACTCTTTCATGTGTGAGAGGATGATCAAATTTTGTAGTATTTTAATATAAATTGTAAAAAAATTGTGACAAGCAATTGCATGAATGAATTTGAATCTATTCAATGTGCTGAGGGCACTCTCTACCTTTTGTACAAAACTTGTGTTTGCTCTTTTGTCAACAAGACTTATGCATGGACATATTTTGCTATTGAGAAAAAATGTATGTTCTGTAAGTGTAAGAGATTTTCTGAGCAAATTCTGTTAATATGGACAGCCAGATCAATCACGGTTTAGGTTTTTTGAGATGGGAGACATATGGTTTTATGCCTTGTAAAGCATTTCTTGCGATAATTTGGTGACATAAAAAAAAGTAAATTGTTCTATTTACACTGACTTGCATTGTGTTCTCACTTTTAACCTGAATGTTGATCCAGATTCAATTTGCTCTAGGAAATTAACTTTAGTAGATATGTTTATGTGAGACAATTAAGTCCAATCCATTCCCTCCGTTTGCCATGACTAAAACATAATGACTTAAGTCTGCCTCAATTAGATCACAGAAAGATTCCTGAACTCAGTGGAAGTTATAAATTTGCCAAAAGCTAAGTTCTAGTGATATATCATTCACACCCAGCTATTTCTCTCCTTGCACAGGGTAATTTTTTTTTCTTCAAGTATCCAATCTGTCTCAGTGTCTCCCTTATAATATTTTACCCTGCCTTATTAAAGTTACAGAATACAAAGAGCCTAGAATACAAAGGCTGTAAGAGGCTTACCCAAAGTCTTATCTTTATCCTTTTTGATTTGACGGATGTGAAGAAGAATCCTTGGACAAGGTGAGCCAAATTCATCAACCTTGGGTTTAGTAAGAGAAAGCAACACTCCTTGGATCAGGTGGAAAAGTTGAAACAATAAAACCTTATCAAATTACTTAATTTATACACACATAGGTTTAGGCCTTTTTCCTATGGTGCAAAACATTTTTTAGTGAATGGACCTCTGCCAGGCAACTGGGTGACCAGGTGCAAGGGGAAAAAAGGAAAAGGAATGGGCTATGGGCAACTGGTTAATGTAAGCAGGTACTTTGTAAAATGTTAAGTTAAATCTGTGATCTTGGTGTAGTTTTTGTTTTAGACAAAGAAACAAAAAAATCAAAACACATATACTGCTGATCCTCTATGACCAGCTGACCAAATCAAGATTACCACACACACACAGATTTACATCTTACTGCTGCTTCCAATAGGCCTGTTGATCATGCACAATTTGGTTTTAGATTGAATTACATTATTAAATCCAAAGATCTACCTAGTCGTTCAGATCTTTAATCAAGCTGGATGTATGTGGATCTACACATTGATAAGTTCTAAATCTGGCCTTGAGGTTCCATTTGTAAAAGAATTCTTGATCAACTACATACATGTATAAAAGAGGAATACTTTGCACTCCAGCGTGTAAAAATAAAAGAAATGACTGAAATTTTAAATTTACCAGTATACGCTATCTGTCTACTATCTTGAATTTTTTTCTAAATTTAATTGCTTGTAGTTGTACTTTCCATTTATGATTAATTTGCCCTCTCATTCAATCTACATCTAATTCAAAATTCTGGGAGTTTTGTGGAAAATCAATGGATTTAAAATCAAGATGCAATTTAAATTTTTGTAATATAAATTTTGTTCACTCTCATGTGAAGAGGGAATGAAATTTAACAAAGAGTTATACTGAGCTCTGAGATGAAAGGTGGTCTAGTCGGTAGGGCGCTTGACTACCAAGCCAGAGGTCCTGAGTTCAAATCACAGTCCAGATCTAAAAGTTTTTCAGCTCCCCTGTGCCCATCCAGCACTAAATTGGTAGCCAGATCTATTTAGACTCGGCGAAAGAAAAGGCGACGAGGAAAGCAATGGCAAACTACCTCACAATGTCTAATGCCAAGAAAAATCAGGACCCTGGTTCAGATTGAGCTCAGGATCGGGACTCACTTACTTATAACGAGCTCTGCTTTACCTCTAGCAGCTTGTACTCAGGTACATATACATGTATACATGTAACAGGTCTCTAAAACTCCAGCTTCAAGTACCTGGTTAGTAGTTTTAATAGTACCCATGACAAAAATGTGTGGGTGCCGAGGTAACAGGATTAGTAGTAGTCAGGTAGCATGTCCCTTGTGGCAGGTCACGTCTATGACAGCCTCCCTGTATGCCGTTCGATCCTGGGCAATGCGTCCAGCTCGTGTGATAGTGGTCTTCATCCTTTCCGTGATGTCTTGGCTCCATCTTCTTCTTGGGCGACCCCTTGTTCTTTTTCCTTGCACTTGTCCTTCCAATATCTCTTTCATGAGCCCTTCATGTCTCTTCACATGGCCAAAATACTTTAGTTTTCTCTTAATGATGGTGGAGAGGAGCCACCCCTCTTTAATATTGAGTTCTTGCAATATGGAGTTGTTTGTTCTTTTTTCTGTCCATGGCATCCTCAGGATTGTTCTGTAGCATTTGAGCTCAAAAGCATTTATTTTTCGTTCAGATGTTTTATTTATAGTCCATGATTCGCAACCATATGTAGCAATAGGGAATATCAGAGCTCTCAGGAATCTTGGTGTTTTTATCAGTGCCATGCCATAATTTTCTCATTTGACGTGTTTTTTGAAGGGCGATTGCCATTTGTCTTTGTATTTCTTTATTTATGTCACCATTGTTGGAGATAATGGAGCCCAGGTATTCAAATTCTTCAATTTCTTCTATCGTGTCGTTTTCTATTTTAGTGTCTATTTTCGTTTGGGTTTTGTCAGTTTTCATAATTTTTGTTTTGTTTGCATTGAGATATAAGTTTTGCTCTTCGCTGTAAGTTTTAACTGATCTGATAATTTCTTTTAGACCGCCATGAGTTGTTGATAGTAGAACAGTGTCGTCTGCATACCTTAGTTCAGGGTATTTCCTGCCTCCTACGTTGAGACTACTGAAAAAATCAAAGTCCTTGTTGTCAGGGTCCCGGTACCGCTGTGGGTCATGTCTAACTCTCCTCATTATGTCTTCTGCGTATACGTTGAAGAGGTAAGGTGAAAGAATACAGGATTAAAGATGTGAAAATCTGAGAGAGGACAGATATTTAACTCTGTTTATGCACTCTACAATTTAGGAACACCTATTACGATATATAGAATCTGAAACCATAATTATTTTTTTTATCCTATATGACCACCAAATTCTTTTTTCTCCTACCTCTCTCGCAAAAGTTCAAAGCTTTAATAAGATAAGACTTCTTGCATTTCTTAAAGATAAATCACCTTAGGAAATCAAACTATTGTCTTATTATTGCTTACCCCTTGAGGTTTTGGGCACTCAAGTGATTCATGAAGCAAATTTTTTTAAACAACCATCCAGGGACCGAGTCAGTTTTCAGAAGAATCTGTGAGACCATTATTAATTATTAAATTACTGCCTGGGGCAATGGCACAGATAAGCCACACTGTGGCAGCATGGATTTAAGTGGATAATTTCCGAAACATGAAGACAACAATTACAGAGGGCCCAAAATTACAAGAATTGTTCTGTAACTGGTATCTAAAATCCAAGAGAATTTTCTCCAACAAAAACAATTAATTCTAATAATCTATATTCACAAAATGACACAAAGAAGCCTAAGGCCCACTTCAAGTTCAATCCAGTGAAAGTGGTGACTGTACAAATGAAAGCTTCAACAGCCCCTTAGTTTTCAAAGTGAGCATTAAAACCATGTTCCACCTATCAACATTGTGGGGAGAGTAACAAAAAAAAAAAGCATAAATATTGGCAGCACTGTCAATTTGGTGAAGAGCAAGAAATTTATGAGTAGAATATGAATTTTTTTTTTCTTTCTATGGTATTGATGATCTGGAGAGAAGATCTTTGTAAGATGTGTCGACAATACTGCATACATGTAATACTTTCTGTTATAAACTTGCATAGAGTATTCTTCCCCCGAAAGGCAAACCTACATATTTACAGATTTTGTGCTTTCAGGAAAAATACAAAAAACATTCGATGGCCAGAATGAAAAACTTCAGATACGTTGATTTGACAAATAAAGATGAAGATATATCGCTCTGCCATTTACTCATGTTGGTTAATACTTTAAATAGTCAGCTTGTGCAAACAAACTAGAAAACAAGTTTTTTGTCAGATACGTTGGTCTGCCATTGAGGGGCAGATTTATACAAGCAAATTAAATGTTGACTTTGTTATCTTTATTGTATTCAAGAATACACTCATATCCATTAAATTACATTACAATCATATAATTAGAAACGTGATTGCCAAAGTATGGAAGGCAACTTAAAAAATATATATTATATGTAAAAACAAATCTTACTACCAACAAAGACTTATTGGGAGCCATTTTGTTCCCCAAAGCAACCTTGGCATTCTTCACCTTTATCAAACCAGAAAATTTTAAAAAGTTGCGGGCTAAAAATTGAAAAGGATCCACTGAAAGACATATGCTTGTTTTAAGAAAGATGCAGAAAATAAGCATTGATTCTTTAAAAAGTGTAAATGTGCATATGTGTGATTTGTTTGGTTGAAAAAAAATTTTTTTTAAATGTATTCTTATATTCAGTTTATATTTAATTTGTGGTTCTTGCTTCAAAAGGTTTCTTTGTGCAGAGCAGTTATGAATGCAAAAGTTTCAAGGTATCTTCATTAAAATTAATGTAACAAATCTAAAGCAGCTTCAAAATTAAGGGTTAACCATAAAGTCTAGTAGTAAGATTACTAATAAAATACTGCTGTACATTATAGTAAATCCAACACCTCATGAAATGTGTTAATTAACGTAGTTGATCAGGTTGTTCCACCATGCCGGTAAAATCGTCACCACTTCATCCTTCTCTTTTTAAATAGACTAATCTTAAAACACCCCTCACACACGAGTTCAAGTGCCAAATCAAACAAAGGAGAACATACCGTGCATGTTATTTTGTCAGCCAATCAGCATAATTTAAGCAATGGTGTCTAAATCTAGTTGCTTAATTTCAAGCCCGTCTCTGTCCTCACTATCCTGTTGCATCTGCTACATCTGATACTTTTTTTCATTCTTGCCAATCCATTGTTTCTTTGAAGCCTTTATATTTTTGCTTGTTGTTGGTTTTTGTTAATATAATTACATCATTAACGTCTTTGCTTTACTTTTTGTGTTGCTTTTTTTAACATGATTTTATTGTATATTTTGAATAAATTGTTTCATTGCACAAGAGGGTAATTTTGCCACATCAGTTGGTTAATTTCGCCATTACTTTTGTACATGACATTTTATTGATTTTTGTGCCATTCAATGTCAAAGCTCAACCCTTTCTGAAAACTGGTTTTGCTATTTTTTTTTTTTCATTATAAAACCTGGCTTTTAATCAACATCAAACGATTACCATTAGATTGCAATTATGTCATGCTAATATAAAAAGTGCAGTTTAGCTTCAATTTTTTTATAAACATGCTCACATGTTCATTTATTAATTTATTATTGTGTATTAAATACGAATATAGTTGGTTTAAATAAATAAAATAAAAACAATAAAATAACAGCAGCAATGTCTTAGAATATAACTTTAACTTATATCTCATCATATGGCAAATATACCCTTAAGTGGAATGAAATTTACCCGATCTTGGTTGAAAAAAAAAAGACTAAAAATACGATCAAAATGAAATAGACACAGCCAATTAATTGCTAACATGAGCGTGGAAGGATTGCTGGTTATGCTTGACTGTTTGTAATCAACTTGAGATGCATAGGAGGAGAGAGAGACCTTGTCTCTTCCATGCCTATCCCAACGTGGCAAAATAACCCGACGCTATTTTAACACAAATTTATAGCAAATTCAAATCTGACTGAATAAAGGGGCAAGAACAATATCATGAACACATATTACATGTATATTAATAAGGTATATTTTATGAAATAAATCAAAGACTTCTTTTTACTTATTGTCCCCCCTCTTCATCAAGTGGGAAGATCAGGTATGTCACATATGCAAAACTTGAATGTTTCTCATAGGGTAACGAATAAGCTTTCCATACCGCTGCATCAAAAATCACTGAAAATGTAAGAAAAATGTTTTAAAAATTCAAACATCGTTGTAAATAATAATGTACTGACATGAAACAAAAGACCTCTGTGAACAACGAAAGCTATGATTTCCTTTAATTATAGTTATACAGTCCAACATGCTCTTCAGACCATCTTCACATGATACCAGCTATGATGAAAAAGTCTCCCGAGATTCCTTTGCCTTTTTCCTGTACAATGTATTTTGATATCCCTGAACTTAATCAATATCGCACACAATTTTACTTTATAAACCACCTTAAAACTCTCTACAACCATTTTTAACCAATAGGGCCTACCAATTTCACAGGTAGTTACTTGGCCTTCATGCGTTCCCATCATTTCTACCCTTTGCTTCTTCGATGATAAGTGAAGATGGGTTGGGTGTCTGTTCTGACAGCCAATCAACAGTTTTCACGACAAAGGTGGTTGTTATGGCCAAATGAACATCTACTAGTCTTGTGTGTAAGGAGGGGTGGGGCTATTACATTGAAAGAAAGAGTTAGGGAGTAAATGGGGGTGGGGAAAGGAGGGAGTTTGGACAAGAGGCACAACCAGCACGCAGCCTTGGCTGGAGGTGTGAAACTTAAGCAGGAATGGGGTGCAAGTAGGTCTCATTTATTATCCTTTGTGGGAGAGTAAGGTACAGGGTGGTCGTAGGGTTTTACAATTAGACAACATGCCACCTTGTATTTTCATCATGACTATGATTAGAGCATTTTTTGGTACACTAAATAAAGGAAGTAAAGAAAAGGCTGTAGAGGAGCATTTGATGTTTTGTTATAACCTGTATATCGAGGCAGTGAAATAATTTTGGAAGTAAGTATTTGTACTCATGCAGAATGATGCACTGTATCGTTAGATATCTATCCCCAAGATGACCCTTTTCCTAATGCAACCATACGTGACATAATCATTATTTACATGATTTTTTGTTGGCATCATGACACCGAGTAACAGGTTTCAATGGATTATTCTAAGCTTCTTCAAATCGAAGGTCATGAAATATTAATGTTACTTAAATCACCCAATTTGTTATATCTATCCTACATATATATATGTGTTATGACTTTAAAACTTTTATTACAAGCTTTTTAAAATTTTTACAAATTAATTTTTGAAAGTATATATGTGCAGATCATTCCAAATGTAAAACTACAATAAAAATTAGTGCAAAAGGGGAGGGAGGATTTAGTGAGATCCAAATAACAATTGATGTATTTAATTAAAGTCACTGAACATGGAGTGCAATCACAGTAAACCACAAGAGATACATAGAGGGAGAGAGGGGTAGAGAGAGAGAGACAGAAAGACAGAGAGAGATACAGACACAGAGAGCTAGAGCACATGGAAATGGAAAAGTTAAGAAATGTACCACTCACAAACATCAGCAGTTTGGGTTACTACAGTATGTGTACTGCACTTCACAACGCAATCAGCAGGAGGAATTAGACGAAGCTTCCTTGATCCGTAACCTTGAATGTAGAGGGCAAACATCTTTTTGTCCTGAAAAACAAAAGCAGAAACATTATAATTTATTAATGTTACTCTTGTACATTTTCAACTTCACGATTCTTACCTGAAGACTTGACATTTAATCCAGATCAAAAGTTAAATCATTGCTCTGCTAATAAATATCTATTATTTTAACCTAGCTTAGTATCATGTTACATGTACTAGATTATTATTGCTTAATTAGTTTTCTTTGCTTGAACATAGAAAGATTACATACACACATGTGCTTTAGTTCAGTACATTTTTCATCCAAAACTATCCATTCTTTGTCTAAACCCCTGCCTGGTACTAGTTATCCTTCTCATTTTTTGTTGCCTGACATTCTTGAAGTAATGCAAAACTAGATTTAAAAAAAAGGCTGGTTAGCTTGCTGCCAATAGCCAGACATAGAAACAAGTGGAATGATACTCTACTGCCGCTGCTTGATTGCCATTTGCTACCAATTTGCAAAGGCCCATATGAATGTTATGTACAAAGTTATGCTAATGGTAAATCTTTGATCTCTGCCTCCTCCCCTACTGTCATTTCTAACACTCAATATCGCATGAAAAAAAAAGCCATCAGAGGGTGATATAAAACAAGCTTGGAAGAGTTTGATGATCAGAAGCTTAGGTTTGAACTGTTTATTAAAACTATGGAAAATGTTTGTATGTATATACATATATATGATATTTTGGAGTATGTTGCAGTTAGGGAAATATCCTGATAGGGGCTGGTATGTTAAATGAAGTGGCATGCAGAGGATATGTTTTTTTCAGCTTGTTGAGCATGAACTAAAGAAATATTAAATCATTATTCAATGTTTCCAACTTACTCTTACTACATAGTGTGAATTATAACTCCATCAAGTCATTGATTTGCATGTCTCAACTTTTAATAACAGTCCTCACTGAAGCACTTAATGTATACTACACAGAATTATATTCTTCAATTTATCCTACACATTTTTAAATAATATACTTCTGATATACAAGTAAAAGAATTGTAGAATGTTTACATACATGTTTGATGGTGACAGCTGGACAATTTTACCTGAATTGATTTAAAGGATTTTTTTCATATGACACTCTCAAGAGGCTAGGAACTATCCTAAATATATTGGGTGAATATAAAACCCTTAAGGCTGAGATGAAATATGTATTGTGTGGTGAGGAAAATGAAAAAGAAGTATTGAGATATACCAGATATGCAAATAACAAATAATGAGCAATGGAAAAAGATGTTCATTGAGATAAAAAGGGCGAGTAAAATAGTTGGTCATTAAAACTCTTGGCTTGTTTTTCATTGGTGAATGCCGAGTGCAAATAATGTAAAAGCTCCTAAAGCTGCATAAAGTTACTCCAGTTAAACTTTGGGCTCCTGAGAATTGAATAACTTTGTTTTATATAGACATGCCAAACACTTTTGATCACACAGAATGAAGCTCATGGACAATCACTCTAACAAAATACACTAAGTGCCCAAACCGCCACATTTTTTTTTAATGATCAGTCTTATCTATGTTCATAAGAGTATCATTTATATCTTTTATATTTTACAATTTTTCCATTATAGCAGGTCATTTTATCTCATTTGAAGAATCTACCTTTTTCATACTTTGCCTCTTCATAGCTGAAGTCCCTACAATAAATATTAAATGTTGTGTTATTTAAAATTTTTTGTTGCACCCTCTTTGCCATATCCATCCCTAAAATCAAATCTCTCTGTGCAACCTACATCCACTTAAAGTGTGTTAGCTCAATGACTATTACACATTTGTTGGCCCACTATTAAAAAAAAAGCCAGTGAAGTCAGGCTTTTAAAAAAAATTATCCCGCTTAAGTTTATAGGCATAAGAAAGATTGAATCTTGTAGATTATTACTGATATAAAACGTCATTATGTAATTATGTAACCATTGAAAAGCAAAGATGTGGTTATATGACTTGGTAAGTTATTCAGTGATTCTGATACAAACAATGCTCTAGATGTTAAAATCAGATTAAAAGATTAGAACATATTTAGAGAGCAGAACTCTGGGTGGTGAAACACAAGGGAGAATGCAGGCCATGGTGACAGATGGTGCCTCTCCCCACATCATCATCGATACAGAAAAACTGAATGGTGGAGAGAAATATTTACTCTTCCTTGATATTTGGAGACAAAAAAGTTAAGTATGTTTGCCTGACGGTTTAGAATTTAATCTTACCAACATACATTATGCGTAACATTTGGTCGTCAGTAACCACATCCTAAAAGTAGGTACCACAAGCTGCCCGCCTAGGGCAGTTGAAAGCCACCCTTTAGACCTAGACACACCCAATATTGACCATTTTCAATGGTCCGTAACTCTTGAATGGTTTTGTCCTCGTAAATAAAAATTATACCAATAAATTCTTTATTTCTTTTTCTTTTTGTTGTGTAAAAATAAAGTTTACTGTTAAACTAGAACGGTTGTAATCTCGCCAGACCCTAAGACCCAATTGCTAGTTTTACTGCATGTTTGCCATGCCGCGGGTCGAGGACGAGATCGCAACTCTTACAATAGTCTTTAACAAAACTAATATTGCCTGGCTTAGAATTACCGTATCTGGCCAAGGTTTTGACTGTGATGTAGGGGAGATCACTAGCTTTCTTTTGGTACCACTTTCGTGAATGAGAAAGAAAAAGAAGGGGGTGTAGCAAGCGAGTGAAATCTTTCCTCGCAAAATTTTGTCACTTTTAAATACCATTTATTGGTGAAAGTGGTATCAATAGAAAGATAAATGTATCACATTTTCAAAGAATATCAAATAGTCAAGATAGCCTGTTTGACGGTGAATCAATAAGCGTTTCATCGGACCCAACCCCAAGATTTTTTAGACCCAAGCTAGCTCGCCTCACTTGGTAATGTCAGATCCCGGGGTTCCAGAGCTTGATCAGCCGCCCCTGGGAACAGCTAGTGCGGCGATGGAAAATGAGCATTATTCGAATGATTCTATCCTTAAATCCTTGATATATAAGCTTCACAAAGCTATGTATTTAATTCCATATGGCAGAATTAAAATGTGTTTAAATGGGTTCAAAATTGATTCGACCGACATGCTTGCGCATGCAAAGACTCAATCGCTTTTCAGTTCTCGACTCAGACAAGTAGGTCTAGAATGTCATTGTTTGTCTGCTTCTAGAATTGAAGAGGGACCCTGAATGCTGTCTTTCTCAGGTACCGTCAAAACTTCGACATTTCGTTCAGTAAATATGAGTCTTACACCAATATAGGATAATTCAAGCCTCACTCAATGCACTTCGTTTCAGTCTACCATTAAGAGAGAAAAAAAAATAGTCATGGAAAAGATAATGATATGTTTTTTTAATCTACACAGCGGATGAGCTTTTATTAATCTAATTCACTTAGAATGTAGAACTAAAGCATCAAGATTCACAAGCTAGAGCTAGAATCTAGTGGTATTTTGGTGGCAAATCTTGAAAACTGATGACTTTATGGCACATACAGTGTTTTGATCATATAGCGTAAGCATTTTTTCTTCCAAATGGCGAAATTTGCATACGAGCCATTTTTTAAGCAAAAAAGCCCTCTTTAAATTGGGAGTCAGAGTCCTGAAAAAAATTGAGCTTTTCCTATGTGGTATGGTGGTAGAGAAAAAGACAGCAAGAGGCATATCAGGTGCTTCTTTTTTCGGAGATAAGTGTCTTAAAACGAAGTTTATCACAAATAGCACAGGTTTTTTTGGTGATAAATCTGTATTTTCCTCAAGTCTGAGGATATGTAACTTCTTTATTTTTTAAGGAAGGCTTGCAAACTTTTTTTATTGTTTCTCTGCACGATTACCGAAATTTTAGCCCTCAGATGTTTATTTGGACAAATATGGCTTGTTAAACATGGCTTCATGGAATAAATGGTGTTAGTGCATAAAAGTCACTCATTTTTGCTGTTTTTAAAATGGTGTAACTTTTTTGTTTACTCAATTACTGTCCGATTTAAAACAAATTTTTTTTATTTTCTCCTCGTTTTTAATAGTGCTGTCCACATACAGAGTTCAAATGCACTAGCTTTGAATTGAAAAATCAGCTTGTGGTACCTACTAAAAGGTAAGAATGATGCTTACAAACTTTAAGTCTTGAGGATATTAACTGACCTTTGAACTGAGTAATGACATAAATCAAGTCCTTTCAAAAACAAAATATTACTTGATTTTTGTATAGTTCAGACAACTTCCTTCCCTATTTAGAACGAGGAAATAAAGAAGCAGACAAAATTTCTAATTTTTATCCCTTTTTAAATTTTACTTTGTATTATACTTGTGAAAAAAACTAACCAATGGCAAACTGTATTCCAGTGCATTTGGCCCATCCAGCAGAATGGCTTTACTGTGGGTAGTTGATATTGATGATGGAATTATTGAAGGCTTTTGAAAAACTTGTCTCATTAAACGAGATACTGTGTAATGTTGTGTTGACCTGTATAAATGAAAAGAATAAATTAGTTAATAGGCAGAGGTGTAAATAATTCCAAATCCTTTTTAATAGTTTAAATTCCATTTTAATTGTTCGTATAAATCATTGCTGAAAACAAATTTTTCTGTAAATTTTTTTTTGTTTTTCCATGTCATTTTCACCAATCAAATTAAAATGATTATCTCATACTTTAGATAAAATATGACAAGTAAAAGAAGTATTTTTTATCCATAATGGACATGTCAAGATAAATGATTCTGAAATAGTGAATTCAGACCTCTAGATATGGTATAGACCATAGAAATGGTACAAAATTAATATCAAATAACTGCTGTATAATATCTGGGTGTTTTTCACTTATGTTGCATAATTAATTACATTCCCAATGGTGTTGTAAAAAAAAAAACTGCAGTATTTCATTATAATGAAGATTCTTAAAGCTTAATAATATCAAAATTTTTCTAATTGTTCTTTTTAAGTGCTAGTTTTTTACTAATATTTTCACTTTTATCATATAGTTTAAACTGACCTATGTAACTATCAAAATACCAATTCATAAATATCAAACCAATAATTAAAAGAATCAATAACAAAATAAACAAACCTTAAACTAATTAATTCAATAATTTATCCAGACATTCAATTCTTCATTTTAAGTCCATTGATTTCAGATCACTTTCAGGAATATCATCCTTTGATTTTTTTTCTTCTAAATTTTGATTATGCTTAAATCTAAATCTAGATCTACTGTAATGTTTTAGACTAATGAACAAAAATGGGAGTATAATGACAATGATGCACAGTGAATGATGAGTGAACCATAAGAAAAAAAAAAGTGGAAAACAATCTATATCTTAAAACAATGTGATGAAGAACATTTTCTTGGCAATACCTGCAAACAGAGTTATCATATTATGGCTCTCCCTCTCCTACAAAACTATTGTTATTTATATTTTACTATTTATATCAAAATGTCACTGAAAATGCATGATCTCTTAACCTCCCTTTTTCATCCTGATGACTGTGATGGTCTTGTGATATAATTATATTCACACACCTAAAAATCTCAATACTTCAAATTCACCTCTTCAGTTTCTCCTTCTGTCTTTTAAAACAATATAGTTATATTACTGCAGAATCTTACTGCAGAAAAAATGCTTTTGGGGGAAGTGTAGAGGCAAATGATTTTTCACATGAAATAGTACTTTTAAACTGATTAACGGAAGTGAGGAATTCTTTTTTCTTCTTCATTATCCTGTCAGTGCTTATTAGATCTGGAGGCTGACCCACTGGAAGAAGGCAACAGTGCAGCTGAGATCCTCCAGCGAGCCAAAGAGCTATATCACTAGTGTCAGAGGTGATGATCAGATACCCCCATCTGATCTGGGTATCTTTGGAGCAGTTATGAAACATATGTATAGTGATCTCTTGTTCAAGGTCATACCACAAAATGTTTTTGTCATTCCAACCTTCAGCTTCCTACCCATTATAATGCTTTGTCTACTGTGTCATGTTTGTAGCTGTGTGATGATGGATTGGTCAAATCTGTTTTGGTCTGTAAGTGCTCAAGCCAACGTTTTCTTGTGGTTGCCCTCATTAGTGTTTTTCTCTCTTGTAGAGATCACCTTTAGTTTTTTTGTGGCATGTTTGATGCCACCTTTGCCATCTTTTCCGCACAATCATTTCTTTCAATGTAACTGAAAGTCATGGATGGCTGATACATTTTGCAGGGTCAAGAGGGTGGGTTAACTTGTAGTTTGTTGATTCCTCTCCAATTGGGAAAACTATTTCTCCACCCACCCCTATCTCTCGTAGCATCTGTGTAGACTCTTATCCATTCTGACTCTGGACAATTCTTGTCCACAAAATTTGAGGTAATCTCTTCCAATTCTTCAGCTGATAGGCTTTTCTTTGATTCTTTTCCTGGGATTGAAGCGATGATGTCTAAGAACTCAACTCTCGTGCCCATGTGTGTAGTGTCTTGTCAGATTTTTCTACCATTATTGGTGTGTGTCCGAGGCTTTTCTCTACTTTTCTTGCTTGTTTCAAAAAGCTATTTCTTTTCAGGCACTCTTTTCGGTTATCATGATCTTTTGTGGAGAAGACAGTTTTCTAACTTCCTGGTTTAAAGATTGTGCAGAATTAAACAGAGGTCTTTCTGTTCATTGATGCCACATGTGTCATGGTTTCCAATTCTGAGATGCAGGTTGATATCATTTTTCCTGTGGTTGTTATGAGCTTTTGATTCTGAAGCCTTTGAATTTTGAACAGGTTTGATTGGCTGTGGTATCCCCTGCTGCATAGCACTATTGCAGAGTAAGAATCCAATTAGAACTTTTTTGAGAATCTTCATATTTGCACGCAAGTATATGCCTGCAGCTTTCTACTAAGAAATGATCTTTTACTGTTTTTTTGTATGATCTTTGAAACTTAATGTTTCATTGTGGGTTGAGGATAAAAGACTGTTTCCAAATAGCCAGGGCATGTCTTTAATTGGTTGTTCCTGCTGACTGTGACCTTCAGTATTTTTGTTGACCTTGATAAGAAAGTATGCTTTGTCAAATCTTTTGGTCTTGATGTGCGAATTTGTAGTCCAAATGTCAGTAAAGCTTGAGGACTTTCTCTCTAGGAAGATGGTTGCTTTTCATGAACTCATGGGTCTGTGATCACCATCTGTGAGTTGAACTAGGATTGAGCGGAAGCAGAATGGTAGGAGGTATGATATTAAAAAGGCAAGGTCAGGGTTGAACGCTTTTGGTGATCATCAAAAGTAGAGTGTGTTAGTTGTCATTTGGATCAAATAGTAGTTTAAGGCCTTGATCAGCTGATCATTCTTCAAGTCTCCTCTCCTCTTGAATAATGGTCTGAATGACTCCAGGATGGGAAGTGGCTCTTTAATGCTCCTGCAGCTATGCAGCAGTCCTTGGGTAGGTCTAAGGACTGTATGTCTAATTTAGGGTTCTGTGGGGAGTAGCAGTTAAAGAATTGAATTTTTATAATAAAATCGGTTGCCTTTCAATAGGTTGGTACAGCAGGGATATTGTTTTATACCAGGATCATGACTCCTCCTTTGCTTTTACCTGCACTGTCCATTCCAAAGCATTGAGATTCCCTGGTGGAAAATCTTAAATTGTGATTGAGATGCATTCCTTGGAAACATATGATATCTAATTGAAGTTCATGCAGCTTTTTTCTAAGCCATTATTTCTTTCTTGAGATCCTTTATGCATTTCCCTGTACTATGTGCAAGTTGTGACCCTTGTTTTACCGTTTTTATCTTCATAGTCAGTTGAAATGTAATCTCTTATCTTTTCCCCTAGCTGTGTGTGAAGCTATTGCTCTACCTGCCTGATGGGATAGTACACTATCAAGGTTTTTTGATTCTCTTGAACTGACATAAAGGAGGTCATAGGTTTTGCTGTGTTTGTTTTTCACACCTTTCTGGGATACTTGTGCCTTATGCCTCGCTTTTCAGAAAAGATTGCCTCCTTAACCTTTGATCATTCGTGATTTCCCTACAAGGCAGCAGGGGCTTTTATTCAGAGTGACCTTCTATTAGACAGGCAGCCTTTCAAAATTGACAAGTACAATGCTCTTTTAAGTTTACCAACTCAAAGACAAGATTCTGCCTTGAATTTGGACCATATCAGTTCAGGCTGAGCCTTGATAGCAGCTTTACTCACTATACTAGCACATCTTGGGACTTTTGAACTATTCTATTGGGTGAGCCAGTAACATCTGATTACCCTACTTGCCTATGTTAAGCTAGCATGCCAGTTTGATCCAGGACTGCTTAATTATTAATCGCATCAAAGCTCTATATCTGAAGGCTCTCCACTTGCAGAAAAAAATGCAACTTTCAGGCCAATCAGAAGATTATATACTTCTGTGATTTGCAAACAATCATCTTAACCTTTAAAGGTCTGAAATTAAAAACAGCTATCTGGACTTAATAATAACTTTATGAAAGACTGGTTAGGATACAATGAGGTGCCAATATTTTTTAAATCATACTTGTATATAACAAACACACCTAGATATATCTTTCTTGATTCACAAATGCTATTTCATGATGAGCTATGCTATTAAATAGAAAGTCGTAAACTCCTTAACAAACAGAAGCAATTAAAAGACATTTTAAGTGTGCTTTCTTAAACAATTTTTTCCCTATCATTTTTGCTTTTTTCATAATCTGATTTGAATTGTGCATCTCTGAGTATTGGAAGTTGTGACAGTCCTTTTGAATAATTTTAATTCTTCAGTACATGTAAATCTCAATGTCTAGGCTACATTTAAAGCCTAAAACGTTAGATGCTTAAATAAGATTACAAAACAATCGCAATTGAAAAGAAAATTATCTAGTTAAATTAAAAGAACGTGATATACCTTTAAAGAAGCTAGTAACATGAATTAAAATAACATTCAAGAATTTGAAAGCTGTATGTCTCATAATAAAAGAGGAAACATGATTTATATTTTCTGCTTTTCACATTGCATTTTATAATTTATAATATATTATATAATTCATGGTTCTACAAAATGAAAAATGCCACCTACCAGACAATGTGACCTCTCGAAGGCATATCATTTAGAAGCCTTGAGATGACATGCTTATCTCCCAAATCTTTCACAGAGGTTACAAAGTCGATATTTGATATGAACCTGTGCTGCTCTAAATCAATGGCCTTCAGATAACTGAATATATGCTGCTTTAAAACATGCAAAGATGTAGCCATGCCTGAATACTGAAAATAAATAATAAAAATTTTTATAAAAACCATGCATGTAAAATCTATATCACCCTGTAGCTTAAAAAATGAGGTTCATTGAAGATCTTTCAGCAAATCTGGAAACAAAATCCAATGGATTTGAATAAACAGAGTTGGTGTAACCCATACAGTGCTTTAAGTTTTCCTTTTTAGTTCAGAAGTCATTGGCTGGGCTGCTAACCACTCTCATCCAACTAAAACAGTAAACGATGTTTTATATAATCTTTAAAACCACTTTGCAAATAACTGAATGTTCCTTAGTATTTTAATTGAAGTGCAAGAAGCAGGCACAGATCAATAGAGGCTATCTGCTACTGAAATGACCATATCTTTTCTACCTTTTATGCTATTGAGCATTATAATTAATGCCATTATGATTTTCATTGTCTCTCATATTATACCAGCACTTACGCCTAAAACATTGTTATATCAGAGAATTTACATTTTTTTAACAAGCAAGCCAAATAATTTCAGTGGATTTTTGCATGTCCTTAGAACTAAAATAATCTGAACATTACTTTAGCACTTAAGTAAATCAATATTGGTTTGCAGCATTGAGCAAATCTCAATTGAAAAGTCAGCTTCCTTACCTCAAAAAGATGAATGTTTCCATCTGAAAACATATCATAAAACCAAGTCTCCTTATTACTCTCTGCCTTTTTTGGATGGAAAATAATGTCTTCTGTTCCAGAACAAAGTGAGCACGGCGGTGCATGTTCTTGGAAAAGGGGATTGATGAAAAAACATTGGTCTTCACTTTCCAAGTAATTACCTAGAGGAAAAAGAGAAAATAATTTTCAAACACAGTTTCATATCATATTAACGATGTCTTTGTACAACATCAACAAAAAGAAAATTTACAACAGGAATACAGTTTCTAGGTATTCTCTGGGTATCAGTAAAATTATTCTGTCAGTAATACGAATGATGAAAAAGCCTAGAAAATAGAATGTCTGAAACTTTTACATGAAATTTTAAGTTTAAATATTGGAAGAGGCAGAGTATAATACTTTAATAAATAATTGGTGACAAGCCTGCCATTGAAAATAATTAATAGTTACAACAATGTTGTATCAACCCATCTGTCTGTCTTTTTCTCCTCATAATTGAGGTCAACAAATTATTTTCTTATTTTACATAAATGCACTTTTGAACTCTCAATAACATAAAGTGCATCCTGCAAGTATAAAATCAATCCTGCATTGATAATAATTGATGATAATGACAAATGAAACTATGTTCAAAGTATCTAAAAATACAACTTCTTATTAAAAGCACAATAACAACTTACTTACTCATTTCCTGAATTTTAATTTACATAAGTTAAACATACCTTGAAATTAAGTTGTTTCCAAAATCTTCTTTTCAACACAATTTCTTGCGATAAAATGATTGAATTTTCGTTTTTTTTCCTTCTAATCATGCAACTATTCCGTGAATTTTATGTTAATAACTACAAGGAATTAAAAAAATCAGCCTCTGATAAATTTATTATAATCTAAAAGAGCAACCAACCTCTGCTGCCTAATGATCCAATCACATCCAGGGTCCCCATATAGGCTGCAAAAACACGCATTATTCTGGCCAATTTGAATTTCAAATTCATGTAGAAAACACCCAACTGATAACCATACTCTTTAGGTAAAACTGCTTGAACATAAGGATCATTGAGAAAGTTTGACACAAGAGTATCATTTGAGGACTCGTAGAAAACTGGAAGAGTAGCAATAACTAAAGAAGAGGTGAGCAGGAAAACTGCTACTGCCACAGCTATTTTTGGTTTGCATAATATTTCCTTGAACCAAGACTCCTTATATTTCCCATGGCTTTTTATCACGCAAGAAGGCTTCTTATGTAGACCTACTGTCGTTGCTTCCAATTCAAATTGTTTGAGAGCTCCATCAACATATTTACACAATGTTGCTGGAGATGATTGATTAGAATCAAAGAAAGCAGACACTTCTCTAAACAGAAAGTCAAAACTATCAATAGCTCGAATTTGCTCTTCCGTGAGCGACGAATTCATGGCGAACTATTTTTTTAAAACATTAACCCTTTTAGGCTTTGTTTTGAAAGTGATGTCTTATGATATAATGATTCAAGCTGTTACAACGTTTAAACGCTATAGGTTTTTATCACTCTCTTCTATCTCGATATAAATCCATATAGGTAATAAGACAGGGTAACCCAGATCTGCATAGTGTATATCTCTCTATCAGTCTGCCGAGTCACAAACAACACTTGTGGGATAGTTAATCAGGTAAGTATTTCAATCAAAATTCACACTAATATTTGGGTATGATTCTTTGTCAAAATCCTGGTCCACATAGAAACGCAGAATATATAAAGTCTCGGTGAAAGTTCCAAACCACGTAGGAATGCATAATTTATCAAGCCTTCGAACCAACCCTAAAATAAATAAAGTGATGTTGAAGCAAAAATAATGGTCTACTTTGTTTACCGATGGCAACAGATGCTAGCAAGGGAGGTGATTCCCAATATTGTTAAACATTATTTGATTGGTAGAATTCTATTTAGGTCAAAGCACACTTGCGTCAACAACAAACACAGGTTCTCTGTTGAGGGTTTTAAACGTGGCAGTGAAAACACCATCGTAAGTCCAAGTTCTTAGCTCACACGAAAAGTTGTGAACTATGCAAGATCGATCTGTGCGAAAGCATGAGTGCTCAGACGTGAAAGGTAAAAAAAAAACTATTCCATAGTAGAGTCTAGATCTAGATCTATTTGGCGTTACGCATATTAAACCATAATTCTTGATTAGATTGAGATCTAGTCTATTAGGAGTAACTATTTTTAAGTATTTAGAACAATAATTATAAATCTGTTCGTTTTTTATATCATCTCTACACCCTTATCACTTTACAACATGAAGTAGTAAGCACTCTTTGGTTTTTACCAAGCTGAGAATGGGTGTCAACATTTTTCACGCAATAAATAGATTCAGACGTATCAGTTTTAAAAAAAAAGTTAGGTAGGACTTCATATTTGGTACGTTGGTTTGGTACATTAAGATATGATGTAGGATATATTATGCAGCAGATTTTTTTGGAAATTTGCAGATTTCGGCCCAACTTACGTTAGGCTTCACAATTGAATGTTTCTCGACGAATCCGAAACTTGCAGTTTAATGGGATTTTAGAGCAACACGAAAATGCTTGAAATTTGAAAAATATTAATTTTTGACGAATAAAGCCTTCATATTTGTGTTCAACTTATTATCAAATTCATGAAGAAATATACAATTTTAAACCTTAAAGTGAGTTGGGCGGATAACTGCAATAATATTGCTTTTTTTTTAATTGGTAATTTATTACAATAATTCACACTTACATGACGCAGTAATTGATTAGTAAGTTCTATATGGTAAATATTGGCCTTTTGCAACTTTGAATCGAAAGTTTTGTCTTTAACATAACTGAGATATCATATACCCATTTGGAAATCATTCCAAAAGTTAAAAGTTGAGATTTTGGAGGGACCACCGAAGGTGCGTTACCTCTATCATACTGAAGAGGGCTTCGTTTGATGGGGCAAAATGGAGGACTAATGAGGCCAATATATTTGCGATATAGAATTATTTTAATGCCTCAGGTAAGTCTAAATCATTTCTAACAATCAATCGCCCATAAAAAAAAATACGGCATCATATCAATCTCAGTATACTAAACCAAAGTAACCAATCAGAAGACCTATCAAGATTTTTTTATCCATGTTTTAAATTATAGGATAATATCGGTGTGAAACGGTTGCAGAAGCAAAAAAAAAAATTATTTCTAGCTATATAGATATAGATTGTAAATGTCCACCGCCCTGTTCAATACCATCAGCGTTCTAAGGCTGCACACCCTAGATCTTGACTCTGGCTCTAATCTGGGTATAAATTTAGTGTCAAAATGGAGTTCTGTTGGGTATGTTTGCCTTCCCTCCCCCCCAAAAAAAACAGTTTTTTCAGCAGTAGCTTATAATATATGAGATTCCATGCCCTTATCAGAAACGAACATTCATAAATAGAGCGTAGAAGACTAATTATAAAAAAAAAACCCAGATGTACTTTAGTTTAACCCAAACATCTAATGAGGGTGGGCCTAAAAGAACCCTTGCCGAAAATTGCCTTGATATTTAGTGAAGGAGGTTAAAAGGTTTGACATCGAGGCCCTTTATCTAGATCTAGAAGAGCGTAAAAATTTAGGTTAAAGTGTAAAAAATTTTACACAGAATCATAAGCTTTGAGTCAGAGGCCTTCTTTTTAAGATCTAGATTGAAATCCAGATTTTAGACATCTGAAAAGACTGAGTTAGTGATACAATTGCTCTAAGAGCACCTGTCCTGTATCGTAACTTAATGAAATGAGGCACCTTCCTCTAAACGTAAATGACCTCAACTTAACATCTTTTTAAAAGCAGTACATCATACCTAGCATAGCAAGTACATCAATTAACCTTATTTTGTAGCCTTACATGAGATGTGTGTAAGAAAGGACAAAAACTTATAGGTCCTCAGATTGTGCTATTTGATTGCACTAATAATAGGTTAAGAAAAGTTTTGGGTCCTGCTAAGACAAGAACAGGGGAAAAAATGCTAGATTTGGAAGGACTTCTGAATGGGTAGGGTATCTCTATCATACTAAAAGTAAAGGGGACTTTGTTTGATCGGGCCATATATAGAATTTATTAATGCCTCAAGTAAGTGTAAATCATTTTCTAATAATGAATCACCAACAACAAAAAAATGATGGCATCATATTCCTATATCATATCTCAAAATACTGAATCAGCATACTCAGTTGGAAATCCTAGGTACTTAGATTTTACTTATAGCAACTGTTAGATCTTAATTAGAATTAGTAAATTAATCCTTCATTTTCTTTTATGGGCTCTGTTTCCAAAAAGGGTTAACATTGTAGGGTTAAGAATCTAGTGGCTTTTGCCTTACTAGATCTTTATAAACTGGACAAGCTTTGTTCAAGGATCATCCTCATCTCACAAATATCTCAAGACAAGATGTAAAAGTTTCAAGACTATTTGGGTTGCAGAAGCTATCTAGTTTTTACCTCTCTCACCATTTCGGCACGCAAAAGGAGTAAAAAGCATTCCATTATCTAATAGCATATCTTGTAAACCCGCTGACGGTGGGCCAATTGGTATTCAAATTGTAAATCACTTCTCAGACCCAGAGCAGCAAAACTCCAGGGACAACACAATGATTAGCTGGAGGATTTATGCATTGCCTGTAAATCTTGATATATTTTGCAGCTCTAGTACCTCTTTGACAAAGTGCACTCAACCAGGGTTTATTCTCAGTTGTTGTGAATAAAACTCTGTAATTTTCATTTTATTTTACTCTTTCAATATACATGTACCTATGTTTAGGTGTTGTGTTAAACTTTTAAAAGAAATTTTGGAGCCATAATTTTGATGATATTCGTGTTGAGAGTAAGACATTGGTATTAATGAAAAACCTAAACAATTTTATTGCATCAAAATCACCTATTATTATTATTATTTAGATTACCCCTAACACCCTGCATTTTTAAACTTTTATGGAGTCTGACTTTTCTTCACCAACCTGTAACAGCATTGGGTTACTGAAAATGATACAGAACTTAAGTAAAAGGGTGCTTATTGCTAATTTTAACATGTTTTCAGGGTTGACAGCTACATCTCGTGAAGAGAACAGTTACTGTAGGTGTGCAAGTTTGAATTAGTTGACAAGAATTGTGCTGAAAGCTGAATGTAACAATTTTTTTGTGTTACCTTGTGCATGGAAAAAAAAAAAGCTTCAACTTTGCTGAAACAAAGAATTTAAAAAGAAGACCCGTAAATCCTTTTTGGCTATTAATTTTGACTACTGGATGCCCTAGTGATGATCACTTAAGGTGTAAACAATTACCCAACTTGGACTTATATGGACAAAGAGCACAAAATTTAAAATTGCATTTAAACATTTTACCTAAAAATTGGCTTCATCAGTATAGACTAGTGACATTACAAATAATTCCCTATTAAATGTCATTAGTCTACACTGATGAAGCCAATTTTTAGGTGATACGTTAAAAATGCAATTTTAAATTTTCTTCTCTTTGTCCATATAAGTCCAAGTTAGGTGACTGTTTACACTTTAAGTTATTTTATTCCATCTTTCACCTGTGTATACAACGGATCCTTGGACTTATATATAGTTGTGCCCAAGAGTTAAGCATTTGTTGTTTTTTTTTATTCTATAATTTCTAATGATGATCAATAACAGTGGACAAGTTTTTATGTGTTATTTTTTTGGCATTTTTATTTCAGAGCTTAACTCGTGGTAGACTCATCAATACAGTGTTGATCTCATCAAGAATTGCTTGCACAATATTACCACATATCTCTGATCTACCATTAACCAAACCAATAAAGAACTGAAGTTATGGCTTCTGAAGGAGAATCATATTCATCAGTTTCAGATAAGAAAACAGATGTTTCAAAAGGTGAGAGTAACATTTATTTTATTATGTTCATATGATCAAGAAATTCCCTAGTGATCGTACTATTTTGTATTGTTTCTGAAAAATCCACTATTTATGAACCATATGCATGGTGAGGTGAAAATAGCAAGAAAATACATGTAGATTACCAAATAGATTATTCAATTTAATATGACTAAGTGAAATCTCAGAAGATCATCTAAGTATTATAGATTTAAATTTTTATGGCATTCTCAGCGGCAATTTGAAATAGCTACTGTCCAGCAAAAATCTCATCTTTCTTTGCAGCTTAATTTCTGAAATCACAAACTGTCGATCTCTTTTGTGACTTTGCAAATAGAGACATTATCAGAGTTTCAGAACTTTTACTTGAATTTGGGATTGATACTCAGGTTATTTTAATAAGGCTAACTTCATCACGGATTGTCCGAGGGTAGATAATGTAATCAAATGACATATTGTTATATATATATATATACATGTGTGTGGAATTTGTCTGCTCTACAGAAGGGCTTAGAGAAAATACTTTTATCTGTGGTAACTTAGAAAGGGTAAAACTTTGAAATTGAAGTGAAAAGAGCTTTCCTCTTCATTTACTATCTTCTTGTCACCAGAGGAACCTGCTGCCCAGGCTGGACTCCTATGGAGAATGTCAGCTGGTTTGTACAATACAACAAGCAATGCTGTAACTGGAGCAGTTGGTTATGGTGTGGGTGGAGTCAAGTGGGTTGCAGGGAAAACAGTTGATGTGGGATCTGCAGTGGCCCAAAAGACAATAGATGCAGGCTCAACAGTCACAAGCAAACTCCCCTTACCATCAATGCCTTTTGTTTCTAAAAAGGACAAAAAGGAATAGCATTATGCGATGTTTTTATTTCATTGCCTTATTGTCAGAATGTGCTAATATCTCATTGCTACATTTGTTTGTTTGTTTGACTGAAAATAGAAGCTTGACTAACGAAAAAACAACAAGTTAAAGATATCTCATACTTGATCATATGAATTCCACACCAAAGGTCACTAAACAAACCAAATAATATTTTGTCCACTTTAAGAGAAAAAAAAAGGTGTTTTCATATACTATGCTTTTAACATTCTATTCATAATGTTGTATGTCTTGAAACATTTTGAGATTACCATAATACAAGTTTTCATTTATCAAAGTAATATACAGACTTTTTATTGTTTAACACCATGAATTTCAATTTTAGGCTCTATTTATGAAATCTGTGAGTTCTAAGTGACTTTTTTACTAAAGGACCGCTTGACATACAGTACTTACAATTTTAAAATTTATCATATTTTTTTAAATATTAGTCTTATAAGGCTCATATTATAATCAGTATTTAATCAAGAAAATTGTTGGAAAAATATCTGCCTTATGAAAAAAGTTCCCAATGAAAGTTATTATGAACTTTGGCAGCCTTCAGTTTTTTTGGGTTTTTTTTTTATGATTTTTGCATTATCTGAATTATTGTCATGATTACATGGTTCAGTTCACATACACACATTAATATGTAAAATTCTTTTTAAAAAAGTTGGCTGTAAATATATTAGTTTATGCCTTTCTAGTCAGTCTTTTTGGCTATCCATCAGTATCAATGCACTGCTGCATATGTCCATAAAACTCATCCTTTTTCTGAGCTTTTTTTCTTCACTATATCCATAAACCATTATGTTTGAAAACTTTCAAATGATCATGTATTTTTTTGTATAATTGAAAGTTTTATTTACTAGGCTTGGTCAGTTTTTGTTTGTCACACTATTTTACTTGAATAAAATGACTGTAAATAAAGACAACTAAACAAATCATTCACAGATAGATGGATTTTCAGTCTATTTTTGGGGAGGTAACTCAAGGTTTACAAATCCTCTAGGCATAATCTGGTTGTACTTCGTTTATGATAACCAGAATAAGAGGAACACAGCAGAGGATTCTTTGATTAGTACATGGACTAAAAATTAACTAGGTACACTTTTTAGACTTTAATAAAAAAAAATTCTTTCATTTTGCCTTTGAATGATATGTTCAGACTGCGTTTCATCTTTGTGATCCTTTTCTGAAAATCTTCTACTTTATGCCCTTAAAATTTAAAATTGCCTAACAAGGTAGAGAGCTACTATCTTGTTATAAATATAAGTAGCTTTTGCAATGCGGTACTAAGAATTTATTTCTATAACCATCCTTGATTTTCATACTGTGGTGTGTTATAAGAACCGAGTTGTCTGAAAACCTCTCTTATAACTCCCCAAATATAATAGCCATGCTGGAATTTAGTGAAGAATGTGCCACCTTCAGAATCTCTTACTAACATTTTTGTTCTTTTCTAACAATTAGACTCAGCAATACCAAAGATTTGAAAGATCTTTATTTTACTTCAGCAAGCAGTTATGCAGGCTTATTGAAAAATTAACAATTACAGGTGTACTAAAGAGGGGCTTTGTTGTTGTGATGATTTTAACTAAGTTAAATTCAAAACTATCAGGCAAGTGTCTAAGTATCCTCAGTATGTTAAGTGGCTAAAAGTTTTTATTTTTAATCCTATCATTCTTTCTGCCCACAGGTGCACAGTTTATAGTTAAATTTGGATTTTTTCTGCTTTCAGAAGGATCCTCAATGTAGAGCAGTTTGTTTAAGAATAATGTTTATTACATTATAGGGTATATCCTATCCACTGCTTCTCCAAATTGTTACCTATTGTCTTTCAATGATATTCAAAATAGATGACCCATGGAGTGGCTCAGCCAGATATTGGTAGTAAAGCCAAACTGCAGACATTTTTGTCAACTTCATTGGAAATTCGTTATAAGGATGATGAGGTTTAGATTATACTGGTAACTGCGCGATTTAAAGTATTTTTTATTAAAGCGTGTGTCTTTTTAAAAATGTTTTCAAATTTTTTAATAAAGGGTAAATCTAAACAGATTTTGGTGAGTGAATTGTAAGTAATTGAGTTATTTTGAGCATTGTCTTTTGTCTTTTGATTGCAATGATACAGATTTATCATACTTCATTAATGAGTGTATCTTTACCTAACATTGCTCCCATCTATATAGCTATGCCTCTCAGTCACACTTTAAAAAAAAAGTAAAGAAATACAATGTCAAACATTTTCATCTGAATTTCCCATTTTTATCAGAGGAAAACCAGATGCTGAAGTCTCTAGCAGTAGCATTGCCCTTATCAAACCCTCAACAAGGGACTTCAGGGAGTTGGAAGTTAGGTCATTATTAATTTTATGAAGTGATGTAACTTTTTCTTGAAGCTTTATCAATTTCTTTTACATCCAGATCAATCATTCTTAACCATTCATCTTTTTGCTTCATCTATCCAGTAGAAAAAAAAAACATCTCTTGTTATGCCCTTGCTTTTTGTATTCTCCTAACAGTACTTTTTGGTTTAATTGCCTGTCTATTAATACTAATTGACTAAAATATGAATGAATGACTTCTGAAGTGAAACAGAATTATTAATTTGTTTCTTGTGGAATGGAAACTGAATCAGTTTATACAAGCTTATTTTGTGAAAAGTTCAAGTGAGTAAAAAAGCCCACTGGTTAACTAAGTGTACAACAAGGTCATAAATGCTATTAAGAAAGTTTTATATTTGATATCTAGGTCACAAAACTTTTGAAAGGTTGTAAATTAGGCTGTTGATACAAATTATAAGCCAAGAATGAGCAGAAATGTCCTTATTCTGTCAAACCATTTATTTTGTGCAATTTTGAAGAAAACCCCAAATTTCTCCTCTTTTAGAACTTAAGATACTTGTTTCACAATTTTCAAACAATCATGGAATAAAATAATGTTAATAATTGGGAGCCATTTTTTTTTTTGTTTCTTAGGTTGTAAATTGCACTTGGAAGTAATGAATTAAGGTCTGAATTTTTTCTGTGCATCATGCTTTAAGGGCTACCAAGACTGATATTGTTCTCTCAATATATAGGAATTAGTGGATCATTGACTGATATTATATTATTATGCACATGAGAGGTTTTTGTCAACTCTCTACTTTTATTGTTATGGCTGCTTGGCTTATAGAAAGATGCATGAATTTGTGTGTGCCTGTGTTTTTACATGTATATATTTATATATATATATATATATCTATCTAAAGAAATATACAACCAAATTTCATATCTACATCTGCTTGTGATTCAGTTCATCAAGGTCATGTCTTTTGCGTTCAAATTTTGCTAATATCTTTATATATGTATATATTCCTTGGAGTGATTTGTTTAAAAGAGAATGCTCATCAAAGGATGTGCAGTTTACAGCACATTAATGGCCTTTAATAGGTAGAGAGTGTGTTATGATAAAGTATCCTTCCAAGTATAATAGGAGGTATATTTATATACATGTACCTGTTAAATATTAGAAAACCACAATAAAAAGTATAATGTTTTTAGTGCTCATGCTTTGTAAAAATTAATGGGGAAATCAGGGATGCTCATTGTTAGCTTCTATAATTTACACATCTTGACACACTTTTATTAGTTTTAATCAGACTTAACATAAAAGATAATTAACAGAAACAGCATTTGAAATAACTCAAAATCACTTTCTCTGGATTGTAACAATACAGCCGTACTACCATTTAAACAAAGCATACTTTTTGTGTACCATAATTAAAAACAAACAACTTGCAAAACATTTACCTTGCTCTTCTTCATATGTTCTATTCTTTTCTCACCCAAAATATGTGTACTGATCCTGCCTCTAACCAAGACCTAATGCCATTTAAAAGAGGTCAGCATCATCATGTATACATGTATTACAAGAAACGTGCATTTTAATGCTTAGAAAAACTCCTTTGGAAATCCTTCACAAAGCCACATCTGTGCACCATGATTTTTTGTATCATTTGAAAGTCTTTTAATTTGAATACTAAGTTGAAGCAACTTAACCAACGTTAAATACATGTGCATTGTGTATCCGAGTTTCATTTTCAAAGCAAATGCATGATACAAATGGAAGAATCTGTGGTTCTTGGACAGAAAAGTAAGAGAAAGTCAACATTTAATTCCTCACTAGTTTTTGGACTCAGAGGGTTCCATATTAAATTACAGGAAACTTGCTTTTGTATTAAATGTATTCCACCCTCATTCATTACATTTTTTTTGAAGAACAATATTTGATTTTTCAGGCACTGTTATAGATTGTAAAAATGTGCATAAAATTCATCTCGCTTTTCCGTCGCATATGTATTCATTCGAATTTTTTTCCCATCTTTTCAATATTCCTGTCTAACTGTGACACCACTACTTTAGTTCATCTCTCAAATGAATAGGGTTTTCAAAGTAAATGAGAATTTAAACCTGTTTTCGAAACATTTAAATCATACAGATGCTTTTTTTATCATTTTTTTTTCATACAAAGTTCGTTAAGATTAAGAATGTTTCCCGTAAAAATAAATCACCAAAGCAAGAAAGCCATGATGAAACTATATGTTATTTTTTTTTTTATGAATTTCTCTTGCTGCTGTTCAACAAATTTGATATGAATTATTTTTCTTACAAGCATTTTAAACTATATCATCTACGCAGTGTCAAAAGAAATACATGAATTTACAATAAACATAATTGAAAACTACCATGGGCTGAATTTAAAACTCCTTTAAATGCCATTTTTTATTTTTTGTGTTCAGTAGGATTTTGTCTCGGCTCATTTTTTGTTTTACATGTTCTCATTTTTATTTTTTTTTTACTTTTAGTGCCTGGCTTTCCTTTTCTGTTCCGAAGTATTTATTTGAATATTTTAAATTTTTTGAAAGGTCTACCACTTTGTTGTGTTTACTAAGTCGAGAGATAAATTTTGCTTGTCTCTCCAGAAAAGTGCAGTTACGAATAAAAACATGTTCATTTTTCAATAGAACTGCTGAATGCCCTTGGTTGACAGATGTTAAGTTGCAGTTTAAATTAAAAATCAGTGAACGTTGGAAATTTGGTGTGACTTATGTATTTAAATGATTCACCTGTCTCCATTCTATTTTATTTTAAGCTTCCTTGTTATCCCTTACAATTGCTCCAACTGAATTAATTGTCTACAAAAAAAAAGTTATGCTAGCATATTTAGAAGGTATATATAATATAAATATTGTATGATTTCTATACACTTTAAATTTGAGGATTCCAGATAGAAGACTTAAAGACACTTTTAAAGTGCCCTGTGACTATTAGATTGGTTTTAATTTATTGAATACCTTAAGCTTGCTATTAATTTGTATTGCATAATTTTTCCATTTTGGTCCTAATGCAGAGACATTCTTCCTTTTCAGTCTAATAGGGAGAACTTCTAAAAAAAAATGAATCCAGTGGAGTTAAAATCATCCCTCATTCTCAATCTCTTGAATTTCAAAATAAATCTTTTTTCAAAATTTTTTTCCATTTCATGAAAAATTAGGCAAAATTGTGTGCATAATAGTCCTAATAAGTGTGTGCCTGAATGTTGAATCCAAAACAAAATCGGTAATAGATCTGTCTATTTACCTACTGTCATAAAAATAGTAAAAATTAAAATATATACATGTATGGCTATAAAAAGGAATTTTGATTATTTCATGCAGGTTCTACCTTTGGAAAGTATAGAAAAATGCATTGTTCTCAAAATTGAAATATTGCAATATTCAATTCATTTGGACTGGGTAGTAGAAAATAATACAGTGTATCCTTTTGGATTGGCCTTATCCATCCATGACTGCACGAGATTATATAATTTTGTTTTATTGATTGTAATTAATTAAAGGCTTTGCACAGTCAACAAAGCATAATTGTTCCTTAAATGAAGCAAAGGAAATAAAAGTATTTTATCTGAAACCTTTTTCTTCGTGTTGTTGAAATATTTATAGATGTACCTTGTTAAGAACACTTTTGAAAAATAGACAAGATGTATTTAAATTAATATGTTGGCATTAAATATAGAACTTTACCTTGATTCTCTCGTAAACTACAGTCAAGTCCAAATAATTCGAATCCGGATAATGGGAATTCTAAGATGTACATGTATTTCAAAGTCGTCTAATTTTACTGAATATTTCTCTCTTTAAGCTTTATAAAAAATATCGCTTAGTTCGAAATTTTAAATAAGGATCCGGTTAATTCGAAGCTATTTTGGCGTGCTTTTTTTTTTATCTGAAAGCACTTTTCCTGACTTGTAAAACAGTATCGCTATGCTCAGTGCGGCAAGTGATTACAGGTAAGAGTCTGCAATAAGGCTAATAGAACTTAGAAGGAAAGGGAAAGGGGTTAGGTCAAGGGACCAGGTGACTTATTGTTATAGCCCCGCGCACACACTAGTATGGGATTCCTCATCCACCATCCACATTTTATTTTTACACTCTTACTCTATGTATTCTGATAATTTGAAGTGCTTTTTTATCCCATTGACTTCGAAATAACAGGACTCCTCTGTATTGAATTTATAAATATTTTACTAAGTGAAAATAAAAGTTCTTCTTCTTCTTCTTCTTCTTCTGCGTTCCCGTGACACTGGCAGTCTGTCAAATCTGGAGTCTGGTGGCTCTGACAAAATTCAACGTCAGGAGCAGGTTTTACTCAGTGCCATGGAGTTTCTCATGTAGGGTTGTTGGTTGGGGCCAGATCTGTTTGTCTTAATTCTGAGTGAGTTGGGCATTCCTGTAGTATGTGTTCAGTTGTTTGAGCAACATTTTCTCAAGGACAGTTGGGGGTTGTACCAATTCTGAACTTTGTGTACATGTGCTTGTTTAGCCTGTTGTGGCCTGTACGAAGACGGAATACTAGGGTTTGCTCCTTTTTACTCAGTTTATGGAAGGCATCATCTTTAGAGGAACTTGGATGTTTTTCAGAGACATTTCTACTTCATCGCACTTCCTTCTTTGGCAAGACTATCAGCTTGTTCTTTGCCCTTTATTTGACAGTGACCAGGAATCCACTGAAGAGCAATCCTAGAGGAGATGTTTACCATTTCTTTCAGCTGTTGGTTGACCTTTGGAAAAAAAGTGGTGCTTGTGATTATTAAGTGCTTGCAGAACAGACTTGGCATCAGAAAGGAGAACAAATTTTGTTGTTTTTGTATTACGAAAAGACTATAAGCTTGAGTGCTATAGATAGGGCCTCTGCTTCAGCCTTGTAGTTAGCAAGTAGCACCTGTAAGGAAAGCTTACCATGTTGTAGAGCCGTTTGGCCATTCTATAAAGACCCATCCCCCACCGTTCTTGACTGCATCAGTTGCTGATCCATCTGCGTATACTCTTGCTCTGGGTAATGTTGATCTATTGTACTGATAGCTTTTTTCGTGATTTCTGCTGTGTTCATGGATGACTTGGATTCTATGCCATTTATTGTTTCTAAAATATCTATATAATTTGTGTTTCTTTTTCCAGGCAGGCCAAGGACTGGTTACAGTCACTTGTTCTGAGTCTTTTTGTGAGGAAATATCCATAAATTTTCTATGGGTTTTTACATTGTGGGTGAAGCTTTCTCTTTTCAGCCTTGGTTTAAGGAGAGCTTTAGTTCTGAGTCTTTTTGTGAGGAAATATCCATAAATTTTCTATGGGTTTTTACATTGTGGGTGAAGCTTTCTCTTTTCAGCCTTGGTTTAAGGAGAGCTTTTAGTCGTTTGAACTTTGGAAATGAGAGTAGCCATTTAAATTTCTCCTCTTGAATAAGGGCTTTATTCTGTTTTCTTTGGACTGCAGGCCTGAGAGGGTTTCCATCTCTAGAATGGGGGTTGATTTCATGCCTCCTGTCATAAATCTGCCGTTTTGATGTTGCACTCTTTTAGCCTTGTGAAGATTGCTTGAAGCTCCAAGAGCTGAAGCCGTACTAAAGGACTGGTCTTAGTCTCTTACATATCCCTGATAGGTTTGTCAGTTGTCTGTTTAATTTTTCCATGTGAGTCTGGTGTCGAATGTAACCCCAAGGTAAGTCGGATTATCATCTTTCGGGAGGGAACAGCCGTTTATTTTTAGTTTCAAATTACACTTCTTTGTTGAGAGGGTGAGGTTAGTGTATGTTGTTTTAGTTTTGTTCACCGACAGTCCCCAATCAGTTGTCCACTTGTTTATGTTGTTCAAAGTGGTTTGGAGACGAGCCTTTGCAGTGCTCAGTTCCTCTTCTGTGCACAGGAGAACCATATCATCATCATATAATGATGGATAGACTCTCTTGGAGATTTGTTTCTGAATGTCATTTATGATTATGAGAAATAAAAATGGGGAGAGATTTCCTCCTTATGGAACTCCGTTTTGCAGTTTTCAGTTTTGCTTCTGATTCCATTTGTTTTTACCAGGGCTTGTCTGTTTTTAAGGTAATCTCTGATCCAGTGCATCCTTTTTGTGAGATGTTGATGCTGGTAAGCTTGATCAAAAGTCCGTCTGTCAATACCTTATCAAATGCTTTTTCCATGCCAACCCAGACTGCAATAGTGTGGGATTTTTTTTCCCTGGAAGTCGTCCACAATCATTTATGAGATATATGTCACTCGATCTTCAGCTGATCTTAATTGCCTAAAGCCTGCTTGTTCCGGCATAAGGACCTTGTTTTTTTTTTTTTTCTAACAGCCATATTGAGCCGTGTGATGATGATTCTTTCCATAAGCTTACAGATACAGAATGTTAAACTGATTGGTCTGTAGCTCTCGGCTTCTGTTTTGCATTTGCCTCTTTTAAGAATTGGAATCATGGTGGCTTTTTTCCATATTTTTGGTATGTTGCTTGTTTTCCAGCTGGCTTTGAAAAGTTGAAGCAGCTTTTTCTTTGCCTGAGGACCCAAGTGTTTGAGCATATAAATGCTTACTTTGTCTGGTCCCGGCGCTTGTTTGGTATTCAGCTGGGCCAGAGCTTTTTCAAATTCCATCATGGCTACTTTTATATTGAGGTAGTGGTCAATTGGCTCCGAAATTTGGTTTTCATTATCTTGCATTGCCTGTTTTATTTCTTGCTTTCTTTTTGCTGATAATACTATGTCCTTAACAGCTTTGTATTGTGCAATCAGTGCATTTGCTGCTGCCTTGCCTGTTAGGGTATCACCATCTTTCTTGATAACTAAAGGGCTTTGCCTGTTGTCGTATTCACCCTTTAGAGTTTTCACAAGTTTCCACAGTTTTTGATCATCTCTTTCAAAATTGAGATTTGTTGTTTTTTCTTGCCAGTGGTATTGGGTGCTTTTCTGAATTTTGCAGATCATGTTTTTTTTCGTATCTGGGGGGGGGGGGGGGGCATTTTATGCTTTTGTTCTGGTTTCGATGATGTCTTGGTGCAACCTTTCTAATTCTGTGGACCAGTTATGAGTACATGTATATTCCTTGCGTGCTCCTCTTGGTATGCTTTCCTCAGCTCCTCTAAGGATTGCTTTGACCATCTGGCTTGTGCTACGATCAAGGTGTTTTGTTTTGCAATTTATTCAAACTGTGTAATGGTCCGTGAGTTTTGCAAATTTTTCCAATTGGCTTTTTTTTTGTAATTCCAACGTGGAAGGGTGCTGTGATCGTTGTTGTCCTTACCGGATATAGTTATGATGACAAGCTTGTGATCACTAGTTACTAGAGATGGTATGACACTTCGATTGACGTGGCTGCTGATGTCATTTGTGGCCATGGCTAAGTCTGGGGTTGATGTGGGTTTTCATACCCTCGATTAAAAGGTTGGTTCGTCACTGTGGTCTTGTAGGAGGTGAAGGTTGTTGATTATTTGCCAGTCCTCTATCTCCTCACCCCTTGCGTCTAATAGTTGTAGCCCCAACTGGGCAAGTGGCTGTTAAAGTCGCCTAGTACAAGAAAGTTATCTTCTGGTACTCTTACATTATCCATACCTAGCTGTTTGTCTGATGGAGCATAGCAGTTGTAGATTGTTACTTTTTTGTTTTGTAAATGGGCTGTTATGCCAATTATCTCTGATTCTTCCCCTCTGGATGGTAACTTCTTAGGCACGAATTTTATTGCTGACCAGGATTAGAAGGATTAGAACCCCCCCCCCCCATTTGTGTCTATTTAGACGGTCCTGATACCATCGTACAAGCAATCTTAGGTTTGGGGTGAGGTGAGTTTCTTGTGGGCAGGCTCTATCGATATTTTCTTTTTGCAGAAAAAAATTTTAAGCGCTTCTTTCTTTTCGGAGATACCTTCGCAGTTCCATAGGGCTATTTTTATTCGATCCAATGAGTTATGATTGTATCTTGGCCAGTAACGTTATTCTCACCCCCCCCCCCCCCCCCCAGATCGTTTCCTGGCTTTCCAAGAAGATAGGGAGGTAACTTAGGTTTGGGGTGAGGTGAGTTTCTTGTGGGCAGGCTCTATCGATATTTTCTTTTTGCAGAAAAAAATTTTAAGCGCTTCTTTCTTTTCGGAGATACCTTCGCAGTTCCATAGGGCTATTTTTATTCGATCCAATGAGTTATGATTGTATCTTGGCCAGTCACGTTCGTCTCTCCCCCCCCCGCCAGATCGTTTCCTGGCTTTCCAAGAAGATAGGGAGGTAACTTAGGTTTGGGGTGAGGTGAGTTTCTTGTGGGCAGGCTCTATCGATATTTTCTTTTTGCAGAAAAAAATTTTAAGCGCTTCTTTCTTTTCGGAGATACCTTCGCAGTTCCATAGGGCTATTTTTATTCGATCCAATGAGTTATGATTGTATCTTGGCCAGTAACGTTCTTCTCTCCCCCCCCCCCCCCCCAGATCGTTTCCTGGCTTTCCAAGAAGATAGGGAGGTACCTCCAGTAGCTGGAAGTGGGCTCTTTCGAGGCAGAAAGCCCGGCACTTCACCCGCCTGGCGGGAATTTACAGATGAACCACCATGATCTTTAGTTTAATTATTTGCTAACATCATATACGGGTCATACGTGATTGGTGTTATGCACCATATAATGTCCCCATCTGTCTATAAATGAAGAAATAGATATTGGAAAGGAAGGAAATGACATGGACAGTTTAGAAGTTGTCTTAAAGAACACTGAGTAATGAAATGCTTAACGAGTTTAACGACTCAACAAACAAATAAAAAAAAAAAAGAAAACATTCATCTTCATCAGTAATAAAGCACTCTCCAACCCTAAATTATCAACAAGAGTGCATGGAGAAAAAAATTAGGACTTCAGCTTGCTTTTCTCTCTGGGTGTGCTCCCGTAACCTTTAGTTTCAAAACCTGAGCTCAAGGTAGAGGTGAATTGCCGTCACAGTCGTCAGTTAGCTGTCATGATGTCCTGGCTGATTTCTGCTGAGATATTTTGTGATGGGCAGTCCCTGGCAGTTGGAGCTGTCGTTTCCATCCCACCTGCATTTGGTGGCATAGAGAGGATCTGTCCTAGCGGACGATCTTCATACCAGAGACATCGATGTTTGTTTTGTCTCATGTCCAATCTGGTCCATATTTAGTCTGACTCGTACCCAGTTGACCTGTCCAGCATGGGTGACTCAAGAGCAGCTAAGGTTCCAGCTGGCCTGGCTCAAAGGATGATCAGAGCCCGCAAGCTCCCTTACCGCGACAAGGTGATGGACCGTATGGGAGTGTCATTGTGTAATTGATGCTAATTACATGCACACTCTACTAACACAGTTATTAGAAATAATTAGACCAATGGACAAAAACCCTCCGCAGTTGACATCATTTTTCTTTCCAATAATTAGACCAATGAAAAAAACCCTCCGCAATTGACATAATTTTCCTTTCCAATGATACATTTTGCGTTTCATTTGTTTAATCAATCATAACTGAAATCAAAGAGCTCTTTCGTTTTAAAGAGCCAGGAAAATTCTTCTGATAAATGTTTGATTAGTATTTCATTGTGAATGAATCTATTTCAAAATTACAATATTTACCATTTAATTGGAGACATTTTTAAAATACCTTTAAAGGAGAAAAGATATTTTAATTGATTTAATTTTATTTCTTAGGCTTGAAGATGAGCAAGCTAGTATTATTAATTTGTGGCAAGAGTTTGGTTAAGGAAACTATTTAAGTGAAGGGCTGAAAATGCCATTCTGCACAACAGGACTATTTGAAAACTAGGTTATAATAGTGTTACACAGCCATGAGTGCTCAGAGCGTTCTACTTTCCCCTTCTAATTTGACTTGTCTTAAATCAAAGATCCCATGGATTGAAAAAAAAAAAGCAAAATTTCACACTGAGAGATGACGCATTTCCTGACTATTTACAACCGTTCACACCGTAAACAGCTAGTTTAGAAGATAATCCTTTAAAATATGGATGAAATTGATGATTTTTAAAATTTTTTTTTATTGTATAACCATCTTTAAAGCAGAAAATCTCATAACTTCAACACTTTAGATGGTAACTTGGTACTGATCAGAATGGCTAATTAGTGAAAGATGTAAGACATACTTTGAACACATCATGATGTTTGAGAGAAAGTTATAAAATGTTGTATTTAAAGCATGTCATTGACTTTTAAAAAGAATAACATATTTTTTTTTAAATGTTCATCTCCCTAATCTTTTGTCACAACAACCATTTAAAGTAAAAGGCCTTTAGACATTCTCTTCCCATTATACATTAATGTCTTTCAAGTCCATGACAAGGATTAAAAATGATAAGATAAAATATTTTGAACCTGTGTCAAACCCTTTTTGAATATCCTTTCAGTAGTAATGTAATAAAATGAGCATGCCTAGATGTTGACAATTTTAGTGCATCTCCCGGCCTCCAGTCCAGTGGTGAGCACAGAAAAGGGGAGGGGGAGGGGGGGGGGGAACAATCACTACAGCCATACCTAGATTAGTTTTCAAAAACTTTTTCCTTGTAGTTAGATTGGCATGCCTTTTTTTCCCCTGAGTGAGACTCGCAAAAACTGAGAAAATACATCAAAGCCTTGCTTGTTCAAAATTTTGTCCTCTTTAATTTTTTTTTCAGCAATAATTTTAAGAAGAGCAATAATTCTTGCCATTAATGAGTTTTATTGTTCTTGACTTAACATATTGTTTATTGTCTAAACACATGTTCATTTAGGAAGCCTTAGTTTGAGGCTCTCTGTATATTATATAGCTCAAATCAAGTTTGATCATGCAACAAAGCCACATCTGCACTTGCAAACAGATTAAAAAAATATATAGAGCAAACAAACCTAAATCTTTAAACTGAGCTGACTTTTTGTACATTTTAACCTTTCAAAATAGGCCTTTGAGTAAATCAGCCATGCCCCTTTTCCCCTATGTTGATCGGCATAAGATATTGAATAACAATCATTGATGAATTACAGTATATAACATTGATTTGACTACTAACAGTCATATAAAAACATACACAGCTGATTAAATCGTCATAAAGGTGCAACCATTTTTATTTAAAAAAAGCATATAAACATGTACCCTATTCAAGTGGAACACATATTTTAGTGGCAATCTTCCCAATATGCATGTATAATTGATTTTTCATTTTGATCATGATCCTAAAAAAGAAGGCACAACATTTGGCAGTTGTATTTTAACATAAAGAGTTACAGTCAAAAAATGAAAGATAAAAGATGCAAAGACAACCCTTTTACTCTTTAGCCAGCTTTAAGCTAGGCAACCAATTTTTTAGAGGGCTTAGTTAAATCGTCAAAACTTACAGTTAAGAAATATCAGCGTTGGCTAAAAAATATCAAGAGTATCTAGATTTTTAAAAAAAAATAATTACTCATGACAGTTTTTGGATTTCATCATTCAAAAGTAAAAATCAAACACTATGAAGACAAAATGGAGACTTTTCTCGCTAAAAAAATGATGTATATCATAAAATATTTTTTCTTTAAATAAGAAGACACAATGCATACTTTCCATTTAATATAGAAAATGGTACAATAAACCATTGAAATGTGACAGATCTACAGTCGAATCCGCTTATTTCAAAGTCATTCAGATCAAAAAAGGACTTCGAATTATTCGAAATTCGAATTATCAGAATACATAGAGAAAGAGAGTTTAAAAAAATGTGGATGACAGATCAAGAATATCGCACAAGTGTGCAGGAGGATGGGAGTGGGCCTAACCCCTTTCTCTCTTGTAGCCTTATTGCAGACTCTTACCCGTAACGTAGGTGGGCACACATACATACACACACACACACACACACACACCAGAATCGCTTGCCACGTGGAGCATAGCACTAATTGTACTTTGTTTTACAAGCCTGGAAAAGTGCTTTCACTGTGACAGAATGCCAAAATCGCTTTGAATTAACCGGATCCTTACCTCAAAATTCCAACAAACCAATATTTTTTTAATAAAGCTTAAATAGAGACATGTTCAGTAAAATTAAATGACTTCAAAATATCCAAGAATTCGAACTATCCGGATTCGAATTATTTGGACTCAACTGTACTTAAGAGTTGATTTCAGGTTAAGAGAAAAAAAAATTATCTTTCAAAAATCGCCACTTTGTACACTACATAGACAGGTCTAGACAACCACAAAGTTGCATTAGATCCATAATTTAAACTGGCTCAACCCAAACTGAAATTCTTTACAAAAGAAGAGAGCCCTGCGCATCAAAATAATAGAACTATAAATGCTCCAGAGCAAGTGATATTCTGAGAAAAGCATAAATAGCTCACTTTTGCTGAGCAATGGAAGACAGTTCAAGAAATAGCAATAACAATCTTTAATTCATTGACATCGTGACAAGCTCTTTTAAATAATATGATATGGAATCATTTTCTATCTTCTTCTCATGGTCTTCATGTTGATTTCATAGGTGACTTAGTAGCAGTTTCTGTTTTCAAACTTTTGAAACAATAAATTGAGCACACTTTATGATAGTAAAAATTAAAATTGAATGGATATAACAAATGAATATGGGAGGTAGCAAGCAAGAACAAACATTTAAATATAATAGCAGAAAAGTTTAAATTTTGATTATATTTTTCTTAGTGAGCAGTAATCTGATTAAATACTATTAAGGAATCAAAACATTGTTGAATGCATCTTAATTTAATAAAATTACAAGCTAAATGCTCAAGAGATAGAGATAAAATAATCAAGAGAGAAAAAACGTTTCCAGTTGTGTTTAATAGCAGATCAATGAAAAACATTTTACTTTTTAGAAGTAAAGAATAGGTCATAGCTTTAAATTATCATTTAAAAAACAACAAAATAATGATAGTCGTGCAATATCCTGGGTAATCAATCAGCACCTTAATGTGAAGAGTAAAAATGGTAAAATAACTAATTATGACTCTCCAAGCCAAATGTAAAAAAAAAAAAGGTATAGAAAACAGTATTCTGAGAAGCAAAAATTTGCGGTACAATGAATCAACACATTTTTCATTGTATGTATATGGCACATAATTGAGTTATTATTCAAATCATATTGGTACCCCTGTGTTTATCTTGACCAACCGATAATTGAAGTAAGTTAAGTGTCTAACCATCCCATCGTGAAACTTGACTTTAAAAACAGCTTGGAATTTTTCCCATCCTTCCCCATGTATAAAAGGATTAACCTATTTGCCCTTTCTTTAAAGACATCTAATTCTGAAAAAAAAACAATAATACACAGACTGGGTTAGTATTGGCACATGCCAAGATCAAAAGATCTTGCTAAGATGATCCTACTGGGAAAGTTATAGAGAGGAAATGGAGACACAGACAGAAAAAGAGATGTAAAGACAATATGAGCAGGTTTAAAGTTGGATCAAGTCCTTCATAATGTTTAAAGGATGGAAAAGACAATTGCTTGATATTCATTAGTGCCTAAATCTCCATTTAGAGGAGGGATAGATGAGGTGATGTGAAGTGAATTGAAGATCAACACCCTCTCCCCCCCACCCAAAAAAAAAAGTCCACCATCTTTGTACAGGTATTTGAGAATTAAACTACTTGCCCTTACTTGAGAGACATATTAGTGGTATTTTATTTCCTCTGGTTTTGAATTGTGCAAGTAGTTTCAAACATCCGCAATTTGATAAACACATATGACACAAATATCTTTGATTTGAGAGGGAAAAAAGGTAAGTTGATTTAAGGGCATAAATAATAAAATTTAAAATTTCCTGTAAGATCTTGTCATCACATTTTGGAAAGAATGGGAAAGAAAATGATCCCAAAATGTTTCTTAGATTGATCTAACCTCATAAACTCAAAAAAAGTAAGGAACCTAAAAAAAAGGAAGTACCCTGTAATTTAGAAATTCCTTTCCTGTGGATATACTAATGCTGCACATGGATTGCGGATATGAAAGGGAGTATAATTTTATATACACAAAATACAGGAATTTCTTTCTTTTGAACTAATTATGTCACCACATTTAGGGATAAAACATCCCCAAAATGTTTCTTATATTGATCTCAATTCAAAAACTCATTACCTCACTTGCTATGGAACTTTCCTTCACTTTTCAATAGCTCAAGACTGAGATTTTTTATGCATATTTTTAAAGATTCATTTGAAAATAAATTCTTTAGCCATCTGCAAAAAAATTAAATAAGACAGTAATGAAAAGCAAATTTGTGATTTTTCACATACCCATAGATTTCACTGTCCCCCCCAAAAAAAATAAAATTCTACATTTTTCTGTAAAAATTAAAAAAAATGGAGGAATAAATGTTCTGATTTTATTGCTTTTTATGATTCATCAAACATTGGGAATGAACATCTCTTTAGACCTGAATTTAGGTTCAAAAGTCATAGAGAGAGCAAAATTTAGAACTAATATAGATCTAGTTTTGATTTTCAGCTTTCGATTTTCATGTCCCTCCATAATTAAAAAATTAAAAGTCAAAATGCTTTCAAACTTTCAGTTAATCTCAAGAAGAAGCTATATAACTTTAAGGAACATTTAACACAACTTGAACACCACCCGAAGTCAAATTAAAACTCTTAAGGTTCTATGGAAATGCCCCGCACAATGAATGGACTATCCCATAAAATGTATTGGAGATATAACAAGTGAGATAGTTAAGAAAGTAGATGACATAATACCTATAGGTGAGAAATTCCTTGTCTTTGGGTATTCATTGCTGCATATGAATCATGTTAATAACAGGAAGTGAGAGGGAGGGCAACTCTTTTTGTGCAAACACTAACCAGGGCCTCTGTGTATAGGAATTTAACTTTTTCTTTAAGATTCTTTCACTGCGATTACAGGTAAATAAAATAAAATTCAGGCTGAACAAGTACAGCTTTGTTTCCTCTAATTAATAAAGAATGAAAAACATTTAAGAAGTTCATCCAAATGCCATGCATTGTAATTTGAGGATTTAGAGTAAGTGCAAAATGAGATGAGGTCTTTAATCTTTTTGGTGGCACAGAAAAGTTTAAAGCATGATTACTGAATGGGGAAATTAGTCACAACTAACTTTAAAGCAGCAAATTCTTTCTAATCCTACAAAACTTAAACATTTATTGAATTTCGTTATAGACGAAGTAATTTATTACAAAGCTAGATCTAAATCAAGATCAACAAATTCTTAATTGTGACAACACAGCCATTACTGACCTAGGAAAAAAACGCAGTTAAAATCATATGACAATCCTATTGTCCTAAAAAGACTTGAATTGTTTTTCTAGAAGAGGCAAAGCCTACAATAACACATATAGAAAATATTCTCCATTGGACCTGGAAGCTACAAATTTCAACTCATCGTTGCCAGTGGTAACATGAGATATGCTTTGTCCTGGCTGGTTCTATTACATGGATTATTACATTTCTTCATATAGGTTATTACTATCTTTATTTGACATTGACTGAATCACAATGCTTGTTTCTTTTGGATATATCCTTTAACACAATTTTCTCACCCTCTGGGCATTACTTTTCAGTAGAGAACTTTATCTTGTCTCCGACTTTATTTGAAAGTATGGAGGAGGACACGCTGTCTATAAATGAAGAAATAGATATTGGAAAGGAAGGAAATGACATGACAAGTTAAGAAGTTGTCCTAAAGAACACTGAGTAATGAAAAGCTTAATGAGCTTCACGACTCAACAAACTAATAAAAAAAAGAGAAAACATTCATCTTCATCAGCAATAAAGCACTCTCCAACCCTAGATTATCAAAAAGAGTGCATGGAGAAAAAAATTAGGACTGTAGCATAAATCTCACATGTATATAAGGAAAACAAAATGAGCTCACTTCTAGATCTAATCCCACTGATCCCACCCAAAGTCTAAGATTCAGCCATGGTCTTTTCACCACAATGGAGACAAAAGTGAAATAGACAGGCCTCGCCTGGATTCCTCCACATCAGAAGATTTTGCAGATGTGATAGCACCTCACTCTGCAGACAAAGGGAAATTGTTTCAAGGGAATAGGACATGAAAAGAATTGGTTTAAGGAAACGCTTCATGACTTTGAAGTGAAAGAATTCAGTGACCTTATTCCAGAAGAACTGATCACTTTCATAATGAAGTAATTCACTGAGGCCCACAGTGAGGAGAAGATAGCGCAATACATGATACCGCAACATTGTGAGGCGCTCCAAATAAAGACAACATATAAAGAAATTTGGGACATGCTGCTATGCTAGATCAGTAAGAAAAGAGACTGCACCTCACTACATTGTAAAAGGACATAAGTAAAACCACTATTTGAAAAGCAGAGTGAGCACTAAGGTGATTGTGAGAAATTTTCCAAGCATAAATAGGGGAAAAATAAATTAATAACGTCATACCATGCCTTATTTCATGATACCAGTATTTTATCCATTCATTTACTCCATTTTCTACATCTGTACGTTTGCAAATACAAAATGTAGTCATACACTAACGATTCTCACTGCCAAAAGTTCTGTACATACCCAATAAAACTACATAAATTCTGATATACATATATATACATGCATTCACAAACAATTTGCATAATCTCAAAAAATGTTTTCAACTTTATAAAAACATTCGTATTGTAAACAATTATTAGTTTTGCCTATTTCTCTAAAAGAGATGTCACAGTTGTAGCTCTCAAAATCTCATGTTACCACGGAGTAGAATGACAATGGTGAGTTGAAACTGCAGAAAAAATTGAGGCTTCCCTGCCAGGTGATGATTGCTTCCAATTTTGAAGTTCTGTTATCAGGAACAAAATGATATTATGCCCTCCATATTCCTTCCATCATTATAACATTTTGTCCACATGTCCAATGTTATATGATACATGCATAATGTAGTAACAAAAATTTCAGTAAGCACTTGATTCACATACTTTGTGATGGGATAAAATAAGACTGGGAATGGCTGAAGCATATCTCAAATTATCACTCCCATCCTTACGACAGATCGTCAAAATTGGAAACTATCATCCACTTACAGTACAGGTTTAACAGAAAGATTTTACATAGTTCGAGAAAAGGTAAGTTACTTAAAAACAAAAAAGGCAAAAGTTTTAACTGAAAGTCTTAAGTAAGATCTGGGTTTGCTAATGCTTCTTCTATTCTCCATATTAGATCACTAGTGTCTGTATATCCGAAGATCTAGTTTCACATGTTTGAGATTCAGTTATTTCCTGTCTTGTTTTCATTTAAATTGTATATTTAACATGAAATCACAACACTTTAATTGACAATATGAAACGGATTATTTATCATCTGATCAAATCTCATCTGCTCAAAATACAAAGTGTAAGTTTGTTCACCATATGAAGATATATTTTTTTCTAATATTTAAGAACATCTAAAATGAATTTATAAATACAGTGAACCTTGCATATAACGAGATACTCGGACTCACAGCATTTCCTCTTTAAACCCGAGGTCTCGTTGGATAAGAGGTAACTTTTAAAATGAAATGTCTTCAAGGGAGAGAACCTACCCAACCCTAAACTTTTAATCAGTTACCTCCCTATATTGCTAAACCAAATGAACAGCCCTGGCTAATTGTTGAGGAAGTGAAGTTTTGTTTTGCATTTTTTTTTACATCAGTGTATTTCTCTTTTAATCACATTCTTTTTTTAAACAACTTCTCTGACTCTAGCTACCCCTTTTTTCTACCTCCCCCCCACCCCCCATTTCTCTCTATGTGTCTGTGTATCTCTCTCTCTCTCTCCTCTCTCTCTCACACAAACACTAGTCTGTCTCACCCTTGTTCAAAAAACAACATGTTGTTTCCTTCTTCACTTCCTCTCTATGCCTCACTACTTTTCTCATTGTCTATGCACATTTGTTATTCTCTCTCTCTCTCATATGTAATCAGATCTACACGACTGTTTTGATCTTGTGTAAGCATGCCCCCTTTCTCTCTCCGGACCTTCCCAAATCCTAGATCTAGCCTCATACCACACACACTATAACCCCCTTTTCCCTTCCACTCACTGCTGCTCTACCCTGCTGAGGGCACCCCCATCCTCCCTCTCTCTATCTCTTCTTTTTTCCTGCCGCTATGCATTGCACCTAGTACTAGGCCTGGAGTGCCCAGGTGGCTTTGTTTCCTCCATCTGCCTGTCCTATTGGCCACGGCCATCTGGAATAATCCAGTAGGCCATGTATTGGCCCTTCCCTTCTCCTCGATACACCCATCCACACACGCGCGCACACACACATTTTCAATCGCATATATACCCGTGGACATTTTACGGTCTTTGCCCTTGGATCTAAACTTTTATTGCCGCCTAGACAAAGAAAGAGCCCGGCATTGTAGTGTACACGGTGACTTTTAAAGTGGTTTTGTTCTTCCATTGAGGCCCAATACACCTTTGTTTCATCTCGCTTAACCCGAGGTTGGTAAATATGACACTTGTTGGATCCAAGTTTATTTATTGAGGCAAAGAGGGAAAAAAAGGGGACTTTGTCAATTCCTTGTTGAGTCCGAGCTCATTGAATTCAAGGTTCACTGTAAACATTTTTTTTCTTTTTGGTTTTGTTGCTGTTTATGATTTCCTAATTTTTAATTCACTTTATTTTTAGCAATACCTTTTAATTGAGTTGCATGCTTTTATTACATTATTTCTCAAAGGGAAAATGTTTGAAAATATGTGTAATATAGATTTGAATTGAATACATGATGGTATCTTTGAGAAAGAAATTTATTACTGAATTATATATATATATATAGATAAGTTGGAAAAATTGATAAGAGTGCCTAACTGTGGGAGCTTTTCATAGTTATAGACTATCTTACCTTAAAGTTTCTGTGTAATACACTTTGTGTGTGTGTATATATATAGATACCATATATATATTGTTCAAAATCTAGTTCATAAAAACAGTTGTGATATTCCTCATCTTACTGAATTTATCAGTGACAAAATTCTTTAACAGTAATGCATATCTTGTAAATCCTACTAGAGATTTTTCTTGTGTGATATTTCCTTATATTGTAAACCTATAAACACAATTAAGACAGACAAAATGCTGACAGAGAGAACCACCATAAAGCTTTCATGCCAAGTCAAGTAAGTTGCTATTAAACTCAGAGGATATCCTGCCATCACACGGCCAACTGAGAAAAGATAAAAAAAATAGAAGCTTTATTTTAGTCCAAAGTTTAATGCCTAAATTTATAAAGTCCTGATTAATTATCACATGCTCAGGCTTTAAAGACATAAAAATTACAACAGCTTTAATAAAAAGGTACTCTATAGATTCATGAACATTTATGAACATTTTTAACAAAATCAAACAGCTAAATTGGTGTATCTCCTAGAAAAAAAAATTCAGAAAGTGCTTTACTGTTGTTTCAAGCATCATCACCATTGGTGGGTGATGAATACACGCTCTCGTCAAATAAACTTCCAGAATACGAAATGATTATAATGATATGACAATATTATTTGAAATCTTTGAAATATGAAAATATTGATGTTCAAGCAAATTCGAAGTGCTAAAGTCTGGATGTTGAGTCTGAGCTAATCCAAAAACAGAATCAAAGATAACTGGAGATCACGTTGGAGGTAAAGTAGAAGAAAACTGGGCAAATGGATAAGTAAAGAACATTACAGAATAGTTATTGCTAGAAACTATGCAAAAGCGCAGCAACAGGACCAGAAAGAAAAAAATGGAAATCCATTTTTAGCACCCCCCCCCGAGCTCAGAAAACAAAAGTAGAATCAACTAGAAATACAAGTGCATTTAGAGGCAAATTAAAATCGGAATCATATCATGGTAATGCAGCAAGTGCAGCAGAGATTATACTTAAAGATGTTAGCAACTCACAGTTTGATCCAAGCGTCACTAATGAATGAGACGTGCCTTCCAATTTAGGAGGGGCCACTTCCATTGCCAAAACACCAAACAGGGTGATGGCTCCATACATGCCAAATCCAATCACAAATGCTAACAAGCTTATCCACAACTGTATGGGGATTTAAATAACAATACCATGTATTATACTACTGTATTGCAGCTTTTAAAAAAAATAATAAAAGAAGCATTTAAAGATGTAACACTTTACGCAATTGTCCTCTTTTCTTTAACAAACTCAAGAAAAAATGATAAACCCATTTTTTTACCCTCTCTGTATTACCTTCTTTAATTGATAAAATCTTGATTGAAACAAAACCAAAATAAGCTGTGTACTTTTCAATTCAGTTGAGGTGGTATTATGGACAAAACAACCGATTTACATCCATTTGTTTTCAAAATGAATAAATCTTGCATTTACTTTAAAAAAAAAGATTATAAATAAAATGGTGCATTCATGTAGTTGGCATTCTGGACAGCAAATTTAAAGAAGAAACAAAAATGAAGGTGTAGTAGAGCTAGATCAGTGACTTAGCAATTCAGTTATCAGATTAATTCCCTCCACATCTTTACAAAAAAAGTACTGAAAAAAAACACACGTAGTGGTTCACATTATGAAATTAGGAACATTAAATTTCATGAAGCAAGGGTAAAAAATTTTCTATCAAAGATAGAAAGAAAAAGCATTGTTGAGATAAACTCTCAATGTAGATCTAGAGAGCTTTAATTTAGATTTCTTAGTACATAGTATGAGCTAATTTGAAATACTGCTTTTTCTAGAAATAGCAGATTATGGTTGTATAGATGATGCTTATTGAATCTTAATCTAGTTCTAGCACAAACATCAGTAAAATCATAGATCATCCACAAGGGAAAGCCATGAACTTTCTCGCTATGGGCTTGATTTTATACTAATAATGAACTAACTTGGCCTGATATTATAAACAAAAAATCTAAGAAAAAAGGATAATACAAACTGGATATTACTTGTCACAATGTTCGGGTCTAACAGGCCCTATTTGATTATGCATTCTGACTTCTGGTTCATGGTTTTAAGCTTCTCTTTTCTTACTCCAACTTGTAAATTTGACTTTCTTTTTAATTCTTTTAAAGGAAAATATATCAGCTCTGAATTCACCCCCCCCCAAAAAAAAAAAACAACAACAAACAAACAAACAAACAAACAAAACAACAACATACAAAACAAAACAAAAATTAACCACTGCATATACAAGAAAAATGAATTAAAAAATATTTTTACCTGGGAGGATTGAGCAGAAACAAAAAAGAGGAATGCCAGAAGTCCAAATGTCTGTAAAACCGCCAAAAATAGAGAGATGGCATACCTTGGCTTGACATTCCTTGAAGTCTGAAAAACAGTATGCATAATGCTTAGCCATTATGTGGCTGCACAAAAAAAAATGCAATATAAATTGATTAGAATACAGACAAATTTTTGGACTAGAGTCTTGCATTTAAATTCAAAAGTCACATGGCTGGTGGATTGAGTAGGATAGTTGATGACTATCACGTTGATATTAGTAGGATCAACACAACAGAATTAATAGCCATCTATCTATCGCAAGATTTTTGAAGTAAATTTTCATCCCAATATGCGATAAAATAATCTTCACCTAAGAAGATACATAAAAATCCATATTTTAAACTGAGTGTTTTACAAACATTGCATTTTTTTTTTTATTATTGTCAAGTACATTTTTGGTTGGTTTAGAGTATCTACCACCCCCCTCCCCCCCTCCCTTCCTCCCTCCCTCTCTCTCTCTCTCACATTAGTCAGTATGAAGAATTTACTTCCAATATTAGAGGTATCATTCATTGATGTATGTGGGTTGAACCAGGTTATTTGCCTTTATTTTGATTTCTACAACTTTCTTACAGTTACAGTCAATCACTTGTTTTATTGTCTGTTTTTCCTCTTTTATGTTTAATATCTACTATTTGTTTCAGGTGGTTTGTAATCCACATGCTTCAATCCATTCTTATGACCATTTCCTATTTAGTATTGTTGTAAGGTTTTGTTGCTGTGTTTAAAATCTAGCATTCGACAAATTGTCCCACAGTCAAATGCCTATGTCATATGATATGTAATTACTGTTGCTATTACAGTTTTTGTACTACATTTGGGGTACTATGCTCAAATCTAAAGTGATGTTGATGTCTCCTTGGTCTCCATTGATACTATTTAAAAAAAAAAAATTATTTCCATATTTTTATGTTTCTGTAAAGGGAATGCAATTTCACAAAGATTTATGCCCCTATGTTGGAAGTCCTGAGTTCTGTTCACCAATCAGACGCATTTCAAAGATCTATGCAGAACTAGATCATTTTGTTGTAAATGTTTTCTCATGTATACCTTGTATAACTCCTAACTTTTTTACTTCAAATTTCAAACCAATGTGCATTCTTGCTGATGCCTTTGCATGATAGGCTTGAAAAATTTTAAGTAGAGCTGACTGCTTCCAACTAGGTAGCATAACTCTTTGAGGAATCGCACTCCCAATTGATCAATATCTATATCCAAGTGTTGTAATTGGAATAATAGATGAAGCTCTAAAGTCTCTATCCCATCATAACTCCCCAAATTACATCAAAGTTTGAATTTTTCTTCCTCCCTGAATGGCAGTCCTCATTACACTATACATTACAAGCTGAAAATCCTGCGCTACAAACCGGACTCTGGTGTTCATTTGCCAAGGCTGGGGTGTGTGTGTGTATTTAAACAGGTTTATAAATGGTCTTGATATCTCTCCTTTTACATGATCCAGATTTATGCCTCCACCTATCCATCTTTACCTATAATCTAGATATCTCGATAATTCTAATTTTAAACATAAAATTTAGATATAGAACCTAATTCCTTTTGGAATAAAAGAAATTGACTTAATATTGTATTCTTTTCCAATCTGCTTTTTTTTTTTTAGATCCTTTTAAATGCTTATTAGAAAGCTCTGAATTTTCAAGTCGTGCATAAAAAATGCACTGCTTTGAAGGAATTTTTAGTGACGCAATTATTTAAACCTCGATCTACACCTCAAGTTGATTGAGAAAGACTTCCGTTGTTAAAGAATGAAAAAATAATGAGCGAAATTGGTGATTGTAAGTTAGCCTATGTTGACGAAACAAAGCATCTTGAGGAAATCGAGGAAAGCAGTTTGCATTAATTTTTTATGATTTAGAACCTAGCAACATAAATGCTGTAGATGCCTGCAAAGTTTAAAAGGTGTAGGTGTAGGAGGAGTTCACGAACAAATTCCGCTTTTTATATCAGGATAATATGCATCTGTGTGCTGATTATTAATACTATTGAGAAGTTTGGGCTAAGTTTAGAACTTTGTGCACAGGAAATTTTTATATGGACAGTAAAATAATCACATATCCAATCCTGTATTGTTTTTTCAAAATATTTCTCTTCATTAACATTAAATAAGTACTTACTTTTGATATCATAAGATCAGCTATATAGCCAGCAGCTACAGAGCCAATAATACCACCAATCTCTTGTGTACTGGAAAAACTGGATGCTAGAAAGAAGAGAAATATTAATGAAATAAATTTAACCACAAACATTAGTGAAAACCTAAAGCTTATCCATGATCACAAAGAAAGTATAAATCAAATCTTTAAAGAGAAGTTGAACAAAATTTATCAGCATTATTCAAACTTTAGAGAAAGAACCCTTCTTGTCTATTCAAATTTCATTGCATCATTACTTTGTGATAAGTAGGAAAGTACTAAAGTATAGAGTCACATTCAAACTGTGGATTCTTTTAAACTTTTCAAAAATTTTTCATATCCCCAGAGCCATTCAAACACACCTGTAAGTAAAATCACAATAATATTTATGCTGTTAATGTTATAAAATTTTCTCACTTTTCAGTAGGAAGCAAAAATAAAAAAAAAAGTATACAAAGTGTCTTGGAAATTTTGACAAGACTCACCCACAAGGATGGGTTGCTGTTTGCTTTGCACCAGATACATTTGTCCCCAGTCATTACAGGCTCCTCTAACAACAGAGACCAACATGTACGAGAGGAAGACTAAGCCTAGCTGAGGTGTAAACACATCAACGAATCGTCTTGTAGAACCTAGGAGCAGTCAAATACCAGGTGTTTGTGCAGTGAGTTGATGTGTTCATACTGCCACAAGTGAAAGTAATGAACTGCAACAGGCATTGGCTTGGCCAGAAATAAACCAAAGAACAGATCTCAAACGCTTGTCTGTAAAAAACCTTCAAGGTAAAAGAGCAAGAGGGAAAACTGAAAACAAAAATGAATATGAAGACAAATAAAAAAAAGAGTGGGCAAGAGTAGTGGGAAAAAGGTTAAAAGGGAAAAGATAGAAAGGTTAAAAGGATAGTAGAGATTAAAAATCATAAACTTGAGGTTTTCAGAGCAAAAAAAAAATGTGCAGAATGGAGGAAAAAAATGGAGAGTGAAAGAAATTATGAAGAAAAAAAATGAAAGTAGGAAAAAAAATAGGTGAAATCAAAGAGCTGATGGCCATAGTTAAATTTTTTATTTGATCTTGTGGCTTCTTATGATTTCCATAGCAATAGTAATATTTCAATACATACACACCTATATGGTGTAATACTAACAATACAGGAATACAATATTTAAACTCATCAACATAGAAGCATTTCAGGTTATTGATTTTCCCATTTTCAAAGACAAAATGAGCTGTAACAGACCAACTGCCGTTTAGGACATTTATTGAATATTGCTTGACACTGAGATTAGCTTTGATAACAGGGAATCTTTAATAAAAAAAAAGTATCAACCAAATTACCTGTATCTTTGACTTTTTCATCTCCTTGTGTGAATAGTCTGAGGACAACAAAGCTGAACCCTGAAAATGCCATTGTGATTGTTGCTGAGGATATAAAGTTAAAGGTGGGTTTGAGATCTTTGATTTGAAAACAGCAAGCTGAAAACTATGCCTTTATTATGCAGGATAAACCTCTTATATGAAGTAACATAATCGAGTTCTCAAAGGGTATGTTGCAGAAAGAAAAGCAAAAAGATATATAGTAATACAGTAATAATAGCGCTGGGAATTATACAGCATTACTGCCACTATCCTCATTTTCCTGCACATTTCTGTCCATTTGTCTGTCTTCCTCTTGGTATCAGTCTATTATTCCATATCATTCTACATCTCTCTTTCTTTTATTTAGTTTTTCCCTATTTTTATTACTGGTGCCATGACACAGAAAGAAAAGACAAGAACTTCTCATCTAGCCTGTAATGAAGTCATCACCTTAGCAACAAATCTCGCAATGGTAAATCAATAGTGTCAAACCCAGTATAGGCACAATTTCACACTCGTTTTAATTATGTGTAAATCTATATAAACTGCACTTGTTGTTTCTTATCATTTATAATCCAAATATGAATTTCAAACATCTAAAAATGCAAAATTATTGCCCAATGAATGTAATCTGAAGAAAGAAAAACCTGATTTATAATTTTTTTCATACTTCTCTTGATTGTGCAGTTTCAGTTCCTTTTTGCATTCATTCATGAGATTCTATATGACTGAGACAATGTACCTATGCGTGCACATGATTTTTATTGGCCTGTTTCTTTTTTTTTTATCTCTCTCTCAAAGTCACATAAATTCTTCTATTCCTTTCTTGCTTCATCTCCATGTCCCTTACAGTCACACTGACTTCTATCTTCTTAAATTGCTTTATCTCCTTTTCACCCCCTCTCTCTCTTCCGCCCCTCCCCCTCATACAGTAATATTATTTTACAGATGAATCAAAGCATTGGTAGATTTGTATAGAAATGGGTGATATGAACTGAAACCTTCCATTAAAGGCACTACATACACAATCACCCACATACATTTTCTGTGATGGAGAGAGAGAGAGAGAGAGAGAGAGAGAGAGAGAGAGAGAGAGAGAGAGAGAGAGAGAGAGAGAGAGAGAGAGAGAGAGAGAGAGAGAGAGAGAGAGAGAGAGAGACATAGACAGAGAGAGAGAGAGAGAGAGAGAGAGAGAGAGAGAGAGAGAGAGAGAGAGAGAGAGAGAGAGAGAGAGAGAGAGAGAGAGAGAGAGAGAGAGAGAGAGAGAGAGAGAGAGAGAGAGAGAGAGAGAGAGAGAGAGAGAGAGAGAGAGAGAGAGAGAGAGAGAGAGAGAGAGAGAGAGAGAGAGAGAGAGAGAGAGAGAGAGAGAGAGAGAGAGAGAGAGAGAGAGAGAGAGAGAGAGAGAGAGAGAGAGAGAGAGAGAGAGAGAGAGAGAGAGAGAGAGAGAGAGAGAGAGAGAGAGAGAGAGAGAGAGAGAGAGAGAGAGAGAGAGAGAGAGAGAGAGAGAGAGAGAGAGAGAGAGAGAGAGAGAGAGAGAGAGAGAGAGAGAGAGAGAGAGAGAGAGAGAGAGAGAGAGAGAGAGAGAGAGAGAGAGAGAGAGAGAGAGAGAGAGAGGGCATGGTTGACAAGTACAGATAGACAGGAAGTTGGAAAGATGGACAGGCACAGCACACACATGGACAAAGTTAAGAAAATTAACTGGATACAAATAAAGAAACCAAGTGAGAGGGACACAGCGAGAAAAATAAAGATATGGGGTTAAAGACATATAAGGAGACTGAGAGAGATACAAAAACAGTGTGAAGAAAGACAGAGATAGTCAGAGACATATGGAAAGACTGAGACTGAGAGAATGAAGGGTAGAGAAATCAAGAAAGAGATGTTTATTTTATTTTTCCCTACACATTGAAGACTACACTGTGTTGTTTACTCATGCCAGTCAAAAACATCTCAGTCAGCAGTTAATTACACCTTGCTATCACTTTTCACAGAGTGCCATAATTTCCTGTCTCTACTTTCTAGATCAATCTGATATTTAATTTGATTCCATTACTTAAATATTTTTCACGTCATTTTTAAAAAAATGTTTGTAGATCATTGTGCTTCGTTGGGTGTCAAATGAAGGCTTAAAGTTATCATTTTGTGAGATAAATTTTTTTTGACTCACCCACTACTACAAAAGCAGTTCTCCATCCATAAGCCTCAACCAAATATGCAGATAAAAAAGGGCCGACTGTACCAGCAACATTGGATGATACTGACAACACTCCCCACCAGGTTGCAAACTGTTCAGGCTTTACCAGCTAGAAAAGAATGAGGAATAATAGTCATCTTACAATAGTCATTATCTACGCAAATTATCTGCTGTAGGACATGTTTTGATAGCTTAACATATTTTTTTTATAGTAAAAAAAGGACTGAAACATTATGTGAATACCCAGTGTAGAAAAAATAAAAGGTGAAAATATTTTATTTGTCACATTGACCAACAAAACACCACAGAGCTGCAACACAGTTTCAAACTACCTGATTAACATCAATAGATGAAAATTTTCTAAAAGTGATCTGCCAAAACCTTTTATCATGATATCATGACAAGAGAGGCCCACGTAAGTGACACTACTCCTGACAAGCAAAATAATCTATTACCCGTAAAGCATGGAATGAGGACCAGAAATTAAATAGCATTCACACAATAAACTTTTGCAACAGTATTTTTTTTTCCAATTTAACATTGTTAAAATTTTGATCAGTGAAAAGCATATTAGTTTAGACATGAAGTATGATTTATTGGATTAGGACCCTGATCAGAAGGCTAAGTTGTGTCCTGGAAAACAAAATATAAGGTTACACACATAATAGCAGTTGAATCATATTTCTGTATCCAATTATCATTAAAAACATCACAATATGCATGATAGTAAATTTATCATTAAAATATAGCCATTCCAGTTTAACATGTACATGTCGCAACATTACATAATCATCATCTTACAACGTTGGCTTTGAACAACATTCCTTTGTCTCCAAGAGCTAGTTCAATCTAATTGATATGCAATTTGACTTCAATAATTTTGAAAGAAATATAAATGATAAATGGGACTTAATGAGAGTCTTCCATCATTATCCTTATTATTCACCAATCTAAACAAATCGCCATCACATAGAAGCATAAACTAAATGCCCAAAAACAGGGAGTTACAAGTATAAACCTAAACCATACGCAAATCTCCAATGACTCTCATAGAGATAAATTTACACTAAACAATCCCTTTACCATGCCTATCTACAAGTCATTTGACTGATCCCAGTGACTGCATAACAAACTTCCCTGTAAAGGAGCCAGTACCTAACCCTAGTCACGTATGAGTTTACCAAAAGAGTATACATACATGCGAGCAGGGTGTGTTCTAAACTGTGGATTTTTTTTTTGTAACCTTTAGAGTTTGACTTAAACAACTTCCCTGTTCCCACCCTCTTTATACTCTTTTCCCCTTAAACATAATAATAAAGTAATTTGCAGACCTTCTAAATAAGGAGAAAAAAAATACACAAACCTGCTTCAGCAGTACAGCACAAGCTCCCCAAGCTGGGCCTTGAGCAAAGCCACAAAAGAAGCTTGACACAGCAAACAAGGGCACTGATGATGCCACTGGCACAAGGATGTAAATACAATCAAGTTTTTATATATGTAGGGCTTTCCCTCTCGGTTCATATTAAAATTCCAAAACCATTATGGATGGCCTCTTTATCTATAGGAAAAAAAGTCAATAGCAGTGTGTTTGCCTTCAGCATTCAACAATTCAAAGATCATATAACACCTTCGTTGATGAATATATAAATAGAGTGAGCAATGAAGAAATTAAAGTTTGCAGTTGCCCACATATTGAATTTAAAGGATTTCAAATATTAGATGCTTTATTTAAAAAAAAAATCATAATTTGTCTTCCAATACAGTTTTACATGACATAAAAGAACAAAAGAAGCATTTTACAGCTTTGCTGTATTGAATCCAGTATTGGAGAGAGCATTTGTTTTATTACCTCATCTCACCTTTCTCAGAGAAAGATGCATCTGGTGAAGCCACAAAATTTGATGATATTGATTCTGATCATGCAAAGAGAGGTAAACATAATTTTCTCTTTTTGAATCCTGATCATGATCTCATGAAACACAAGTTGCATGATTAATGAGCTAAATCTTTACTAAAATATATATTTCAGGAGAAAAACAAAACAAAGACAAACCTGTAAAAGATGCAAGCATTAGACCTGTGAAAAACAAGGACGCTGAAAGGAGAAGAGACGGTACAACAATATCAGCCATTGGGCCTGAAATTGTCTTCACTATCATGTATCCGAGGTGCTGACAGCTAATGATAACACCTGAAAAACAATGAATGTAAACATTTTCAATGAAAGAACATGATAAATATATGAAATAAAATAGTAGTTTTAAATGTAAAAGCAATTTCCACCTATAAATATGTATCTTAAAAAAAAAATGGCCCTAGCTGTAGCAAGAACCTTTTTGTTAAAGATATCAACTTGATATCTAGTAGGGCCTATATCTGAAAACGTATAATTTATAGAATGATCAAGTTATCTGAATTACATGTTATGTGCAATCATTTAAAGATTTCATCAATTAAAACAGATTTTGCAAAGTTAAAAGTTTTGAAAAAAAAAATATTAAAGGGGTGTCAAAATTTAAAGGGTCTTATTTCTATTTTTACCACAATATAGAGAATATCAATATGTTATTTTACATGATCTCACTTAGTTTTGTTTTTTTTTCCAAGGCTCAGAAATAATGGTTTATCAGTACAGAATAGTGTTGAAAGGCCATTATTTCCTATTTGAAAAGCTCCATTCCAAATAATTTTTCGTTATCGATTTTTCCTTTAGTCTACATGACAGGTATGCTGTCCTAATGATTCCCTTTAGCCTACTTGTTATTATTTCTTGAGTTCTTCAGCACCTTCACTTTTATGAACTTAAAATTCACACATGACATCAAACAATCAATCTATCAATCATGTGCCCTGCTGTTTAGCTTAGGTGAGCATAACCATCCACTCATCTCTATCCCTCCTCCTTTCAGTGCATCTGTCACTCAACCTATGGTATTTTAGCCATTTTGTTAGTCCAAACAACATTTGTTTACACTCTTTTCCCCTGTTGTGTTTTCCAGTTGTCACAAGATGCATTAGTTTTCCTCTCGCTTGATATTAAAGTACCAAGTACTTGAATTGATCCTTTTGCTTGGAATTATTAACGCTGATAAAGATGTTGATCTTTGAACACTCATTGTTTCCACAGATGAATATTCTTCAGTCTTTTCCCTACTAAATTCCAACCGTATAGAAACATGACATATAGAACTTATGAATACGTCAATTAAATCTATGTGCATGTAATTGCTGTTTTGTATGTTGTATTTTGTTCAATTAATGCTTTTTCCTTGAAAGTCCCTTTTTTTCATATGGTACTTGATAAAATTACCTTTAGCCACAGACAAGTGTTTAGCCTATACTTTGCAAACTGAAATGTACTAGCCAAAGTTAAAGAGTGCAAAGCAGTAATTTTTAATCATTCTTTGGGTGTTAATTATCTTCGATGAGTTGTTATGTCACAAACATTTTAAGATTTCTATCATAAAAAAAAATAACTGACCAAACAATTTATTTATAGTGATTTTAAACAACTAACAAAATAAAAACTAACAAAAATTTGCATTAAAAGAAACTTTCTCTGAAAGTCTAATTTTGGCATGACAATATTAAAACACTAAGGTAATTAATTACAATTTAGATAAGGGTAGTGATTTCAAATAATCATGGCATAAAACAATCCAATGTAAGATATCTAATGAATTCTTTTAACACAACAGTAACAGCAAAACCCAATAATTTCAATACAAATTTAGACAAGACTAGCTACATTCAGGATGCTTCTTGTATGATAATCATTTTTCAAAATGATAAGGCAAGTGTTTACATGATTAGCAACTGTAGATAGTTGCAGCAGTAAGTAAGAAAACAGCTAGAAAATTTAGTTAGAAGAACTAAAACCACAAGAATGGTGTATGTAAAGCTGTTTTCATTTGTAACTAAGATTGCTAAAGTTGCAATATTGGCAAGAGTGAATTTTCTTTGAAATTTTGGCGTAATTACAGAATTTAGAGAGAGTAACACGAATGAGTTTGAAATTTTCATGAGCCTGGTTGTTTTTGTGGTGTTTTTTTCATGCTTTAAAAAATCTACCAAGTTGGATGCCTTGGATGTTTATTTTTTTTCAATTTAGTTATATAATTCAACAAATGTAATTTCTATCAAGAAAGAGGAAAAAAAAATCAACCTGTTAAATATCAAGATAACCTAAAAACATATTAACATGTATACACATATACAACTTGCCAAGATCACTGTTTTGTAAATTTTCTCTATCAGCGATCACCGGGGCTGCATAAGGTAGTGATTGCCGATTGTACACAATACTGGTGTATCCAATGAACATGATACCAAAGATGAGGAAGAACTTCTGCTCCATTGCTGTAGGCAAGTCCTTTTATTTTTTTAAATCTTTTCTCTGTAGCAAAGGAAGGAAAAAACATGTGAACAAAAGGAAAGCTTGAAAGATTCTTTGTTGATATGAACTAATCATTTAAGCTTCTTGTAAACGTGTATGTTAGGAACATTTCACAATTTCATATTCATTGTAATAGGTTCACTGTTCGTTGAAAAAAAAGTTGATTTGTATTCTTCTTTCCTTCGTTATTTTGGTCCATGAATAGTCATTCAAGTAATAAAAATTAGACCTAAACCTCTATATTGAAATAATAGAGTTCTAGTTGGGAGTCCTCTTAAGACTCATTTTACACACAATATATCGAAACAAAGCATGAAGATTTATCTTATGTGATTTTATTGATAATCATAATGAAAGTCAGCAACATTAATCTTAGAAGGATACATTAAATGTTTTTAACTCTTTTATTGTGTCCTCAAATATAAATAAGGAGGTGAAAAGATTATCTGATCTGGACATTGTCTGGCTGGGAGTGGCAGGAGCAAGAGTTGAGGTAAGGAGGCTGGAAATCATGGGGACAGCGAGTTGGTTTTGGATCTTGGCAGGCAATGGATTTATAATCCCACTGCCAAGACATCCAATTTCAAGGTAGGCAATAGATTAAGGGGGATATAAAACTTATATATCCGGTCTAGATTTAAATATCTATAATTAGAATACTGCAGCTTGTATAGACCAAATTTCTTATAAAGTTGCTATGCTGGATAACCCAAATATGATCTAGAAAAGATTTGGATTGCAACTGCAAATGTGACTTAAGGATATAAACCTTCATACATCTTCATCAAAAGATCTAGACTATATCTAAAGAAATCTAATTATATTCTGTGAATTATATTCTTCAAATTCTTGGGGAATCTTTATATGTCCGAGGAAGCAATGTTCAAACAATTCTAATTTTAGCACTCAGGCTCTGGATTTGCATTTGGGACAGTTTTGTGAATATTTTGAAGAATGTTAACAATGTGTAGAGGCTTCATGTTTTCTTGGTTTCTTGGGAACAATTCCAAAAATTACAGGGATACCAATTTGTAGTATTTTCCCTTTTTTAGTGTATAGCGGACAGAAGACAAATACCTCTGAACAAGCTGATCTGTCATTCCCAACTTGATTTATCTATCTATATACAGTGTGTAAATTATATGTCATTAAGGCATAAGTCCAGATCCACCTTAAAACCAAAATTATAAAGAGACATATTTATCTTCCTGTGTGGCTAATTTAGCCTACTAAGCACTTCTTCAATTTTGTGGTTTGTATTTCATTTTGGTTCTGATGAAATCTGTTAAGAATTTAGATCTACATTTAAAAGAAAAATCAAATTTGGCTGAACTCAAATGTTGATTGCCACTGAAAATGCACTAGATTCTAGATCTAGATCTACAGTGGTGCTTGAAGTTTGATATTTAACCCCAGAAGCTCTATGAAGGCCACTGATTGTAAGGTTGTCAGGGGATCTATTGTCTACAAAACTTGAGCCTGGCACAGCAGTTTTACACTTTGATTGCATGGCATTGAAAAGTTGTGTTTTTTTTGTTTGCTGATGATGTAGTACCTGTAAACCCATATATTTCCTTAAAGCTTACAAACTGGGATTTAAAATAAAATCAATTCCAATCATTTTCCCTCAAATAATAACTTTTTTATGAGAGAGTGAAAGAGAGGGGAAAGAGAGAGAGAATGCTGTTGAGAATTGAAGTGGTTCTGGTAGGCTTAAGTGGAAACAAAGATGCTAACAATAACAGTAACGGTACCAACACTGCCCATGGTACCAGTCCCCTTATGAGACAAAAATTAACAGTAAAATGTTTCATGACTCATTCTTATCAAAAACACACACACTCACACACATATGTATCTAAACCTTCGAACACTCAAATAGTGACTACAAGCCTACAAAATACTATCAACAGCATCAGTGCTCAAGCATGACCAAGGCCAGAAGCTTGGTTTACATACAAGGTACCAACAATTGTTAGCCACTCGATATACAACAAGCTTAGGAGACTATAAAAATGATACACCAAGACAAGGCCCTGTAGACTCTGCATAAGAAAAAACACATACACACTTCAACAACCACACCAGCAGAACTTTCAAGATGCTAGCCCCCTACCTCATAGTCATACTTTGGCAATAAAGAGGAACCCTCCCCCCTCACTGTTCAAGCTGGCCTGGCCTGGTCCCATTCAAGCCTATAAACACAGCAAACGGGATTGCCTGCTATACCACGTGATAACTTCTCATCACATCATCCCGGAGACATAAAATGAAGGAATTTCATTGGTTAATATTTCTGGACCATGACCAATGATGTTAGAGATTTTAATGAATGTAAACCATTCAAAAAACAGTGGAAATCAATTGAGTGAGCGTACTATAACAGGTCCTACATATACAGCGTTGGCGCAAGCCGGATTAGCAAAAAGGCTGCAATTTAATGTCTCAAGTCGACAATGACAAGCCATAATTTTACTGCAATCTAGTGTCTAGAGTTTTAATATTCAGAGGTCTATAACAAGCCCAAGTTCTCAATGATTTTTTTCAAAGCGTTTTCACGGAGGAACTAGATGGAGAACTACCTAAAGCCCCACAATTCACATTCCCTAACCAACATAGATTTTAAAACAGAGGATATAAGAAAACTTTTGACCATGCTAAAAAGTGGAAAAGCGGAGGGACCAGATGTCATGCCCACCATCCTATTGACCGAAACTGCAGAGGCCCTTGCTCTACCCATTAGTATCATCTTCAGGAAATCACTGGATGAAGGTCGTGTCCCAAGTATGTGGAAACAAGCCAAAGTCACTGCTATCTTCAAAAAAGGGAACAGAACCTCGGCAAACAACTATCGACCAGTCAGCCTGACCTGCTTATTGTGTAAACTGATGGAAACTCTCATTAGGAACAAAATAATGGACCACATGCAGGAGAACAATCTCTTATGCAGAGAACAGCACGGATTCACTCCTGGACGTTCATGTGTAACTCAACTTCTGGACACCTTGGACTGCTGGACCGAAATCTTGGACAAAGGGGGATCAATTGATGCTATATATATGGACTTCCGCAAGGCCTTTGACTCTGTCCCTCACCGTAGACTATTACATAAAGTAAGAGCGCATGGCATACAAGGATCAGTTCTGGATTGGATCGACGCGTTCCTAAGCGAACGCAAACAACGAGTGTACATAAATGGCAGTCAATCACAAGAAGGTCAAGTCACAAGTGGTATTCCTCAAGGCAGTGTGATGGGGCCTACTCTTTTCGTCATCTACATCAACGACCTCCCAAACGAAGTAGAAAGTGGGTGAAGTCCGGATTTTTGCAGATGACACCAAACTCTTCACCCAGAGCAACGAACAACGAGACAGAGAAATCTTACAGGCTGATCTTGATAGACTGCACCAGTGGTCAGTAGCTTGGCTACTAAATTTTCATCCCGAAAAATGCTGCACACTTAAGTTGGGCAAACCAGTATCTGATCAGACATATTTCATGGCAGACAAGAATTCTACCAGCGGCAAACATCCCCTGAAGACTAGCAAAGCTGAAAAGGATCTCGGAAGGTTGTGGACAGTCAGTTGAACTTCAAGGATCACATTTCACAAGCAACAACCAAGGCAAACAGGATCCTGGGGGTAATACGGAGATCTTTCGACCACCTGACTGATCACACCTTTGTCCAGCTATATAAAGCACTAGTAAGGCCGATTCTTGAGTATGGTCACTCGGTCTGGCAGCCAGTCCTGGAAACCTTACAGCAGGATATAGAGGACGTCCAACGCAGAGCCACAAAACTCATTGGCCATAAGCCCTACCCGGAACGACTGTCAATCTTGAAACTACCGAGCCTGGAACACCGAAGACGCAGAGGTGACATGATCGACCTTTTCAAATACGTCACAGGCATTTACGATGTAAGCCGACCCATCTTTGAGCTGGCTCCCAATAGCAATACCAGAGGGCACAGTAAAAAATTGATTAAAAAAAGGTCTCGCCTAGCAGTTCGTAGCAACTTTTTCTCAGAAAGGGTCGTGTCTGGCTGGAATAGCCTCCCAGAATCAGTTGTATCTGCACCTAGTGTCAATGTTTTCAAGAACAGACTGGACGCCCACTGGGCGGCTCATCCTGCAATCTATAACCCAGAGTGTTACAACTAGACCCTGCAAGGCAGGACGCAATAAACTGGCAGCAACTTCCTTGGACCGGTGAACTGACCTGTAAACACAGGTCTCAAACACCGACAACATCAAGTATCAAGTAAGTAACAATAATGCATAATTGGGTTATAAAGAATGTTACATTGAGCTAGACCAATATTTAAAAACTAGATCTATAAACGTAATTTGTATTTCTCTAAGTTCACACAACAGACATCAAATATAAATCAGCTCAAATGTTTTTTTGAAAAAGTGACCACAAAACTCATCAAGTGCTATATTCTAGATCTAGAGTCTAGTATGCTTTTGTAAAACAACTAAATATCTAAATCTGTAAAAGACTTCTGAAATTCCTGAATCTACCAAAATCTAGACCTAAATCTTGATAGTGCTGGCCTGTGGAGTGTACTCAGTGTAGACACAGAGTACTGTGATGTGGACTTCACAGCTGACTGCAATCGCACTCCTTATTCATTTGCTCAGTCCTCCTCACAAATTCTCATTAGGCCTAACCTGTGGTCCTCCTAATTGACATATTATAAATACAGTACAGAGCAGTTGAAAATAATCTCTCAGTTTTGACTTTTACGACAATACAATTACCGGAAGAAACAATTGAGCTACTATATTTGTGGCTCGTTGCCATACACAACATAATCTGCAGAGAAGCCTGTAATTTTAGGCCGCGGAAGGTCTTGTTCCCGAGCAAATTTTGATCGCTCGCTTGAAAAAAAGGTTATTCTGAAACCTTATAACGAACAACTGATATTGTACCGATCGTGCATTGGGAAAATTTCTTTCTAAAACCTGATATCGATTAATTGATTTTGAGACCTTAGGTAAGCCTTGAATTTTTTAGACTCCGTGAATGAATTATATATTAGACTTTTGAATGAAGATCTCAAAGAGATCAATGGAATGAGAAAATATGTGAGTATTAACATTACTGTAATAGAACTGATGACCCTATAGCCCTCAAAACACATCTTAATATCTGGAGAATAAGTGTTTGAATGGATTGAAGTGAGTTGGTGCATATTTAAGTCAGTTTTTTTTTTCTGGGCTATTTTAAAGATGGTATTAAGCTAATAATATATAGAACGACTCTTTGTGGCCCAAGGAGGGGTAATATTAACAGTTTTCTTAGTCTCACACTCATATTGATAACATATAAAAGCAGACATGGGAGGCTTTGTGCGTAAATACCCTCCGTTATTACGCAACACACACCTTTCAAACTTAGCAGGCGTCTCTGGCATTCATGTGGCTAGGTCACAATTCATAAGAAATCAATGCAAACTGCTTTTCTCAATTTCCCGAAATTGCTTTGTTTTGTCAACTTAGGCTTAATTCCAATCACCAATTTCACGTGCCATTTTGTCATTCTTTAACAATAGAAGTCTTTCTCAATTGACTTGAGGTGTAGATCTGTATATGGATCTAAAACATATTGGGAAAGTATAGAATATTAATTTGATTTTCTTTATTCTACAGCGAATTAAATTCTTTACCTAAATGTTGTATTTAGAATTAGAATTATTGAGATGTCTTGATTCTAGGTAAAGATAGACATGTGTATGCATATACATCTGGATCATGTATGTAAAAAGATAGATATCAAGACTATTTATAAGCCTCTTTAAACATACACTCGCACCCTAGTTTCAGCAAATGGAAACTAGAGTCACGTTTGCAGAACAGGATTTTCAGCTTGTTGATAATATTTATTTAGGTTTTATGTATCACAATGAAAGATAACTCAGTTCACATTAATTTTATCCAGAGATGATGTATAAGACAGTTTGATTGGTAATCTTATATATTTGCAAGGTCCATTTTGGGTAGATCATAGTGAAATCTAGTTTAAGTAAGATTAAAGTTCATAGCATCTAGTGATATAACTGCAAATATTATTCAGAAGTTAATATGCACAGTTTTTTTTTTATTAAGATCGGCCTTAATGAAATACTCCCAATATAAATCGAGTTTGGATACTCAAAAAATAGAAAGAAAGTAAAAATATATACGAGAGAGAGAGAGTAATCTCCCAATAGATCTTTAACTTATCATCATTGTTCAGAAAATTTTTAGGCCTTTGTTCATAAGCATGCAGTCTTGAATTTGGAAACGTGGAGAAAAGGAAAAATTCTCCCAAAAGAGAAACAGGATTTTTTCTTTTCATCTTTGTCATTTTATAAATAGATTTTAATCAGAAAGAAAAGAAATCATTAGCTTTTCTCCATGGATGTGTTCCCTACATATTTGTCCAATAAATCCCCTTAGCTAAAGCTGCAAACTGTCCTCTCACCTTATCTGGCAGCAGCCACTCACCTGCCCTGCAAGCCAAAACTATTTTGCCTGCTTTCAGGTGATCAGTCAGCTTAAAAAATCTTCTTTGCGCGATGTATTAAAAAAAACATTTATAAGTTGATTTATTGCATGAAAGGAGGCACTACATATTGTTTGTTTGTTTCTGAATCTGCACCTTTTAGTCTTTTAGAACTGTAATTGGGGTGTATTGTAGTGGAATCGAACAGCTTTAATTTTAGTTCCAGAGGAAACAACACACCTCAATGTTGTCATGATCTCTGATGTTTCATAGCCTTTTATGATTGAATCAAGCCTACGCATAGAACTGGTTAGGCAAAATTCGACTCCAGCACCACTTTATGCAAGTCAGTATTAGAATGTGGTATCTCTCTATTATGGGCCCAGCTTTATACTAAAAGAACTATATATTATGCCTCAAGAAAGAATGGATACAGACTCTGATTTCAATGTTGTCTTTTGAATAAATCAAAAGGTGATGAAGTGCAACATTATCAGATCAACACTGCTTGTTTAATTACCATTCACTATGACTATCCATTTCAAAGTATTCAAAAATGTATCAAAATTCAAGCTTTCCTCTTCTTTATAAATCTAATAAGGTGTCAATAATAACCATTGCCTCCTTAAACTGTGTTGACCCTTTGCTTGTGTATATGCTTGACATTTTTTTGTCATTGGATCTCCATACCATACTTGTCACAAAGCTGAGGCAATGTAATTTCATGTTCTTCACACTCCTCATAAGATCCCTCTGAAATTGAAAAAAAAAACAACAAAAAAATCCAGATATTTTTTAACATTCACAACCAATTATATTGGGAAACCTGACTAATAAAACTAATTCCAGTTCCTAAATACTTCCCTGATTTGAGAATCAAATGTAATAAATTTGTTGAACTTATTAATAGAAAACTGAATTTGCATCTATATTGTAATTCATACAATTCGAACTGATTAAAATCAATTAAAATTCATGCCATCATAATTTCTGTCTTTGTTGATATAATCCATCATCAACTCCAATTAAACAGCATTCAACACAATAATTAACTAAAGAGGATACAAATAAAATACCTATTCTTACTACAAAAAAAATTCCGATATAAGAAGGAATAAGTTCAATACTAATTTCTGCTTTCCCCCTTGAAAAAATATTGGACCATTTAACACTTTTTGCAAAGCTCTAAGTCATAATTTCAATACTGTTTTGTCTCACTGAAAATAAAAGACAGGGCCTATGACAATTTTATAATTACTCAAAACAGAGGTTTTGGGGGCATTTTAGAAATATTAAGACAAATTTTTTTTACAGCACATAATTTGAAAATCAAAAAATGGGTTATCTCTCTTGAAATTGCTCTTTTAATTTTGTGTTTTATATGAAAACAAATAGAATAAAATCTACATATGAAAAGTTTATGTCAAAATTTAAAAAAATCAATGTTTTTTATGTTTTTTCTCATAGGACCTAGCAGTTCAAAGTTTTCATTAGTTGCGAAATGCGATCTTCTGAACAGATTTTTCTCATTTTGCAAAAAAATTGATTATATGATCCCAATACTCTCTATTATGAAATGTTTCTTATATTATTAAATAACTAAAAAGTATAAGTGTGTAAACACCATATAAGTGTGCATGTAATGTTTATGTATATAAACATGCAAAAGTTTGAAATAATTCAATAGCCAAAGTTCATGAATAAAAAGATATTTATTTCTTAATGTTTGCACTGTCCTTGGTTGTTTGTGAAATTATTTTTGTTTTGCTTCTGTTTCAGTGCTAACATTTTGGGTTGGATTAATCAAACATTTATCAAACATGGCAGATGCGGTGAGGCTTTCATATTTTCTTTGCTTTGAAATCTTTGACTATTCAGCTGTGCATAATTTTAAAGGTTGATCACTTTTTTTTTGCACAATTTTTTTGTGGTTTGTGTAAAAAAGAATTGTACAAAAGATACTGATTGTTTACATTATAGCCACATTTTCAAATGGATTTAGGGAGGTTTTTGTCTTGTTTTTGTGAGGTAAACATTTTTAATTTTTTTTATAATAGCAGGGGAAAAAAATTATCTTGATAATATTCCTACTGATTCTGGCACATTCTAAAAAGTTTTGAAAACCAATGAATTTATATATAGATTTTTCTCTCGTAAGGAATTGGTACACCTATTTATCCAGTAAAAGGGAGATTCAGGACTTCAGGAAATGAAAGCGAATAAAATAGTTATCACCATGTGAACCAGATCTAATGTAAAGCAAATATGTATTTATTATCTCATTTATGTTTATGATTTTTATTGGTCTTGCCCCTTCTCTTTGATGTTATTTGCATGCCTCTCAGCAAGTCTTTTCCTTTTTTCATTTATTTTGCCAAGTTGGCCCGAGAAACATGAGTAAAATTTCTAGATTTTTAATACATTTTGGACCAATAAACAGTAAAACATCTCCTCTGAAACTACATAAGGAAATCATAACTTAATCTTAAACATTTAATGTGATTTTTTTGTATTTAGATTGCACAAATTTTCATCAACTTTGAGATTTTTAAGGACTACAGAGAAAAATAGATGTTCCAAAAAAATATTCAAGAGTTGACCATTTCAGGGTATTTTAGATGTGAAAAGTTGTTGTGGATTTTTCTTTCATGTTGAAACACAATATGTATTCCTACCCTAAAACTTTTGTCTTACCATCCTTATCCTGAAAAATCTTCAAAATGAAATAATGTATATTTTAAAAATTATAAAATATAAAGAAAACACCTATCTCAATTGTTCAAAAACATTGTATATTGAAAATAATTTTATGCACATCTTTATTCTGACAGAGGCTTTCAGGCAAAAAATCTGCAACCCATTCTGCCTCTGCATCAGTATGAATTCACATAATTAAAAAAATCATTTTAACTTTCGTAATTAACATTATATTTAACAAAAATCCATTTAATCTAACTTCAGCTTATTCTTTCATGATATGTAGTCATTTTGCTAACCCATTTACTCTATTTCCCCAAAAAAAATTTTATTTCACTATATGAAATAATAATTTTTTTTTTTCATAATCTTTTTAATTTGCACTCTAAAAGATTGACATTTCAAATTCTGGAGAGTCTAGTTGATTATGATTATAAAGAGTTTTTGTTTAAGTGGATACTGGTTTGTTTGTTCATACTCTTTACAAAATATACCTTGATAGTTCTTTAGGATATTATGCATTCTCTCTTTTTTTTTTTTTTTAACTCTTTGCACCCTCTTATTCATCTTAAGCCTCACACATCCATCTACCTTGCCATCATCCTCTTTCTCTCTAATTTATTCCAATTTCTTTTGCATGAATCTCAGCTTTTTTTTTTTTAAATAAATTTGTTATAACATTATATCCTTTGATTTTATATACTGTTTTCCTGTCAATCGAGTAACATTATATTATCAATGCAATCTGGAAACAGTTTCTTCAAATGACCTAAGACATGGCAGTATTTATGGATGAGAAAACAATCTCTCATTAATGTTATCAGGAAAAGGAGAAGAAACTTTTTGAATGGTGTGCTCAAACAGAGAATGAAAAAATGATAATTATATTACTGAAAATCATTATGTTGCACTTGTATGTAGAGATACCACAAAAAAACATATAATTATTATTTTAAAGATAAAACACTCACAAAAGCTTGCGCAGATGTCATAGCAAACAGAGAGATATGGTTACTTCAAATTTGGGAGTTTCAGAATTTGATGTGAAGGTGAAAGAATATTTACTTAAGGAAATAAATATGAAGTGAAAAATATACGGCTGTGGATTATTCTCAAAATACTGATCCTATCCTCTAAACTAATACATAAAATGAATGCAAGAGAATATCAAGTATTGGCTGTAAAAAAAATTGCCAAAAACTTCTTGGTATCAATAGAAAAAAAATATTTTACATTCTTTTCACTTTCAGTTTTTGCTTACAGCCAAACTTGGTTAGGTTGAATGTAGAATGCTGATAATCACATTTTATAATTTCTATTTTCTAGTTGAAGCAGTTTGGGGATATTCCAAAATATTTTGGGTTTATGAAATAATTGAACAGATCTTGGCTCACAACATGTTCATGGTGAGTCACTGGAAAAGCTAATAAAATAGTAGAACCATGTGGCCTCCAATTCCAATATTATACCCTATAGATTCAAAATGCTTACTCCATGTTTGGCCACTACTAGATGCACTGATTGTGAAGCAAAGATCCACATATCTTTGATTGCCTCTCTGTCTCATTCAAAAGTTGTCAAATGTTGATTTGATCTCCCAGCCTGACCTGTGTGAGTAATATCTCCTCCAGGCTTCTTCCCAGAATAGTGCAAACAGTCTGCCTTATACAGCAGACTATAAAGGGGCTGTTAGCTAACTTTGTCATGATCATATCATCCTGATTTAGATCATTTTGAACTTGTGAAATGAGGGTGCTAATGATCACCCATAGATCTTTTCAGCCTGACCTCCCCTCCCCTTCCTTTAGTCAATGCATGAAAAAAAAAAAACAAACCACAAAGAAAAGTAAGTTTAAGACATACCTCAAAACTTGAGAGACAAAAATTCACACATGACTTGAATGTTTGAACATGGCTTTTGGAAAAATATCAAATTTCTCATGGAAGGACTCCATGTACAATAAAGATTTGTTGATGAAGTAGAGATATTTCTGTTCGGCTGAGATTTATCACTATTGACCAAGCATAAAGAGGTTTATGATCAGTAAAAATCATTCACTTTGTAAAACCACTTTTTTTTTTTTCAAATTGGTCTTTCTGACAACAGTTCTTTTAAAGACCTTGGATGACAAAAGAGAGCTGCTTAACTTGCAGTCTAACTAGTCAGATGAATTGAAAGTCCTAAACTCATATATCAACAATCTTTTTCGTTGTTTCCCTACAATTCTATGTAAGATTTATGAAATTAATAAATTTTTACAAGGTTTGATTATGTTTTTATAACTTTTTGTTTTATGAGTCTAGGGTTTAAAAATTTTCTCGACTACAATTCAGTGATCAATTATAAGCATCTATTGTAGTCTGACAAATAACGTTAAATAACTTGATTTATGAGATTAAGACCTTCAATCAGATACATAGCCTACTGTTAACGCAGCACCATGAAATAGGAATTAGGAATAAGATCAATGTCATTTGTTTTGGCTTCTGCTATATATTTTTGTCACAGAGACTCATGAGGTTAATGAGTTTTACTGGTAACATTTGATTATGCAGTCAAAGCATAATTTTCTCTTGTGCTTTGTTAATGTTTACAAATCTGTTTTAACTAAAAGAAATATAAGTATTCAAAGTTCTTTTTCTTTCTCAGCAAGTAGCCTATAGTCTATGGCAGGTGCCAACTAACATTTGAACTATTTTAGGTGTTATGAACTTATGAACTGATGATTTAAAACTGATAGAAAACTTAAATGGAGAATAAAAATGTGAAATATATCTAGAATCAGGTGAAATTAATTGACTTAAGTTTGAGTATTCTGCCCAATCAAAATTAATGAAGCTGTCAAAGCCATACCTTTTCACCTCTGAACCTCATGTAAATTATTTTTGGAAAGGAATGATAGTTTTATTAAAATCAATCATTTATGCACACCAAAAAACAAAATGTATAGACAGGTATTTATGATATAAAATAAACTTTGAATTGGTGTTTTAAAATATTAAGCCATAGAATTTACTCAAGCAACTTTATGAAATCTTCTCATAATTTCAAACTTTTTATAGGCCAAAAAGCGCAAGATGTCAAAGGCAGATAAAGAACGCCTGAAAAAGGAGGAGCTTGAAAGAAAACAACAGGAAGAAGGTAAGACCAATAACGTTAACCATTAACACAAACAAGCTAATTACTTCTTTTCTGTATCATATTAGTTTGTTGTTTTTTCTGAGATGAAAATAATCTGTTAGAAATCTCAGAAAAAAAGGCAATTATTTACTGACATTAGATAGAATCAAATTATATCAAATTAAGACAATTAAAAAAAAAGTTTGCTTAATATGCTCACAGCCACACAGTTTGAGTTTTATAATGTGCACTGTCTTTTTTGTATGTGTTAATATGTATTTGAGGGTTAGAATGTTGTTATGTGGAACGTTGTCATATTTTATTGCCAGAGAGGTAGGAAGCCATTTTTCTACCTTCACATTCTAATGCTTGACAAGTCCTCTTTTTTTTCAATTCACATTGTATTAACTTTGTGGTGATCTCATGATTTTGTTGCAAATCAAAATTAAGCCCTCTTGAAGAAAGTGGAATTGAAAAGGCGAGACTGTAGACTCATTATCAGTATGGGACTTGAACTGGCACTGCCATCATTGATAAAAAACCAATAACTAATATATCTGTATTAACTCAAACAAAGTAATGACAGAGGGCAGCAGCTAGCTTATTTATATTTTTCTGCCCCAGAGGTCAACTCTAAAAAGGTATTTTGTGAAACAGAGACATATAGCTCAGCTTTTGATGTTCAATAAAATAGCTATTTAAGTATATTGTGAAATCTTTGGAAACAGTTTGATTATTGTATGTCTCTATAGGCACAATTGCTGGTAGGCTTAACCATAAAAATGCAACGGATTTGATCAAAACTTTTGCCGGAGTGTGATTTTAAAGTTTCACTTGCTCTACTCATCTTCTAAACTAAAACAAATCCTTGCATTATCCTTTGAAATCATTTAAATTGTCAAGAAGTTTGTGCTTGATAAAGTTGTAATCAATAAAACAGTTCCATAGAAAATTTGGAAGGTGCAGTATGAGTCATTTTAATTCTGTGAGAATTAAAAAAAAAATTATAAGCTCTTGAGCTTTTGGTTCTTATTACGGATGGTTAGTCTTCTCTCACTCTTTCGATCATCTCATGGAATGAAGCAAGGATGCAGTGTCTAAAAGGTATTTATTCATTAAAGTCAAATGATCAGGATGTACAGTCTAATGTGATTATATAGGCTAAGAATGTATTCAAGAAGCTCAGAAAGACTCAGTAAAGACAGGAAGCAAGTTGGTAAAGTAGATGTTCATTCATCAGATGGTCAAATGTGACGTTAATTTGAATTGAAGTATACCCTTTTTATGTTATTTACGAAAGACCTAACATGTGTTGGACTCTTCTAAAATTAATATATGATGCTAAACTTTATTGCGGGCGTCATTTGTGACTCATATGGAAAGATAGGGATTTGAGACCACTTCTGGCATTGCCTTCAGGTGTTTATGATCTTCCTACTGTCATATCTAAAGTATAACTAAGGTGATTCATTGGGCTTTGACATCAGTGTTTTTCCAAGCACTTCCATTCCATTTCTTGCATATGCTGACTCATGACTGCAGGGGATCATTGATTACAATGTTGTGCCTTTACTTTAAGACTTAATGATGAGAATGGATGCAGTTAAAGAAGTAATAAGGGAAATGAAAGAAGAAATAAAACAGTTGCTAATACTATTAAGTATTTTGTAGTACAATTATCATTGTTTTATCAGCAAACCAAAGGTACCTATTCCACATTAATTTTCCCACTGCTTATTTAACTTTTTGGAAGTAGGCACGCTATGTAAAATAATCTAAAACTTTTAAATAATACCCAATGTGAATTCCAGTTTCTCATTTCTTATTGAACTATCAAACAAAAAATCTATAGTCATTTGTATCAAGTTTGAATGAAATCTAACTTTCATTTCAAGCTCACCTACTAACAAAATCATGCCATTATCCAATGTGGAAATTATAACCCAGCGAACAATTTCATAGTGTTACGCAATGGCGTGACGTTACAGCTAGTACCTGATGACTTTGTGGGCACTGCAGCCCAAAGGGGTGAGTATTATAATAAATCCTGTAGGGGTTCTGTACTCACCTGGATACTTTTTAAATGGGACAAAATTCAACATCACTCAAGCATTTGAAACACATAGATGTAGTTATGAAGAACAAAGAATAACCATTATTTTTATTTCATAGCAGTTTTGGTTTTGGAAGCATAAACGAGTCATATAAAAAATTTAAAGATTGGTAAATATTTGCTTTTTAATTTAATTAACTTATCTCCATTTCAGTTGCTTTTTTTCCCAATAAAAACAAAAAATATATAACTCTCACAAATAATACTAGTACAATCAAAGTCACATTGAACAATCTTTTAGCATTGTTTTGTTAAAACTTTTGCTTTTCACACTAACATGACTAGAAAATCAAAAGAAAAGCATGTATACTACTTTATCATAAATGTATGCATCAGATTTTTTTTCAGCATTTCATACTCAAGTTTCATTTTGTTTTTGGTGCTTTACTCATTGATTTTTTTTTTGATGTTTTTGTTTGCATTTCTTTAAATTAGTCTTAAGATTATTATTTAGTACTCACTTTTTAATGTCAGTTACTGGTTATTCTTGAAATAATCAACATGAATTATGAAAATTTAAAAATCAAGTCTTCATAAGATCTGATAAAAATAGAAAACATGGTAAAGAACTTTAAAAGAATTTGACGTTTTACTTTTCTTTCTCTCTTTCTTTCATTTGTAATGATGAAAAAAGCTGTGCATTTTGGTCCTTTTGTTACCTTTAAGTTTTATTGATTGGTACTATTAGAATATTATTTAAAAAAAAAGGTTTCTTATGAGTTCTTTCAATGCAAATCAGATATGCATCGTCAGAGATGTCAGAAAAATTTGAACGTGATTTTTTTTTGTTATTGTGCCATTTTTTGTTCTTTCTTGTGAAATGCAGAAGTTCAAACAATAAAATACTTGCTCTTTTGTCTGTTAATTATAAGAAGCACTTATTTATCAAAGCTACTTTGATTCATTATTTTTTCAGATATCCATACTACATATTATACGAATTTCCCTTTATCGTATTGTTACTTGGCTTTAAAACTGACTAGCATTGCCCCTCATGAGGAGATGAACAAGATTTAAGAGCCACAGAGGTTTCCTTCTCTTTGTGTTTTTTTTCCCTTTTAAATTTTCCTCCCTTAGAGGATCGAATGACTAAATCAGTTGAAGTAATTTTTTTTAAAGAGTGGGTTCTTCATTACTCTGTATCATTAAATATATATTTTTTTTTCACCAGAAACATTTTTCTTTTTCTATATATTTTTAGCAACATAAATCCCAAATTTTTATTAACTTGGTTAGATATTGATGTTTGATGACTTCTGAAATAATATAAAGTTCAATAGATTTATACTTTTCGTGTGTGACAAAGTAACAAATCATTGATTTTTTTTTGTTTGTTGTTGTTGTAGAGGCTGCCAGACTTCAAGCCCTTGAGGAAGTGAAAAAGCAACAAAAAGAGGAAGCAGAAATGGCAGTTGAAAGAACTAAGCTTGAGAATGAGGTATTTCTGTCCTTTTTGTAGATGTTAGATCATTTTTGCATTTTGTATTTAACAATACATTCTTCTGTTTTTTTTTTAATTAGGAAGGGAATAGTGTTGGGAGAGAAACGGAGAAGAGTTTTTAAATCATTTTTTTCCTTTGGGCTTATTTTTTGATTATGTGATGAAAAAAAAATTAGGCATAAATTCTTGATGTAATGAATATGGGAACTGTCAATCATGCTTCAAATTACTAAAAATACTCCCTTGATGACTTATGTTTTATCTTTTAAAATAAACTGCAGGTGAATTGTCTAAGTACTTTGTCTGGATAGATGTTATGCACTATTATTCCTTATCCACAATGCCTAGTATTGTGGTGTCTAGAAGTACAAAGACTCTATAAGGAATTAATTAAAAATTGTCTTTAAAATTGAGTCTTTGTAGCTGATAACTGTTATGGTCTACAATGAGGAAAAAAAGAATAAAAACCTGATGAGGCTATTTTTTTACACTTGTGAATGTAAGCTATCCATGAGATTCAATACTTTCTATCTCAGGAGCGTAAGACCCGCAAGCATGATATGGAAGAACTGAAGCAAATTCTTGAACAAAACCATGAACAGCTGAATCAAATGAATGAGGAGCGAAGGCGAAAAGCCAAGGTATGTTATGGATAATATCCTTTTCTAAATTTTCTTTTGTTTTTGTGAGATGTCAGAAAGAAAAATTGAATAAACAAAACAATTTTAAACTCAAAATGAGAATAACTTGCTTTTAATTTACTTTATCATAATGTCTAATTTCAAGCTGTAGTGATTGTTATTTTTTTTTTACTTTTGTTTCATTGAAAATCGAATTGAGAGCTTGAAAAAACTGATTTCTCTTACTGATTTTTTTTACCGACATACATGTATTGCTGCAATTATTAACTAATTGCAGTAGAGTTTTGTGCTTTTCTCTTAGTTTTCTCCTCTATCTCTTTCTCATGCTGTCTCTATCTCTCTCTCACGCACGCACACACACTATTTATCTATTTACTTTATTTCTAGATTCATTTTACTGTCTTTTTCTAATTTCTTCATATTATTGAATTTTTTTATAAACTGCTGAACTTGCTGTTATTAAATCCCAATTGTTTTTAGCAAGATGTAGGTTCAGAAATGTTTCTTCTATTAATTGCTGATCATAGTGTAAGGCTTTAAAAAATCTAAAAGTCTTTTGTTGTTTGATTGATAACATCCCAAGTTATATATTTTTTTATCAGTGGTCTCGTTACATGCGCTGCGATGGCTCACCTGATCCAGTGAACCAGGGAGAAATTAACACATACATAAATCTACGTCTGGAAAACAATTCTCGCAATGATGCAGAATCAGTGCTCAAAGACTGCCAGCTAGACTTATCGGTTTGTTCCTGTTTTTTTTTTTACTGGCAAAGCAATGTAAAGGCATTTCAAATAAAATTACTATTAATGTTCATTAGCTCTATATATTTATAATCTTCCTTCTCTTGAAATTCTCTTTAAAGAAGATTATTTTTGACTAGTTCAAGATCATCTATTTTTACAGTGAATTTATATTAATAAGTTCTGAATGAATTAACTTGCTGACTTGTAGTAATTTATCTCAGAGAAAGGGAATTAAATGTCTTAGAGCTCATATACATTCCCATCTTGAAAACTTTGACGTCATAGGTCATTACTTGGGTCAAATTTGACTTAACAGCTCTCTTTTAAACACTAGCTTGAAAATTTATCTTATAGGACAGAAATTCAAAGACAGAAACTTTGACAATTTTCCGTCTAAGATTAATGGTTAGATGAGTGGATGGTTTATCTATAAATAGAACCTGATTTAAGACTAATAAACTAAGTAAAAATACAACAAAATTTGAAAAAGTAAGGCATTTATATTCACAAACAAAGATTCTCTCAAATTCTCAATAAATTTTTTTTATGGCTGGATTTCTTGGCTATTTTCTTATCTTGTGACCTTTCCCACCTTTCTAGCTGATTGCAGAGCTCAAGTATTTGCTTGCAGACACACCACCAGAACAGCTGGTTGAAAAAGATGTTACACTCCATAATGAGGTTTGTACACTTTTAGCTTGATAATTGTCATGATTGTACGTTATGGTTAAAATTAAAAGACGTAAGTCCACCGTAAAATCAGTGCTTTCTTTAATATACGATAAATAATTCCAAGAAATGTAATTCACATGACCGTTTGATAGAGATGAAGTTCAATACATAGTATTCTCCAGATATTACGAAAAGTAACTTCACAACTAGTAATCAATATATATCTTGAATCAAGCACAGTAATATAGAATTTATGGTTAACAGTTCGTGTCTCTAGGACTTGTGCTCTATATGGCAATGTAGAATCACTAATGATATTTTTGATTAGAAGGAATCACAGCTTTCCACTTTCTTTAAACAAAATGAGAATTGGGATACATTTTACACAGCTGTAGAAAATCTATCATCAATGATTTCTTAGATCTCTTGACTGGAAGTTAATTTAGAGTAAGATTTATGCTATCTCTCATAGGAGGGAATATTCTACTCAGTTTAGAGCTCAAAGCTGCCAAAGAGCTATTTCTGTGATAAGTCTCCTCTCTTTCTAAATCTGCCTGTCTTCTTTGAGAGTTATAGGTCCACTGACTAAGTTGTCCGCCTCAACTTTTCATGAGGACTATTGAGTACCTTCTCTCTCAGCTTAGCTCACATGATTTGCTGCTATCCTCACAACAAACATACAATGAAACAGTGTTCAGTTGTAATATGACTTCGGATTAGAATTCAAATAAGTATCTAGTTCAATAGTTTATGTGATTAAAATACAATCTATAGGATGGTTATGTATAGATGACTATTGATGTGTCCTGACCTTGACAATAATGATTGACAGTAATCAAAGTTTTCATGAAAACATTAAGCTCAGTGGAAAATACTAGGTGCAGCTTGATAGAGTAAGGTATCAGCTTAACAGATTTATGGTCATTATGAACTGCAACTTCTTCTCATTTTAGTAGAGGTCACACCACATTCATTTTCAATCGTTATCAGATATGTTTCTCGACAATGTGATTTGCTCTTTTCAAGTAATTAGATTTCACACATCTATTTATGAAAGTACAAAAAGAAATGATTTTTATATATTTTTCTCTACCGATTAGCACTGATAAGCCTGATCTTGAAAATTTATCCAAAAAAAAATGAAAAGAATTTCTCATTAACATTGTAGATGGAAGAATGCAGGAAGCATTGAGAAAAAAGTGCTTGATGTTAAAAGAAAAACCAAAAACAACCCAATTTTCCAAAAGCAGAAACCTCCTTGCTTAGAAACAAAAAAAAAAACACAGCTTACCGATGGAATAAACTCTAGCCTATTAATGAATCCCTCTGGAAAGCAACACTCATAAGAAATGTCAAATCAACAAATGTAATGAAAGAGAAGCTAGAGTGAATAACAAAAACCTTGAAGAGCTTTATTAGGGACTTCGTGATACGGCTCAAACATATACATTGAAAGCATACAGCCTGTTCGAGAATATTTCATGCTGGCTTGAACAACTTCAAAAGTATTCAAAGAATATACATTATCATTAGAGTAATGAAAACAAGTCCAATCACTGAACAGAAAAACATTTCAAAGCTGCAACCCTGGAATAAAAGGCAAAAAAAATGATTTTTACTATTAAACCAATTTTATATAAATTCAAAAGGTTAACAAATTAGCCAATACATACTAGTACAGATAAATCAGGCAAGAGAATGGTAAAAACTGCTTATTCTTGTTTAGCATAAGGGTGTGGAATTACAGCAATGGATCTCTTGCAAAAAATATTGTAAAACTATTACTAGTTACAAATATCTCAAGAATTGTAACTAAGAATACAGAAATAGAAAGCAAATGCTCACAAGACTAACAGGAAAGAAAGGCATTGGAGAAAAGAAAAGCATATAAAAAATCAAATTTCTTTAGAAAATCAAGTGCATGTAACAAAGTGCACAAAAAACAGGAAAAAAAAATAGGAATTAACTAAATCAAACATAGTTATTCTTTTTGATGCTATGTCTACATAACAGTCCCTATAAAGATCACCCTCAGATTTGCAGGTCACCATTGAATTATTACAAATTGTTAATCATCTTAATTACATAATTCTTCAATGGATACCCACACATTGTGAAGTTAAGGAAGATGAAACTGCCTACAAGTTAACCAAAATAGATTTAAAAAATAGACCTAATAAATACTGACATAGCTCTAAAGGAAACACAACCTACATTCAAAACTTCCTCTCAAGAAAAATGGAAAAAAAATAATTTCAAGTAAAGAGAGTGGAAAATTGTTAGCAATAATCCATAGACTACTCTCAGGACACAGGAAAAGGAATCATCACCTCTACTGCTAACTCAAGATATCCTAATAAAACTATAACACAAGAGCACCTCCAGCCACAGTAGACAACTAATCACCGAACTTCCTGAAAGCTTAGTGACTAACAACTTAATTAATGTCAGTCTCACATAATTCAAAGAAGAAAAGAAAAGAGACATCTATGATAAGTTTTAAATTTTATAATGATCAAGATTCTATGGTATAAATTTTTTAGAGGTACATCTTGAAAATGCCAGCTCATTGAAATTATACAGAGCATCATTCAAATAACTCATCTCAAAACCAGTGCAATTCGTTTATATTAACATGATTTAAAAATTGATATGAATTTATTAAGAATTCAAACCTGAAGAGAGTTTAAAATATGGATTATACTATGAGAATGTGGGTTATAAAGGGTACTTTGAAGGCCTTGTAGGCTCATAGAATAGAAACCAATAATTAATGATAATGAAGTTCATATTTAATAACTTCGATGTATGCTGATAATTGAAAATGCAGATGAAACAGCTGTCATTATATGTGGTAGGTACAAAAATAAAATGAAGAAGGTCTATGGTCTTATCAATACATGTCAATAAAATATATCCCTAAGCTTTTGTCTCAAAATTTACACATTTATTTATGTCTCAAAGAATTAACAAGTATACTCATGGATTATGATTATTATTTAGAAGAAGAGCAAAACACAGACTCAACAAGGAAGTATATCTATTTTAATAAGCGTGTGGGCACACGGGAAAGCCCTTCACATGGGTCCAGATAAAAAAATTAGATCAGCAAAGTTTTAGATTCAGCGAACAATCCTGAGCATTTTGCTTTTTAGTTGAGAGCTCTATCTTGTTTAGATCAAAAGTTATTGAAAGTGTTGTTTTGCGGAAATGGTCTTTTAAAGTTGAAGATTTTTTTTTTCACTGAAAATTTAAATGTAAAGACATGTGGCGCATAGAAATCACAGGACAGTCCTTTATGACCTATAAATAAGAGCCTGAATAAATTTTCTGAAATGAAAATTAACAATTTATTTTAAAAATTGAGCATTTTATGCTCACAGTGCCAACTATCAGACTGACCACCCTTGGTCAAGGTACTCTAAGGCTTCTTTGGGGGATGATTTCTTCATCACTGCTGTTTTGTGTATCATCTGTGCCTTCTCTTTCACCAACAGTGAAGTATCGACGATTGAAAACATAAAACCATTTCCATTTGCCTTTCACATATATCTTTAAAATAAGATTGTTAAATAAGAAACTGAAATTTGAATGCTTTTAAAGACATTAGAAACGTGAAAGTTTTAGTTTATTTCATCATTAGATCTAGGCTTATTTCATCTCGCTGGGTGTTTAAAACAATTAAAAAGGCTGTGCAGTCAATCTAGTTTAATTTGTCTTCATGTACTCTAACCTGGCCAAAATACCAAAAAGAAGACCTTTCTTTTGATGTATAATACTTATATGTTAGCAATTATTGCTTATCAAAATCTGACCTGAAGTGGTTTCACAAAATCATTTAATTCAACAGGTTGGATATTTCAGAAACAAATACATCTAAGCGAATGTAAAGATAAAATCAATGGAGTTTCTAGAGAAATTAATTAAATTAAATTTCCATTCTCAAACTTGGACTTGAAAATCGATTTAAAATAGTATAGCGCAAAAGTAGACCTAAGAACATTCCTGTGCACCCTCACAAATAAATGTAGTTCTAATCAAAACTATGGTTTAATTTCTAGGTGAAAATTAAAAATCTCAATTTTACTTGTGCAATGAAATGACATATTAAAGATAAAAAGAAATAACTTTAATGTATTTTGGAAACTAATTTTTATATCAGGAAAAGGTCTTACTCATTACTAGACTTATGAACCTGTAATTGTTCCCGATCCTTTCTTAACCCTGAAGAATCTACTTCTCAATTTGACTCTCCATATGACAGGTTCTAAACCATGCACCCATAAAATACTATGGTGACAACAATGCAAAGTTATCAGCATTGTAATTCAAATTGATTATTAACATCACTACCCCTATTCTAGGTAGAAGATATTTTTATTTCTCTGAATTTTGTGTCTTTCAAGTTTCTCAGTTACAATATCTTATTTCTGTAAAAGTGATGATAAATTTATTTTAGATGAGCATTTCTTTATTTATCTTTACCTTCCTTGTCCCTGTTTAGACGATCAATGAATTGGAGAATGTTGTGAGAACCAAGTTAGACTTGGCCACCCTTCAAGTGCTTTGTGATGCAACACATCTGGCTGACAGTGAAACGGGAAATCTACAGCACATTGTGCGCAACCAAGAAGTAGCTTTGTGTGTCTGGGGGAACCTTATGAAAAATCCAAGGTAAGTTTCTGACCTGAATTGTTTTAACATCTTATGTTCATTATGTCAGGCTATAACACATGTGAAATAACAGATAAAATGACATAACTGAAGATTCAATTACTTGTACGTGGTTTCCCTCAGAAGAAAAGATTGTGTATTAAGATATGAAAAAGCTAGGATTCAGCCACCTCATTTACACCAAAACAAACAAAAATGTAGGAAACAGATTTTGGTGGTAAAATAAGAAAGACCTGTTGAGTATCAGAACTGGTAAAGAAGAATAGCTGCAAGAAAAAACTATTAAGATAATAAGAAACGCAAAATCTATATACAGGTTCTAAGTTACAGAAAGGATTACTTCAGTCAAATACTGGCATAGAAAGTTGTTATCATATGAGGCAAAGGAAGAGGGAACTTTGGAAAAGAAAAAGATACTGCAAAATGCTGAATAATGTGTCATCTTTTTCATAGAATATCAGATTTAATGTTCCTTAAGAAATCTCTTCCTTGCATTTCCTGTTAACTTTCCCCTCCATCAATTTACAAGAGGAAAAATGAGCTGTTTTACGAGTAAGACTTTAAGACACCTTGAAGATTATGAAGTGTTTATGATTGTTCAGTGTCACCCTGTAAGATTTATACATTTATTGAAAGGAATGCAATTCAATGTTCTTTTTCCAGAGTTCGATCTTTTGAATTTTCTGACCTTCACTTCACTTTTGACATTCCACGAGTGCTAGGTTTAAGTGATTGTGCTGTTCGTGTCATGCTGACAAAGTTTGATCACTATTCTTCAACAAGCAAAGCTGCTATACCGCGCAGAAAGAAAAAGGAAGAGGGTAAATGAATAAAATGTGATATAAAGGATAAAAAATGGGCATTAATCTAAATGATATGTTGAAAATATAGTTTATGGTCATGATTTTTTTTATTAGATGAAAAGAAAAATAAATAAGAAGATTTATCTCATGACCTGCTAAATTAATGATGAAATACATTTAATGAACAATTTAACATGCAGCAACATTTCTAACTTGTGCTATTTTGGTGTGTTTCTTAATCACATTTTATGCTGTGCATTTCCTACTGCAGTTGTGGAAGACGTGCCTCCTGAGGAAGAGAACAAAATAGAAGGGGAAGAAGAAAAACAAGATGAGGAGAAAAAAGAAGATGAAGACGAGGAAGAAAAAGAGAAAGAAGAAACAGAGATAGTAAGCCTATTAAAATATTTTTACAATGCTTAGTTTGGTAATTATTATAATATAATGTACATCGTCAAATTCTAAGAACAGCATTTCAATATGTTTCCAGTATTTGTTGGCTTCTGGAATCTGGCAATGCTGTATTGATGATTAATTGAACCCCATAAACATTTTATGTGAGATAGGGCAAGAAACTGTTGCTTACCATATCAGTGTCATTCGACAGATGAATTGACATTATATTAGGTCATTCTTTAGCAAAAATATATACTTTTCCAGAGATTGCTTATATAACCAAGGAGTTTAGGGATCTCATAGAGAAATAGAAGCTTGAAAAAAAAAAACTAAGATATTTAGAGGGATGTTTAGCTTTTGGGGAACTGGAGGGACAAAACACAGAAGAGTATGAGACACAAATTAATCAAAGCATGTGAGGAAGAAATTGCTAACTTTAAAATGAAGTCTCTCAGTAAATGTAAAGGACTTTTTTGCTTTGAATTAGAGCATATATTAGCAAAACACAACATAGTTCCACAGGCATATCATAGCAGGTCATTCATAGGAAATCACTGCTACAAAAACATGGCAACACAAGTATACACGGATCTCACAAAACACATTGTTAACACTGTAGCAGAAATCACCAGAGAACAAGCAATCATTGACAAAGCATTCCAATTAGAACTAAATTTGATGCTCTCAACAGTGCTATCGCCACATTACATAATTTAGTTTCACACACTCGTAAAATTGAACAATCCACCCATTACACGATCCACTCGGCAATCACATCTTACATGTCACTATACAGACGTCACTTGCACAAAACAATCACACCAAAACTACACATGTTAGAAATGCATTGTCTACCCTTCATTGAGGGATGGGGCTTTCGTTTGGAGTTATTTAGGGAACAAGGGGGTGAAATGCTGCATGCAAATATTGCAAAAATTGAGAGAGGATGGTAGGAATAAACGACAAAAGTGCCAACTTACGGGCAGTTGTTGAAGCCCATAAGCTGCACAATGCTCCATCTTTCAAGCGGATCGTGAGCATTGCTTAAAAAAAAAGAACAAAATAATTTCGCAGTATGTTTTTTTTTTTAATTATATATATATATATATATATATATATATATATATATATATATATATATATATATATATGTATACACAGTAAATGTCAATATAGTTCAAATGCATTTCTCTAACTGCAAGTTCGACAATCCCTTTGCAATAACTTACATAGTTTTAACTCTGGCGCCCTAAAATTACTACAAGTGAAAAATTAAATGTTTTCTTGATATTTGAAACCAACAAAAAAATTGCCCTCCAGTTCCATTTTTTTCATGGTTTTTTTTTAAAATACAACCTAGGCAAAAAAGAAGTGTTTCACGTAGCAGAACAATACATTACAATTTTAGATGAGTCATATTGTTTCTCCCTTTAAAAACTTATATCACTGTAAAGATCATGAAACAATTTTTTCATTTGTGTAATTTTCAAAATGATTCTGTCTGTATTTTCTGTGCTATATGCGTTTTAAGAGGGCGTAATTAAGTCTTTGAGTGATAGGGAGAGTGCTAGCCTAGGCTCAGGTAACCTGGCCAGTGTGGCCCTATAATGACCCCATGCAAAAGGTCAGATCAACGGCCGAACTAAGTGCTCCGCTCTGAAACTACTGTGTAAAGCCTTTGAAATGATAAATATGATGTGCTACTCAAATAAAATTTTCATGGCTACATAGTTATTGAGAAATTGAGGCAAAGTTTGAGTTACCAAAAGATACATATACTAAAAGATATCAAAATTAGAATGCAAAATGCTACAATAATGTGTTTTAACTTTGCTGAGCAAGTCTTTAACGCAATATGGTTTTGAAGTTTAAGATATTTTGAAAAAATATTCTCTACCTGTGTCTCACTGTATATGAAATTGAAATTTCCAGGATCTAATGGCTGCATTGAGAGGAGATGCAGAGGATGAGCCAAAGGAAGAGGAGAAAGAGGAAGAAGAAGTCTTAGAGGAAGACTTTGAAGATCCTCCAACACCAGGTAAACAATTGTTTGAGGAATATTTCCTCATAAGAATGGCTTGAAAGTCCCTTTCTTGTTTTCCTATCATTCTCTCAATATCAAAATAATGTTCATATTAGCTCCTATTGTTGCAATTTTTAATAGGGATCTAATTTTTTAAAAATCTCTTATTTCTATTCTATAATATTTTTATACATATTTATACCTTCCCTTATTTAGTTCACAGAGTACACTGAGCAAATTTAGTGTTAGGGAAACATTTCGTTCCAAAATTTAAAGAACTTGTTTTTGCCCAAAAGAGCTGAAATTGTATTCATTTTTCTGTCATGCAAAGAATTTCAGAAATAGTTTTACAACCCAAGAAAAAAAGCTTTTTTTTTTGAAGAAAGATATTTCAATGGTTTCTCTGATCTATTATACCCAAATTATATAGTTATGTTAAATTCTACGTAACCCATTCTGAAGTGTATTTCCATAAATAATGTTTTATTTGATGATTTTAGATCTTGGTCCTAAATGATTTATTTTAGTCATGTCACATATCCATAGAATCATAACTTTTTGTCTTTTGATTGTATTGCATGTTAATCTTTTGTTTTCAGAACCACCAGAGTATGAAGACTTTGATGAAGAAGATGACATCATTGACCTGAGAGCTAATGATGTTCTAGGGGGTATTTTCCATGTTAACCTCCTTCACATGCCACCACAACCAAAAACTGTGGGCAGTTGGACAATCACAACTTGTGAGTAAAGGCTGACAAATAAAATTAGAAATTTTGTAGGAAACTTGGGCTTTCTACTTTGGTTATTTCATTTAAATTGAGAAAGCCTATTTTCTTTCTTTCATTGACCAAAACCATGGGTTTTAGGTTTAATACTACTTAAGATAAAAGTAAAAAATAAAAAATGACACTAGTGCCAGAGAGAAAGAGATGTACACTCAAAAATTTTTGAAGTTGTAACATAAATTTGTACATGGTTTGGCCTCGGACCAAAAATCCTGATGGAATTAGCAAATGCTTTGTAATTCAGGTAGATTGGCATACATAGTACTAATAAGCCTCTAGAAGAAAACATTTGAGAGTACTGTATTTATAATGACAAATGACCCAGGCTGAAGGGCCACATCAAGTGCAGATATGATGTGCATATGGGGATATCTTATGTTGCTCAAGCAAGATTTAGGGTGAACTATACTTCAGGGTAGATAGTCCAAAGTATGTGCATTGTCAGTGCTAATGCTCCGCATCGTGTGTTTTCATGCCATCAACAAATGAAATTGAAATTAAGCTTAAAACACACTAAATTATAAAAAAAAATGCTAAATCATCAATTTATGAGTAATCTTTTATTGGTAAATATCGTATTCTCATTCACTTTGCCATTAAAGCAAAGAAAGAAAGAACAAATCAAAAGCATGTTTCAATATTGATTACTTTTTAGTTTCAAAGTCCAAGTAATTATTACATTAATATGACCAGTTCATATATGTTGTTGTGTACTAATTTAAAATGTTGAAAATAATTCTCAATTAGTTAGCATGCAAAATATATATGTCTATACCTTTTCAAAATCATAGGGTATTTTTTTTGGAAATTGTTATTGAACATAATCTGTAGATATAGATCTAGAGGAGGCAAACCACTGGGTTAATCATACAAATTGTTATCGCTCGTCCTAGATGTTTGTGCGTTCAATGACAAGCTTCTGGATTCAATGGTTGTCTTTGATGCAATTTGGACTTTCTCAATCAAGATTGCAAGTTACTCAGGGAGGCTTAGTAAATATCTTCGCCATGAAACTCTCTTTTTAGGGAACATAGTGGCGTATTGGTATAAGCTATGATTTCTTAGAGTGGCAAGGCGATGGGTGCCAAAGCATCAACAATCAATGGTTCTAATCCCACCAATTCAAGCATTTTCCGTCATTTTCACTTAAAGCCTTATCCTAACCACTGTTGCTGAGCACTACCTAAAATTCTAGGTCTTATAATAATCTGTAGATAGCATAATAAATGCCACGATCTTTAAATATAATTAATATGTTGAAAGAAAAGGGTAAAAAATGATATTACAGATCAGATTAGTTATAAGTAGATCAAAGTAGCAAATTATAATAATTTGTACCATCAAAAAGAGCAATTTGAATAACATTATGTACCTCTTCTTAGTGGTGGATCCCCCAGCTATTCAAGCAATGGACTACAGTGCTGATCCACCTCCTAGCACTGAAGAAAAAGATAAAAACAAAGACAAAAAAGATGAAAAACCACCCATTACCATTTCAATGAGGTAAGTGGTACTTTTTATTTTTTGCAGGAGCTGGCAGGTGATGATAATGTTACTTACTGCTCAGATTAATTAAATTAATGAGGGGCAAATCAAAAGGCGCTTTTACTTTTTTAATGAGACATCAAAACATCCAGACATTCTTTCTATACATTTAAAAAGAAATAACACTTACCGTATTCCCTCCATTAGTAGCGCCATCTCTAATAAACGCCCCCCCCCCCCCCTTTTTCCATCCAAGCAACACTTAAAAAACTAAAAAAACACCATTTTCGAGAACAAAAGATTCTTATTAAACTCAAACTCAAAACATTTATTAAGCGATAGATCTGATGATAACAACAGACAACACATGTAAACAATGAATGACTATGATACTGCAATTGTCATCTCAAATTGGGGATGTCAAAGGCGTCTGAGGTTAATGTCCTGGACTATTGCAGTCCTCGTAGTCATCGGACTGGAATGACACCCAACCATGGCACTCTAAAACTAACTAGAGAAGGGGAGGGGGGGGGGGGGGAGGGCGGCGACGGCGGAAACGGCGGCACTTTGTCTTTGAAGAAAGTCATCCAAAACATTCCATTAGACGCACCCCCTCTCTTCATTTTCACGCGCCCGGCGCTACTATTGGAGCGAATACGGTATGTTATCCACAAATATCTTTTTTTTTTTTTAAGAGATACTTTTTCTTAACTTCTCTTTTAATAAATTATATAGTTGACACACTGATTTTATATTTCTATCTTTTACATCACTCATTTTGAAATAAAATATATTTATTGGTTCTAGACTTTTCATGATTACCTCTGTCCAAAAAATTACTTTTTTTTTTTTACTTAAGACACATTTAAGACAATAAAACTCTTTCAATCTCCTTTCCAGTTTGCCTGCTGATGTTTTATTTTTAGAAGAGCCACAGGTTGCAAGATGGGATGAAAAGAGAAAGTTCTGGTCTACAAATGGTTTTTCGGATTTGAAATTTGATGAAGGTAATTTTCTCTGGGAATTTAAAAGATTTTTTTGTAGATTGAGGGTTTAAACTGCTTAAATTGTCAAGAGGCCTATTTTTATGGCTACCTTGTCTTATCTGTATTATAGTCTTGAAATCAAATATGATGTCTTTGACTAGCTGTTTGTCCCTCAGTTTTTGATCCTAAGATCGCGTTGGCTAAGCCCTAAACTTAGACATCTCTAATTGATGCTACTGCTAAATTTACTCAACCAACCAGCTTCGATCTTCTATATATTCATAGTCCTATGTCATTTTCCATAATGGCTGTGCACAAGGACAACAAACTATCATGAATTCTTCAAATCTTTTCAACATGAAACGGTCTGTTTCTCAACTGTCTAGAACAGACTAAGCTGAAAAACGTGAACATTGATTCACAGCTGATCATGTTTTAGCTGGTTTGAATATATTTCATAATGAAGAGGATTTGAAGGCTAATGATCAAGATAATTGATGAATTATAACAGAAAGCAGTGATACTTTGAAGAATGAATAAGATCTAAATCTACAACTTGTGTTTCATCTAACACAAGTGATAAATCTAGAACTCTTAGATCTAGACCTATTGGGCTTAGTCCTACTGAGAGTGGTGTTACTAATGGCTGAAAAAAATGTGCAAAAAAGCCTGAAATCATCGACATTTCTGGACATGATATAAGGAGCGATAAAAAAAGAATGATTTTATTTTTTCAATAATTTTTAATTTTGAACCCTATAAATTTTTAAGATGGTATATAGCAACCAAGTACAAAGTAGTTTGTAAAATGTGAAATCAAACAAACTCACATGTTAAAGCAGATGATATCAATATGATTATATCATGGTACATGAATGTCACTGAATTGTTATTCTTAAAAATAACCTAACACTTTGAAAAGCAGTACACCCAAATGACATAACTAAAACCGTCAAAGAAAAGAAATATTAATATCTAGAGAAACTTCACATTTATGCATTCAAAAGTCTTTATGACATATTATAGACTGGCAGCTTAATGATGCCCTCTATCAGAGCACAGTTTGTTACCAATCTTACTTAGCAACAGTATAGAAAGTGTTACTAAAGCATTCTTTTAAGCCATTTAAGAGCAAAAATGAACCATATTGTTTTGTTATTTTTTAATCAATAGAAGCTGAAAATTAGGCTCTAGGAACGGGACCCTGGTGTCAATTTGCATAGTTCGATCAAGCCATTCTACCAGGACCAAATTAATAAGCTTAGGTCTAGTCTTTACTTTTACATCGATGGCCACAAAGTCTATCAGATTCAGATTGAGCCTAGGCCTAGATTAGATTCTACTTCTAGATAGATTAAGAGTCTTCATTTTTGCATGGATGGGCAGTAGATAAATTTGCAGATATCAGCCCACTAACGCTAGGCTTCACAATTGAATGTTTCTTGACGAATTTGAAACTTATAGTTTAGTGGAATTTTAGAGCAACACAAAAATGCTTATATCTTGAAAAAAATTTATTTGCGGCGAATAAAATCTTCATATTCATGTTCAGCATATCAAATCCATTAAGAAATTTACAATTTTAAAGCTTAAAGTGAATTGGGCCGATAACTGCAATAATACCAGGCAGTCTAGCCTAGTAATTTAGATCTAGATCTAGATATTTAAATGTAAATTAGATCTAGACCACTCTAGAGATCTAAATCTAGATCTCATATTCTAATTGACAATAGGCCAACTTCTTAGATCTAATTTCGACAGTCCAACTTACTCAAACTGCCACAGGATTTAAAAATCAAAACAAACGTATTCGTTTTTCATTTAAAACAAACACAGATTTGTAAAATGTCTACCTAGCTCAATGGTTTGTCTCGTATGCTTAAAAGGGTTTAAAAAGTGTTTTAAAATGTTGTTTTGTAAATCCTTAAAACAGTTTTGGGATCTAAAAATATGCCCACGAAAAAAATTGCATGATCTAGAGTAGCTTTTCCATATTTTTTTTTTTATTTTATTGGCGGCCCACAAAAATCTGATGACCCATTACATGTTTCAGGTTATGATCTTTATATTGTGATTTGATATGTACATTAACTTTGCAAGTTACTGTGTTTGTACATTTCAAATTCAGAACTTGCCCTTAGACACTAAACATTTGTTAAAATTGTACAACGTTTGGTTAGAGATTGTAGTAAGATATTTTTCTAGGTTAATTGCAATTGATGCATATGCCTCTTTATCGAAAACGAAATTTTTGCTTCAAATTGGCAATAGCCCAAAGACATAAAGATTATTTGTTTAGGTCCATCTCAAGACATAATCAGACAGTGATGTGTAAATAGGGACTTTAAGTGCCTCAATGTGACACAAAAGAATGATGAAACTCAAGTAATATTATAAAGCCCTCGTATAGACCATGCTTGACATAAAAGTAAACAGATATAGGCATAGATCAAAGCTCTATTTTTCCCTTAAAAGAAACACATTTCTAACAGAAATGGTTTGGATGGAGAAAGAGCTTTGAATAGATTGAGTTAGTCAACTGAAACTTTTTTTGGTAGTGCTAAAGAGAAACTTAACTGTCCCTTTGTTAATTAGTTCAATTCTCTATATTTCAAAAGAAAAGTTAGCCATCGATACAGGGTGTAGATAAATACCTCAAATGTCTTAAGCCTTCTCTAGCAACAAAGAGGAAGATAAGTATCATTTTTTGTCTTTTACCATTTAATGTTTTATATATATCAATTATGTTTAAGATGTTCATTTCTTTATTTTATGTGCTGTTTGTAAGCACTAGAAATTCATTGTGGATATTGTGAGTGTTAGGTGCATAATTCAAGTATTCTTTAAAACTTTTCAATATCTAGTTTTAGAAGGGAAAAAAATCATTTAAACCCATCACTAACTTTATAGATATTACTGAAATTGTTTTTCTTCTATCAGATGCTCATACGTTTTCTTTCAAGACAACCCATTTTGGCACTATGTGCCTTCTTCAAGACACACACATCAACATGCCATTTCAATCTTGGGAGCTGAGACCACATAAACTGAACAGTGCTGTATTTACCATTATTGCTGCTATAGTGGAGATAGAGATTGAAATCAAGGTAGTTAGGAAACTTTGTAGATTGTAGGAAAAAAAGATAGGATATTTAGTGATCATACTATTTTGGTGCACGCCTGAGGCCTAGGCATGACAATGACAAAAAAAAATTGTTGTTAAAAACGTTTTTGACAAGCTGATGGACTAGTAAGATAACAAGTGCGGTAGGGGAAGTGAGGATAGAAAGGTCAGAATCCAGCTGGAGACCATCAATGGCTCTCCTAACCATTGAGATAATGGACGCTTTAGGAAAGCTGAGATGGGAAAAATTTCTATTGGCACTCACCCAACAATCCATGAGATAAACCAAGCCAATCTCAGCAAGTTGAACATAGATTCCATGCCATGTTGGACATTGTCTTGCAATAGGTGTGGAGTAAATATATTTAAGACTTACGGGTTGACTCAAACCATTGAGTTATGAGTAATGTTAAGTGTTAAAGCAGAAACTTATGAAAGTTAACGGCAATAGCTTTGAATGATGAGATCATAATTCAAAAAATGGAATTGCCTCAGCAAAGAAAAAAATTTAATGCATCTCATTATTTTGAATTTCATAGAACTCAATTTTTTTAGACTTCAATATATTTATATGTTGACTGCACTGTATTTCTAACCTGCAGTTTGCATTTTTAACCATTGTTTTGATCTAAGTATGAAATGGAAGTATATTTGACTTTAAAAATTTAAACTTTAATATATTTGCAACTGTGATCATCTTAATAACAATATTTAATGAAACTCATGAGATAGAATTATTTTTGGTCATTAAATGAGTGGGAATATGCAAGTCTGTAAACAATAACTTTTGAATTTTAAAATAGGATGCCCTGTGTTGTTTGAGTCAACCAAAAGACAAACCTGAGCTAGAATCAATTCGAGGGAAATGGGTCACACCTGCTGAACTTATCAAGGTAAGAGAGATTGCTAGTTTACCTATCTCATGGGACATGGAGCAATTAAAAATGTGACTGATATTCACTTTCAATGTCGTCAAATTTTTGTTTCCTCATGATAGACAAATTGATTTATAATCAATATATAAATATGCGCCATTATTAGCTTTGTCTCCCTCCATTTGCTCCATCCCTATCCCAATGTATTTCTTTTCTCTCTTTGTTTCTCATTCCTTACTCCCCTTTCATTTTCCGTTTGTCTAATTTGTCTGTTATGTCTACTCCTCTCTCTTTTCTGGCTATCTAACACTCTTTTTCCTTTTTTTTTGTTATAAATCTCCCCCCCCCCCCCCTCTCTCACCTAAACCTAGTGACATCCAAAGGGTTTTTTCCCCTTTCTTTCTGTTTATCTATATGTATTCAAATTTAATTGATAAAGTTAAGAACCCACTTAGTATTACACTCAGAGAAAGACTTAAAGGGAGTTGAAAATTGAAATTACAGGAGCACAGCTAATGCACTGAGCTACTGAAACTTGTGAATTGGTATGGAAAATTATTAAAAAAAAACAACGAACTATTTGATTGTAGAGTATGATGGTTTGTCAATGATATTTTGAAAAAGAATTTTTAATGTCTCCAGATGATGAAGTGTGCAGGAGTTAATGTCTTTCCAAATGAGGACTCCTCAAAGTTTGTCAGTATACAAAACAAGGTATGGCTTAATATTAATCATGCAAACCTTATCTTATTGTTTTAACTAAGAGTAAGATACTAGGCACCATCACGATTGAAAGAGTTTTGTCACTGTCACAAATATTTTAACATTATAACTTATATTTCTTCTTTTTTTTCCTCTTTATGAAATTTTAAGATGTGCTCATAATGTTCATCAATTGTTTTAAATACAATATAGTTGTCTCAAACTACAAAGACAATTTAATTTAGAAAGCACATTTTCTTTCTGATGATTGATGGATTATTATAATAATTACTTTACTGCTGTTTTCTGTTTGTTGACCAGTTTATCTGGAGCCAAGCTTAATCATTATAACTTAATTTGAGAGAAAAAAAGCTGAAAAAGTATTTTTTTTTTTAATTACAACTTTCAGAATATTTATTTAATCTATTTAACAAAAACAGTCCAAAAAGCAAAATAAAAAACAAAACAAAACAAAAAAAAAAAAAGACTGCCCAAAAAGATCTTGAAATTTCCATTTGATGCACATGTAATTTTAAAGAGGAAAAAAACTGCATTTAATTAATCGAGTGGAAGCTATTCTTGGATCTAGTTTTGAGCTTCCAGCAGTGCCAGAAGATTTGGATTTATTTGGACTATTTATAGACTTATATATAGTTATATGTCCGCTTATTACTTTGATAAATTTATAATCTGTCCATCACAATTTACTTCATTTGACAACTTTTGACTGACATGTCAATTTGTTTGCAGGCTGGAAAAAAGGTTTTGTATACTTCTTCCTTGAATGATTTCTTTTCAGATTGTCAAAATTTTGATACTGATAACAATTTCAAGATTTTTATAAACATTTTCTATTGCCATTGATATAAAAGAAATTTTGAGTATTAGATCAAACCGACCTACTTTTTCTTTTTTTTTTTTTTCGTTTTAAATTTTAGAATGGCTAAATGTCTAGCAATAATTGTTAAGAAGTCAGCAATTTAATATGTGGTGATCATCAAAGTTGATTATTTTCACAATATTTTTTCACAGGCTTCTAATTTGTTAATAATTATAAGCAGTTGTTATGTTCAGAAACTGGACTCTATTGTGTAGAAGTATCAGAAATTGAATTGAGTTTTACCAAGGAAAAGCTTGCATTGCATTATCTCCAAGTGTCTCAAACTTTTTTTTGTATAAAATAATATTGTTGCCTTAATTTTGAGACTTAGGAATTCAAAAAGAAAAGGTTTGGGTGCAAATTAACTTATTTTGTAAGTTCATTTCACATTTAACAGATTTAATGATTTTATTTTCTTCCATTTAAATTATTATTATTGTTTGAAGTGAATATGTGTTTGAGAGGATACAAATTGACATAATTTCAAGAATAAAAACATGAAATTCATCTACTGATGCATAGTTTTATTCAATAAAACATTCTGTGAAACAAAATGATCCATAAAATTTCTTTTTTGAACTCAAGTTAGAGATTCTATTTCAAATAAGAGTGTGATGCTGTGATGAAGTGTGCTACTCTTCTTTTATCAATGCATTTACTTTTGTCATGGTAAAAAAGAATTTGGAAGCTGCTTAAGCTGTACAAGCTGGATCTTGAAACAACACGAGAAATGTTACTAAAAATTTGCTGATGCTAATGTTTTGGCTTGTTTTGATTAGCAAAATCTGAATCATTTTTGTAGCACCACAAAATGAAACAAGCATAAAGCTACTTGGGAAAATGCCATTTTCTTCAAGAAGGCTTGAAATTCTCGCTATTTAAAGTGATTTTACTCCTAAAATAATATATATGAAAATTACAAATAAAAGCAGTAAAAAAGCATAAAATTCAAGTTTTCTTTAGGAAATCTGCATTTACCCAAAATTTCTTGATACAAAACGTCTCATTTTGTGGCTTCGTTACATCTTTTAATTTTTTAGAAGCAGAAAAAGGCAATAAATTAGTTAATGTCTGAGGTTGCCAATTTTTAAGCTTTTATGAGGGCCAAATAGGTTGAGTTAAAAGACAGTAGCATCATGTCAATATGAAAGGAAATCTGTTCAAAAACAACAACAGCAACAACAACAACAAAAACAACTGCAACTACACAATTAGAGGCATTACAGGTTTTCCTATATATCCTATCCATTATCTTTCCAGTTGACTTTCTTTTTACTGAATAAAAACATCCATTTGCCATTATATTCAAAATTTTGTTAACTAGTTTTGTTCTTTAAGCATAGAAAACTAGAATTTTGCTGGATTGTGAATATCAGAAAGTATGATAAAACTTTTATAAAACAATTATATGTTTGGCTCTCAACTGAAGAATCTATCCATGAAAATTGTTATTCTCAGGGAGAACGGAAAATAAGAACATCCCATTCAGTTTTAGGCAAGGTAGAAGAATGAGTTGACTTTTTATACAATTATTTTGCACTTTATTTTTTTTTTTTTTTTACCTCTCTATTATTCATTGATAATTATCTAAATATAATAGTGTGGCTCATACGAAATGCAACTGAATGCAGTCTCAACATTGATCTTTTAAGTTGTTTAATTAGCCATTACTATTAATTTTGTCCCAAAACCAAAGGCAAAAAAAAATAAAACAAAATTGAAAAAAAAAATGTCTCATGAATTACAAGTACATAAAAAAGGACACTGAAAATTAATAATTAGCTTTATTTGGAGAACAAGAATTTGAACATACTCATAAAGCAATGCATTATAGAAGGGCATTTTTGTTTTAATTGCTTCTATTTTTCTGTTTTTTTGAAGTATTAAAGTAAAAATAAATGTTTCAGCAATTGCGTTTTAGACTTATAATCACTTTTCTCAATTTACTTTACAGCTATCAACCAAATGAAGTTATATGATTTTTATCTTTAGAACCACATGTATTCTAAGGGTAAAACAATAAAGGAAAGTATGTTGGTTTTTAGCTAATAAATTTTATGTTTTCAATTTCATGAAGTGCATGTTTTATATTGGGTTCACATAATTTTCTTGTGTGAACTGGATAAGTATTACTTTAAAACCAGTCCCTTAAGATTTGTGCATTGCATGTTATATTTATGTAAATTTGAATTTAGTATAAGGCCTTTACAACAACTCATTTAAGATGCAAATATAGTACCAAACAAAATTTGTAGCTATAAGCAGAACAATTCTTTCCAATTTTGTTATATAAACTGCAACCAAATAAGATCACTAGTAAAGAAGTCTTTTTGTAGATTTTTTTCTTTGATAAAAACTTGTTCTCAACAACTCAAACTTAGCCAGAGCAAAGCTGAAAAATAAAGCCTTCAGCTCAGCTATGGATAATATGGCCCTAAGGTCATGTCAAATAGTTCTTGATAGTTCAACATAACTGTCATCAGGACTAACATCTTTCCCAGCCGCCACAAAATTCAAATTCTTGGTTAATTTGAAGTAGATTGATTTTACAGAATTTTTAACTAATGTTGCGGGAAAGAAATCTACCCTAAGTGTAATCTACATCTTCATATTCTTCCACCACTTTTGACTTTTAAACTTCTTCCAGCATCCCCTCATTGAGGACAGGGCATACCAACAAATGGCACTCACAGCATCTGCCATGGCTTACTCATGGTCCAAATGGAACAATGAGAGGGAGCGTGAGGAAGTTATTTTCCAGGCAGCTGAAGCACTGGAGGATGAACCTTTACTAGAGGTAATATTTAACAGCCTGCCACAATGTTTAGTCAAATATGTATCCTTTATTAATTGTCTGAGGCTTGAAGCCATTAAGTTCCTGTACATCTCACTTCGACCTCATTGTGTTCTACTTGATAAGCACTTAGATATAAGGAAAATGTGGAAAATCAAGCAAGTTAAGATCACATTGTAGTTTGTGACAGTTTTATTTTTCAAGGGTTCATTTGGAGTTTGTCTGATTAAAAATCAATGTCCATTTATTCCATTTGGTATCCAGGAGGACTGGTCTGTATTTTTAGCCACAAAGCGGCGTGTGATGAAGCTCAAGATGACAGAATTTGATGAAGAATTCAACATTGCACCCACTGGTGATAGTGGGGTAAGCATCATGGGTCATGTGTACAATCATTTTGCTGATACAGTCCACTTCACTTCTATAGAAGTCTTTGGGATATAAAAATATACTTTGAATTAACTAACTAAGCCAACTCTGAGTCTGATCAATAGGCAAGATCAACACAGCAATGATTGATCCAATTACAGTTAAGCACATAAAACTAACATCCTTTTGTAGTCTTAACACAATATTTATACTAGAATGGTACTGGACTGTCTCCTTCCCTGCGCCCTCCCTTTACTCCACTCTTCCTTACCTCTGGAGATTCTTATGAGGGAAGTAGGTGCACAGAACACCCACACAGAAAAAGCTTGATGCTCAGACCACCAGATTGCTCTCTCTGTAGCCAGGATCAAAGCTTTTCATTAACATAAAAAAATGAACTTCAATTGTAACTTCAAATTAATCAGTTCAGTTGATGGAACTTTCGATCTTACTTATGTTTTTTTTGTACAAATTGAAGATGCAAACATTTAGTAAAATTAATCAACTTCAAATGTCAGGTTCTTCATATTTTCTGCATTCCAATTTGAGCTCTTCAATATAAAAGTAATACAAAGAATCAGATTCCACCCAAGTGCTAGGGAACAGCTTCCACAGATCAACAACTTATGAGGTCTTTGAAAAATAAATTGTAGCAATTAGTAAAAGACATTTGAATCAAACAGCAAGAACGTTTTCATTTCTGTAGAAGATTTTGTGTAGAGTGAAATTTCAAATTGAAAAAAAAAATGCTTTATTCAACAAGAATATTTGAAATATGTATTGATTTTGAAATCTGTTAAATAATAACCAATTTTTTCCCTATATCTATTGATATCAATTGGTTACAAGGTGAAATTGATATTTTTTAAAGTTTTGAATATCTAATGGCAGAAATACATACAGAAAAACTGTCAGCTTGGAATCTTATTTCCGTTATAAAGAGGCATGCATGTTATTTTATATGCAGAAAATAATTCAGAAAATTGTTGGATTATTGCTCTAAGTTTTGTCAGTCAGTTGTTGAGAATCAATGCTTTGTTCTATCAAACATGCTTATGTAAGGAGAATATAGCTTGTTGCCCTGTTACAGGTCAAATCCTTAACTGGTGGTTTACAAGCCTTTTGTAGAGGCAAAAATATACAAAAACTATCAAGCTGAATTTTTTTTTTATTTTGTGGCTGCCTCCAGCTTATCAGTATTTCAAGTCCTAGCTTTGAGATCATACTATAGTTAATTTTAAGTCTAAAACTGTTATCAGTGGAACAAAATTTTAAGAAGAGCGTCAAACAATTGTTACATACAGAATAATTACACTCAGCTGTGGTTTACACCTGTAACGATAATTGGCATATGATTATCACAATTTTAGTGCCTTTATCATGCTTTCTTAATTGTTTCCTAAACTTGCTTATCATTTAATCAATAATTATGATTTAAAAGTACTTCTGCTTTGTACTGTAAGGTTTCTCTCTGCATAGCTTTAAATTTGATAGCACATTTGTTTCTCTGGATATTTTGTTCTTGTTTTCTTGTAAAATAAGACATGTTTAAAAATATTAATTTCAAGTGAACTGACCATCTTTTCCCTATCACTGTTTTTTTACTCCAATCAAACAATTAAAGAAAACCTCTGTGTGTAAGGAAGAATCCTGGTACAAAATCCCGGTGCCAGGAGCAAATATTAGCAACATTACTCTGACCTCAGACATAGGTATCAGCATCACTTCTGATGAAGCCATTCTCCTTACAACAACTACGAAACCAAAGAAGAAAAAAGGGAAATCAGCCAAAGACAACTATAGAGGCTCATCTAGCAAGCTGGGTCCCACTTTGGCAGAGCAGTTTGCGTTAATCTTTAATATTGACAAATCCCCGGTACAAGCTTTGAACTGATTTTTAGAAACTTTTTTGTATTATGAGTTTCTCTTCTATATCTTTACCAAAATGCTGTTTGTGTTCAAATTTGTTGTTAATGCTTTTGAGTTTTGACCCTGGTAAGTTCGTAATACTCTATAAGTTTTAATGAAACAGTAATCAATGATTTATTTGAAAATTTGAACGATCATTTCTGCATAGCACAAATAAGTTTGGAGTATATACAATAGCTGCCCTCTTAGTGCAAATGCTGAATTTTTTTCCTATAATATATCAACATGTTTTATAAGGTTTTAGCTACTTGAGGTTCAAAGAGTTGCACCACAATAGTTATAGAGAAGTCAGAAGGAATCTCAAATGAGATATAGTCAGATATTAATTACTCTTCCCTTTTTCTTTTCAGATTTAAAGTCACTATTGTTTGGTAAAAACTCTTAAGGCTTGAACTTGGAACAAATTAAAAGAATCAAAAGACTCAAATATCGAAAACACAAAGTTTCATAGATTTAAGTTTTCTTTTTAATTTTTTTTTCTTGATTTACATCAAAGGGTCACATTCAAAATTTACTATTTTTTTATCTACAATTTGTTTTCATTTCTGTTTTAAAGTTTGCTCAAATCTTTTTTAATATTTTGTTAATAAAATCAATTAGTAATTTATTAGCCTCTAAATCAAATTGTAACACTTTATTTTCAAACCTAGCTAAAAATCTTTTTTTTTTTTTTTTAATGCAGAATCCCTGACAGTTTTTGCTTTTTTTTCTCATTTTGAATCAGCTATTCTGTACTGTCAAGGCTCTGATTAATCCAATCTGCTTACATGGCCCAATTATCTCTTCTTTTTCCCATCTCTCCCCTTCTTTCTTACTTTTTCGCCAATGTTGGCTTTTTTCTTGAGTTGTTCTTCATAATTAGATGGGAAACAAACACAGTTTTTTTTTAAATTTTTCTCACAGATGGCTTCCCCATCTACTGTCTTTTTTGGCTTCTTCATTGGTTTATTGGTCGTCCATCAATGCTACACAACCATTAAAGTCACTGGCTTACACCCCAGTAATGATCAGACTTCTAAACCTTGAGAAGAGGACATGGAATGCAATGTTTTATCAGTCACTGGTCGCAAAAGAGTCAGAAATGGTGCTCATTAACATGCACAGTGCTCTGAACAGAAGTTTTCAATACATTAAGATGGTTGATCTTATGATTTGAGACATAATTTTGTATCTGACATAAAGACTTAGCTATCAATTGAAACTAAACAGAGTATAGTAAAACACAATTAGAATGAACATGAATTGTCGAAATCACAAATTCTTTGAATTCATTAGTTTTCCCCTTTTGATTCTCTTTTTATTTTCTCATTATCTCTACGTCTTCGTCAAACTATTTCGAAGTTATTACAAATATTCTATGAACAATCAGTCCTCATTAAGAAGAGAAAGAAAATATTCACCTCTTAAGATATTGGACACATCTTGACTTCAAAAAAGGTTTCATCACATTAGCAGATCTTCAATTTTGACCAAGTGTCTTTACAGTTGTTATTTTTAATCTTCAAACAAAAACGCCCTACTTCTCCCTTTCACTGGATAGAAACAATTCGTCAACAAGCACCTTAACCTTCAATCTCTGGTAGCCAATGAGAAAGACATCCCCTCTCCCTTCTTGCCTTAATTTCGCCTAGTCCTGTTGCTATTAATTCAAAGAGGCCGATTGTGAAAAAAATTTATTTGTTCCATGTGTGCAAGACATGGGTAATTATGATGGGTGAATCTGCTTAATCAATTAGTAAATGGGAATGAAAAAAGTTGGCGGGTAAGATCTCTTTATTAATGATTAGGACATAGAAGTTAGACCGACATTAGGAAGGTTAAGGTTCAATCTTTGTTGGGTCTTCTGGTTTGATGAGTTACAGCTTTGCTTGACAGACAGCCCCTTGTCTGCGTTAAAGAAAAAAATGTGACTGCGATCTGAATCTAAATCTAGATCTAGCATCAAGAGTTCAAGATATGATTGGCACTGTGGTTTGGAGACAAGTTTTCAAATAAAATGAGATGAAGATAACAGATCCTATTGTTCAGAGGTATCTAACTTCTATCTGTTATTTGAATATTAATTAATCTAAGGCAAAACGGCAAATTGGGTATCCCTGTAATGCTCAGAGTTGTACAGAAGTAACAACGACAACATAATTCCTCTATTTGTTATTAACATACTCCAATATATTCACAAAATCTATCCTGAGCAAGTCCAGGGCCCAAATGCTAAAAATAAAATGTTCGAGCAGGGCTTTCTAGAACATACCAATGAATTTCCCAATAAATTCAAAGAATCTGTGCTCGACTGTAGGTACCATGCGTTTGACTTGAAAACGAAAAAAAAAATGTACACAGCAGAGTATCTCGCTATCAGAAACGAGGAATTAGCCATCTTGTCAGTAAAACCATTAGTGCATTGCACGTTAGAAAAATTGTAATCCAAAAGCAGATCATCTCTTTATCATAATCAGGTCCATTTTTGGTTAAGACCTCAGAATAGCAGGAGAGATCATTATTTCCAAATCATTATATTGTCTAAGGCTTTACAATATGGTATGTAAATTCAAAGCTGCTTTATTATTCTTTGTTGCCTTCCTTCCATTTGGTCTTTTCATTTACAAATAAAAATTCGTTTCTAATATGAAACTTTAAATTTTCAGTCATTGAAGAGATTAAAGCAATTGTTCATATCACAAAGTGTAATTTTGACATTAATTTATACATAACATGTACAAATTAAATAAAGATATTGCACTGCAGCATGTACTTCCATCAATGCATACATTGCTAACCCAAATAAGATCCCTTTGAAGGCATTAACAATAAAGAAGATCAAGCTTCCCCTTCCTATAAGGAGCTAAATTAAGCATAAAATTCAGTCACATCCTGAACAAGACCTGCTGCTTATAGAAAGTTTACACCATAGTGCCTCTTATTCAAATTGGCAAATTTTACAATCTTCAGCTCAAACTGTAATGCATGAACTAAAGTATATAATTATTTTAAAACATAAGAATCTTAAGCTGTATATTAAAAAACCATGCTACCAAACCTGTGAGCAATTGTATTTTCTGGGTTTAAAAAAAAGTTATGCTATTCAGAGAGAAAAATGTGGTCAATGTTCTGAACAATAAGTGAACCCTCTTCATGTTTATACGCTTTATGAGCTCTCTTCATCTAAAGCTCATTGTGCAAAGACTCGAACAATGGGAAGTATTAAATCAGACATATTGGTGATTTTTGGAGGGCCTTTTGCACACTTTTCCTCTACTATGCACAATTTATCCCTCATTCTTAAATTGGAATTTTCTGTATCTTCTTTGCCAATTTCACAGTACAAGTCCAATATTTACCACCTAATGTCTGAAGTGGCAAGTGAAGCAGCCTTGTCCAGAGTGAATGAGACCAACTTCCAGTTTGTGGACTGCGTAGAACAACTTCTGCGAGCTACCAAAGTTCTCACTTATGCCTAATTTTCTAATAACCTTTAAAATCATGCAGTTATTTTTATAGCTCCTGTTCATTCTTAAAATTGATTTAAAATGCTTTGGATAACTAATTTTCTTACTTTACATTAAATTAAATGATTTATTTTAATGCAGTTTTGTTTTATTAAAGATGATGATTATAATTCTTATAATTGTTGTATTTTTTTATTGAGGGTAGTGACAATAGTGAGCTTAGAGATTATTACTTTCAAAACAATGTTTTGTAGTTTTATGTTCGTTTGAGAAATCACCAAAGGTATATTCATCTTACATATATCTGCATGTAATTGATTGAAAAGACTGAGAACCCCAAGATCAATGAATCCTTACTTTAAAAACATTGCTCCTCCTTAAAAACTTGGAAAAATTATATTTTCAGCACATACATTTCAACATTTACCCTTCCCATAGAATTGTAACATAATGTTCTTTCCTATAAACATAGTTCACTTATTTTTTGCTTACTGTGGATATAATCTGAATCGTCTGAATTAAAGAAGTGTTACATCGTTGCCTTCACAATAATGTTTAAAATGTACTTTTTTGTATCACCAATTTATAATTCTTGCATTATTGTTACAGTAAAAGTGATACTCCTCTGTCATTTTTTACACAAAATATAACTAACGATGTGTTTCAGATCCAGAACAGAAACTGCAAACTAAACCAATATATTCCGAATCTAATCTAATACTAAGCCAATAAATTCCAACTCTAATCTAATAATTATGTGCAAGATTTCCAACTGTAGGACAAACCAGACTAAGTTACAAAATGTTACAAATGCTAGCCCAGAGTCAAACTCACCACAGACTAAACACACAGTAAGACAGAACATTTTCCCAGAGGGCTAAGCTCAACCACAAAATCTAATAATAAACCAATGCATTCCAACTCTAATCTAATAATTATGTGCAAGATTTCCAACTGTAGGACAAACCAGACTAAGCTACAAAATGTTGCAAATGCTAGCTCAGGGTCAAACTCACCACAGACTAAACACACAGTAAGACAGAATATTTTCCCATGGGGCTAAGCTCAACCACAAAATCACATTATGGTGATGCCAATACACAAGTAAGTAATCGTCCATTAGATGAGCTTCAAGATAATCGTCTTAACAGCCATTTTTTTTTTATAAACTTGTATAGCAAAGAACATCATCTATACGTGTGGCTAAGGATGTTCATCTGATAATTCATGCAAATTTGCAGATCACAACAATATAAACAATCATTCACTAAAGAAAAAAAAATTTGTTCACCAGTTTACCAGCTGTCAATTTTTTTTTTTAAACACACAAGTACTCAACCTTCACACAAAAATTCAAGACAATTTGGTTTTAAAAAATTGACTGGAGAATGACTGTAAAAATCAGTGTGAAGGCTAATGTCTACATTGCTTGAGATATTTGTATTGTATTACATTTGTATTTACTGTGAAATCTGCTTACTCAACATGCCAAGTAAAAGAGGGAGGTCAATGTGCAGAATAAAGGATTTCATTGTCTCCCTTGTTAATCTTTTTCCATGAAATGGGATAATTTATTGTGTATTGTATCCACTACTTCCTCTTTTGGTATAGGGTAACTTTTTTTTAATCAATATCTGTTAGGGGTTCGATAATCATCCCAATGCCACATTTTTTTCTTTCTTCACATGGTATATTATTCACATTGATGGGATGGGGGTTGGGTAAAAATTTTATGCTCATCTTGTATTGCTATTAGGCACTTAATCTTTACTCTCCCTCCCTCTCACTGTTTCTGTTACAAGATTGTAATAATAGTCTCAGGATATTGGAAAGAGATGTATGTGACGAGAGAGTGTGTGTGTGTGTGCAACAGAAAAGACAAGACAGTGTGGTAGGGCAGATCATAACACATGAAAATTGGCGAGCACGGTCACCGAGCTTTTGCGGTGGGGTCCACTGGCCTATAGGAAGACAGTGGGGATTGGTGATGGTGATGAAACATGAATATAGACCTACTGAGATGGGAGAAATCTGACACCAAGTAAACTAAGATTAGTAAGAATCAGACCCTTCGGAAAAAGACCTAGGAGACATTAAACCCTCTATAATCCACAGTGACTTTGCTTAGCACAAAGATTGGGATTGGGAATGAAAATTACAGGAGTTTTTTCTCCTGACTTTCTTTCCTTCTTTTTGGGCTTGGTTAAAACTTGCAGCAAACATGTTGTCCAACCAAAGTAATGGTAAAAACAGACAATATAAGAAAATTTTATTACTCAGAACGTTGAGGTAAAATTTCAGTATTTGGTAAAAAATGTAGATATTAAGGCAGAAAAACTTTTTTGATGCTTTGAAGTACAAGGAGCTTCTCATTGTCAGCTTATGTTTGTTGCACTTTTTCCGTCCATGAAAGGATTTGATTGCACTGCAGCACAACTACCTCACAATAATCCCATACTAAAATTTGATCATATGAGGAGGTTTATGCAGCATCTAGTGCAATAGAATTGATATGAGTTAATAGTTTAAATGTTGTGGGGACAGTAAACTACTGTCAGCCTTTTCTGTTGACTTGCTTCTTGCAAACTTAAAAATGCTGGTGGCCTATGAATATATACAAAAATACAATTTAAAAACGTGATAATTTGATCTACGTGGACCGCAGGCACATATTAAAATGACATTTTTATAGTCTTCACATAAAGAAAAAAAGTAAAAACATTCAATTATAACATTTTATTTATTCTATGGACAGTTTGTTTTCTTTTTTACAAAGAAAAAAGTTACGCCATTCTTAGGAAAAAGACACCATTTCAAATATATATCTCCCTATCAAACTTTTCCAAACACATGAAGAAGAAAATAAAAAAAAAACAGAGCCACAGTTGTAAAATGACTTTCTTAAGAAAAGATAATCGACAAATACATGCGATCACTTTATGTCATCATGGCATATCTTAACATTTTTTTTCATAAGTATTGTTTTTCATTTTATTTCATTTTCTGTTGCTTTTTTTTTAAATTCTTTTGACAGCATCCCATGATATATAAAGGATGAAAGTAATTTGATTTAACTTTCAAAGAGGCAGAATAAAAAGACAACTCCAAGACTGTGTTTTGTCCTCTCTTAAGCAGCTTGCACTTGCACACCAGACTAAGCCTCTAAGATAAATATAATTTTATCACTTATACTGCCTAATTTACAGGCATTCCCTTATCACTCTTGACTATATAACAGAGATTATATTTAATCTTTATGAAAAAAAAATTTAATTCAGTTTTCAATCTTTCGTAGTACCCACAGTAGTTTTCACCTTTTACTTTCCCAAATATTTTCCAATTTAAAATTTTTATTCCATTCTGCCATGTGAATATTTAGAAATCTAACTGCCGGGTAGCCTCTGGAAAAGCTGTCATGTTAAAAATCAACAAACATTTAATCTAGCATATTTAACTTTGGTTATTGCCTTATAACCAATATATATAATCAATATTGACCATTACACATCCTCCATCTCTCAAAAATAAGCCTTTTAAACTAAAAATCAAGTCAGAATGGGTATCTATGATCCATTCTTTAGCTGCTAGCCAATTTGACCTGATTGGAGTAAAACTCTGCTGGTTTTGGAGGCTCAGGGTCTGCAAACTCGCCAAGCTTCTCTGAGTAGTAGGCATTCCTGCGGACACGAAACAGGATATAGTAAGCCATCATATCAAATGAAGTCAGGTTCACCCCAAGGTCCTCAAGGGTTGGATTGGCTGGGTTAGTCCAGTCTGTGACACCTTCCTATGGAAAGAATAAAACGAACAATTCATGAGGCAGCCATCTAAATTGGTCACAAGAAAAAATTTGGGTCTGCAGCATAGCTGCCAACTTTTGAAAAGGCAAATACAGACTTTTAGCGAGATAAATAAAATTGGTCGCTGCAAACCTAGTGTATTATGCAGCCTATTAATTACAGTTACCAAAATTGACTTTAACACAAGCTTAAAAGTTATTGTAAACTTCATATAATTAATAATTTTCTCTTATTACAATTTAAAGTAACTTATTACTTCTAATTAGTGGGATACTGCCAAATGCCAAATTCGTACTTTTTAGCTCCAATACCAGCAAACGTACTTAGAGACCCAAATACAGACTAAATATGTATAATACACACTGGTTGGCAGTATGCTGCAGCATTTGCACATGGGGAAAAATGATTTTATGGCATTATAGAGAAATCTAAGAGGTTGAAGTAAACAATAGGTGAACATACCAATACAAAACTTTTGTTTTAGACCACAAACATTAAAAATATTTGTTATCCAAAAACTTTTTGTCAGGATCTAGACCATTAAGCCTCTCAAATTTGAGTGATTGTTTAATTAATAACATAAAAAATAAGCCAAAATTAGACTTTTGTATAACTTTGTGTATCCGAGTGATATTATGTCTTTCATCCAATCCAAATGAATTATGTGTAGCAATGTGAATAATTGGTTAACTCAGGAAAAGTCTAATCATGTAAATGCAAACATTTGAATCACACCATTTTCTACAACACATTCATAATGAATGTGAACTGAATTTAGATTCCATACTTCAGGAAAAACCTTGAGTTCTAAAGGGTTCTTTTGGAGACTTAGACTTTAACAAGATATCTGTCTTCTGGTCTTCATTTACTGCCAATTTTTTTGCTTACTCACTTGAACTGATGCTGTCACTTGAATTGATATCAATATTAACTATGGTGTATTTCACATCTAGATTCTAGATCAATAAATAAACTGCTTAATGCTACACTTGTTCTTCACTTCATTGTCCACTTCATTGACATCAGCCTGTTCAGGCTTATTCAGCAGCTCAAGTAACATGGTGAGATCTGACTAAGTATTGCTTACCTCTTAATGTGGACTAGCCTTCAGATTTAAATTTAAATTTTGAGTAAAATTTGGTCTTACTCTACATCTAGACCTAAATCTAATTTCTTTTTCCTACCCTTTAAGCCTCATACAAGTAGAATTTTTAAAGATTCTTAAGATAGTATTCTATCAATGATAATCTCGTAAAACTTGTGCTCTTCACTTTCAAAATAAGAGGCAAAAAAATAATAGAATAAACAAAACAATATATTTTAAAATTTGGAATTTCAGAAGCAACAGAACAATCTGGATTGTTTAAGCATTAAAACTACAAAAATAGTATCACTGGAAAGCCCAAGTTTGCCTGACACTTTTAATAGGTCATGGTCGGCTTTGGTATCTATCACTATTATTTCTAGATCTAGAGTTGTAGCAAATTTTTACATGACGGGCATAGCCATATGCTCAAAAATTTCATTAGCATGGGGTGGGGAAAACTGTGTAGCAGTCAAGGGTTTAATATAATACTGTCTGAAATCTCACAACTCGACCAATTTCTTGTTTGGTCTAACTTATTCATTTATATTTTTTTTAATCTCCACAAAACCCTATTCAATCATGGAAAAATTCAGTTTCAAGTCAGGAAATTTTTCCATACACAGTAAACTGTGAGTCTGTGTTTTCCCATAACAGAGAAATGCCTTACTGTTTGAAACATCTATCTCTAGCTTTTATATTTGCATTTTAATACTCCATTTTTTTTTCAAGCAATAAAAAATTGTTTCCGAATAAATAAACCCCTCATTATTTGAAACAGGCATCTTGAGCCTCTCTATCGAGATTATCTCACTTTTTAAAAATGTTTTGAAAAGGAAGTGAACAGAAAATTATTTCCAAATTAATATATCGAACACCTGATTCATAAGAATTATTTGGGAGACATAGTATTGAACAAAAGATGTTCTTTTAAATGACTATTGCAATAACTTGAGTATGTGAAGAAAGTGAATTCTGTTGACATTACCTTGAACTTAAATAACAAAAATCACAGTTTTAGAAAATTAAGACCTATTGCATAAAACAAGTGCAGTAGTCCTGGTTAAAGAGTTTGCTAAATAGGTTAAAAACTTACTCTTTCCAATTTGTCCAGGTTATACCACCCTTCAAAGGGGATTTTCTCCAGGAGCATTGCTTTTATCCTAGAAAAATAAAAAGAAACCATAAAAATGATGAGAAAAGGTAACTTTCCTCTAAAGTTCTAAGAATTTTCTTAGCAAAGGACACCCTCTCCCCTCCCATCCCATTAAAAAAAAACAACAAAAATATGTTTCCAATTCTAACATATGATCCAAGATGAAGGCTAATCTAGATGTGTCCTCAGCAAATACTTGATAAGAGCTTTATTTTCACTTCACTCGATCAAAGCATGAGATTTAGTCACTAAGGAGCTTGATGTAAATATAAATTTCTGGTCTGATATTTTAGAAGTTGAAAAATTTTTTTTACATTGAAGTTGACTGTAACAGAGTTTTAATATACAAAATTAACATCTATACTGATTACAACCCCTATATACCCTATATAGAAAATGTGAAAACAAATTTTCTTTTCTAATATAAAGTTCAAGAGAAATAATGACATGACAGTGCAATTCATAAAAACCTGTCCAGTATCTTCATGGACACACATATGAAGTTTTTTTTTTGTGCTCTAAGTTCTCCACTCGTTGATTGTACAGTTAATGTTCTTTTGAAACGCATAGCCGAGGAATCTTTTACAGTATTAGTAACATGCCTTCTCCTCAGGTTATACACCCACAGACTGCAGGCTATCTTTTAAGATAATCTTTACCTATGTTTTTTACATGCACTGTCTTGCCCTTTGTCTTCGGTAAACCTATATAGAAAATTATCAAAATGAATCAATAGAAAAAAAAAACTTGACTCTAATCAAATACCTGAGAATTAAAGTTCTGTCTGTTCTTCTTAAAAACTCCTCTCTTCGCAGAATGCGGATAATATAGTCAACAATGTCTGCCAGATAATAACGTTGGGACCTTTCATATCATAGAAAGTAAAAAAATTACATACATATTAGACACAATTTTACAAAAATATTTTTTTTTTCAAAGTACTATAAAAAGTATATACTTCAATCTGTAATTTTTACATCATATAAGCACATTCCTTTTGCAAACGAAGAAATAAGTGATATCACAACAATCAAAACAGATGCTGTGCGCCATTCTTTTGTTTTCTATCTTTATGATCACATAATAGCAAAGCCTTTAATTCTCTGATTTAAAACTTTTCTATGAAACTATTTATAATATTTGATTTCTATGGTTCATTGAAGTCAGGTGAGATAATTACTTTTAGCTGGCCTGCTTGATAGAAATATCTCTGAAACTCAATTAATTCCATCAATTAAAGAGGCAAGATTTATTCTTTATACTAATTTTAAGGAGACAGCATATAAATGTAAACATAACAATCCTTTGATTATATTTTAGTTCTTTTATCCTTTCAAAACTCAAAAAAAGTTTGAACAGAAGCACTCTAAATAATTATGCTATATATTATGCACCTCTTTCCCGTGTTTGAAGATTTACAAGTAACCTTGCCTAAACAGTGTACAATGTTTTCGTCATTTAAATAACTGTAACCTAGGTCACAGCTAGATTTGTCATAATTTGCCCAAAGAAATCAAACATCAAACTCATTACTGCATTGTTATTGTGTTTATTGTACATAATCCAGAATCTTGTGTCTTATATTTATAATTATATTAATATGAGATTAAAATGCAAGTGAAAATGATTCTCACAAAGACTTATGGAAAGATGATAATTAAGATCAAATTCACAAGAAGTATCTAGGTTTATGGATTTTCACATATTCTCATAAATGTACCAACTGCTGAGGATTAGCTTAGAATTTAAAATCAAAAGATATAAGACTGGGGAGATTCTTTGATGAACCTCTTTTTGAAAAGCACTTCTTAAGAAATATCTGGATTAAGTATTTTTATTTCTTTGTAAAAAAAAATATGAAAAGAGCATTATAAAGAAAGGCCTCTGATATTACTTACCCAACACACTCTACATCTTTTCCAGCCATGTCAGGGGCTGTAATGGATTTTACAATGCCCTCTGCAACATCCCCCACCTGCAATAAACAAAAATATCAAGAAAAAATTCAAAGGTTCACAATATTTTTAATTGTTAAGACTTTGCCATGATTTAACTTTCTTTTATCTACATGGCTAAAATGATTCAAGTTCTCTAATTTAATAATGATATCGAATACATTTTCCATTAATCAAGGAATTACCTCTCTTCTGATGATTGATAAGTGAGCAGCTGTGGGTTCTCTCATTCTAATCTTAATACAAAAAGCACAAAAGAATTTGATTTTCAGAGTTTTGTTGATAAATAGCCACACGTCTGTAAGCTAATGCATGTGAAAGATTGATATTGCATCTCTCATATTGCAATTGGGTAATGCTAATGCATGTAAAAGACTGATATTGCTTCTCTCATACTGGAAATTGGGAAAATTCCTATAAAATAGTTATTTTATCAGCGTCTGGATAAGAAAGCTCCAAATCTATCCTTAGATCCAAAACATATTTTAATCGCCACACAGAATCAAATAAAGTTGCAGATTTACCTTTCAAAATAAAAATATTTAGCATAGGCTTTATTTACAGCCTCAAAATGTAATCCAACGTCAACACATCTTTTTAGGTCAAAGTAATCAGATGAGACAAAATGTTCTGTAAACTGAATTTGCATAACATGTAAAGTTCACTTTGCAAGAGGCCAGAGCTCTATATTTAGGAAAGTCTTGCTAATAGCTAAAATATTCATAGACTTTCCCACCTACTTTTACAGCTGGAGCCATGATTCCATACAAGTGACATAGAAATACTACATCTGAATCCAATAATACATCTCTTTCCATTAATGATCTAGGCATAAAAATGAAGCATAATAAAACACCTGTATAGAATGCAGCAATATTTGAAAAGTCATCACCTCTAGTTTGGTGCAACTGCTAGGCCAGAATTGACAAAAAAAAAAGGACCTCTCTTTGACTACCTCCAACAAGGGATTACTTGAGCTGTTATTTGTTCTGCAGTATATTTGAGTTAGTTTCTCTAACATAATCACATCAAACTCTTGCCTTTCTATTTTTTTCTCAAACCTCTTTTAATATGATATTGTGCCTGTATTCTCTCCATTTCAATTTGATAATTAGTTAGTATACTCATTTACATATTCAAAGTTTTACAAAGATATGAAGCATGAAGCTAGTATTACTGACATTTTAGATAATTTAAATCCACTCTCAGTAATTATCCAAGTCCAATAATTGGATTCAAAGTTAATCCTAGATTTTGGTTTTGTAATTAAGAAAAAAAAAAGAATTAAACAAATCCTTTCACATATTACATAGAGTCTGAGAACAAGGCAATCTTTTTGTAGTCCAAACTTTGTTTCCTATTGATCCCTTTTTTTTGGAGAATGAAAAACTGAGAAATGATGCAACTTGGCAGTTCTGCGTATAAACTAACATATACTTATGGCTAACTTAAAGCCAAAATTTTTTGTAGCTATTCTCAAAGAGTTTACAGATATACTTTGGCTATTTCAATAGTTCAGAGAACAATAAACTGATATCATATTTCTGTAAAAGTTAGAAAACTTACATAGACTGGTTGCTTGATGGTATGTTCCCCTTTCTTCCAGAGGGGAATACCCAAGGGGACTACACTCCATCTTGCTGTGAAATATGAAGACGATTGGTAGAAATTTTTCATAAACATTTGTGTACACTAATTTTTTCAACAACTATTACTCTATTCCAGACATATATTTTGGGATATTCGCTCATTAAAAGACGAAAAACCACTACCAACAAAAACAAAAATAATATTTTCACACCCACTAATTAACTCTGTAAAGTTCCATTGGTTTTTAGACAAGTTATTGAGGAGAAGCTACATTACAATATCTTTTTCTTTGATGTTTCAAGAGTGGCACCAAAAATTATCAAATATTTGTCAATTTCTATTTGTCTGAGGGATGGACCTTCTGCAATATCTGATTTAATTAAATCTCCTTTCACTAGATGCTCCTGACTACTTTCCAACCAGAAAATGAAAGAAGCTATGCACAAGACACAACATACAAACTTCCCAACAGTAAACTGTTAATAACTTGGAGAGAAAAATTGTGGGCTTAACATAAATTGCCAACAATCCTCTCTAGAAAGTCCAAGCTGTAATATCACCTATCAGCTCAATAATCCAGGCAAATGATACAAAAAAAAACCAAAAATAAAATAGAAAACTGAGCCACTTTGATTGATTAAAATAAAAAAAAAAATATGACAACAAAAAAACTTTTAAAATAATATGTTGTCTTACAACCTTTTTATCAAGTTTAGGACTGACTATTTTAAATATTTTTTTAAAATGTTTAAGCTATGCTTGTTCTTTCCATTGCAATTTTTTTGCATAATGCACCCAATTATGTAAAATAGATATCTATTTGCCTAATATTACTCTGGTAGTAATTAAAATCGATAATTTTTTACATAAGGCCAACATGTTAGATAATCCCTGACAAATGCACAGCTTAAATCAATCTTATAAGAACTTTTTGTCAATGAATAATATAAGACACAGGCTTGTTTCTTTCAAGTTAAATGCAACAAAAAGAAAACTGCAGTGCTGGTCATTTTCTAGGGTTTTGAAGAATAAAATCAAAATAAAAATTATTTCAGTCCAACTGAAATCTTGCATCTTAAATAAATACTGAATTGTTAAGGAAATACTTACACATTAAGTTAAAATAATGGAGAAATTTGTCTTCACTTCCATACATGTCGGCTGATTTGAATATTATGGCCTCAGGAAACTCCTCACGAACAGCCAGTTCTGATGCGTACTGATAATAAGGAAGGAAGGTAATATTCTATTTTATAATACTATCAATGAAGTACAAAAACAATTTTAGTTACAGATACTCACAAAAGTAGAGGTACCTACCTCATGAAACATCTTACTGAGAAATTTAAACAGAACTGGGTCTCTGCAAATTATACATTTAAAAGATACTACTCAATTATGCTATTCATACTTAATTTGAATAGCCAAGTGCTATGTCAAACATGCATGGTTTTTCTTGAATACAGACAACTGTGTAAAAAGGAAACTAACCTTAGATTCCAAGTATTTTGAACCTTTCCAAATTTTCTGAGGGTCAGCTTTTGCATTCAAATGAGACATATGGATAAAAGTTTTGACTCCACATTCCTTTGAGATGCGAGCAAGCCTACGTGCACCATCATTGTTGACATCATTGAAGGAGAAATTCCTGGACAAAAATAATCATTAAAACTAAAACTTCTACAAAAAAAAAAAGCAAACCAGCCATTTTTAACTAAATCATGTCACTCAAGAAATGAACTTTTTCAGGTTTTTGCTTTGTTTTTAAGGTACATTACATTTATACATCAAATAGGCTATGACAGCATCATTCCACATTAAAACTTCTATTTTCATTTTTAAATGCTTAGCATCTTCAACTCCAATTTAGCAAAATGTATTTAAAGAGAGAAGAAAATATTTTATTCATAAAGGAGAGCATTGATAAATAAATTAATTAACTGGATATATAGATCCTTGCAATCTCTCCACATTCACAGCCCAAATGTAATCAAAAAAATATTCTTTTGAATTTTCCAAGCAGCCATCTTAGCAGCCAGATGCCCTATTAGGTTTCCTGGCAAAAATTCTTAACACCTTGATGAAAACAGAGAAATGCACACAGTGAAGAATTTCAATTAAGAAGAGTGATTTGTTCAGAGTTGAGTCATAAACTTCAACATATATATAATTTCACAACAAATAATCATAGATACAAAAATAAGAAGTATGGAGAAATGTTTGAAAGCCATCTTTGTGTTGTTATCAATTGAATCTACAAAGTGATCCTTTAGAGACTTACAACCTCGCCTATGAAATGATTAATAACTTTAACTCATTACTGACGCTACTGATGAGAAGCTATCGGCAGTGTAAGTGGCATAAAAAATGAAGGTGCTGACTTGAATACATCATTTCACTTGGCATTTTATCCTTATTAAGAGCCTTGTCCCTCCATTATTCCACAGTTTGACTAGGCATGGGATGTTTCCTTTGCATAATTATCTGATAACCTCTACCCTAAGTACTATTTCAAAATCTATATCATGAAAAATTTCTAAAGGACAGTATGGAAAAGGTCAGCTCATTTTAATACCATCATAAATATAAAGAACTCCTCTGCTGTAGTGCAATTCTGAATCCTAATTTTCTCACAACACAAAAGCCTTGAAGCACTATGCTGAACTTATATTATTGTTTAATACTTAAATACTGTAACACTGCATCACATGATGTCCTTATGTGTTTATGCTTACTTTAATAAATCAGTCTACGGGAAACTCTGCACAACCTATAAAGCTACCCTGAGCTATAATTCATCACAGACATCATATTCAACTCCTGACTTTATTTGTGTGTTTTAATTATTCTTATTGACAAAGATGGGTTTTTTTTCCAACTTTATCTTAGTGTAACATACATAAATAGATCCTAGTGTCATCCATAAGAATAAAGTTCTTTGTCAAACCATTTATCTATTATTCTTTCAATAGAAATATTAGCTGCACTGTCTAGTTTTGAATGAAGTGACTGTATATTCATCCATTTCCTTCCTGTTCAGTCTACTTTTTATCTGAACATTTTTTTTCAGTCCTACTTTGTTTGTTTACATCATCTTGTGGTGTTTCATTACTGCATTCCTTTAAAAACATTTTAATTATGCTACAATATAGGACCTTATGGTTGTGTGCAAATTTTTGTAGGCAATGCCCATTTTATTGCTTTTTAATTTTATCCCCAGTGAACAGTGCACTGGTAACTTTTATAAGTCACATAAGAAAGTTAAAATTTAATGATCTTGTCCCTCACAGAATACATGGAATTTCGAAGAAAGTTAGGGTGAAAGGAAATGGGTACGTTTGTTTCCTACAACTAGAATAATAAACATTACTGAGAAGTTACACCAAAAACTGGAAAAAAATCAACCTGTTCAGTCCATTCCAAGGCAGGTTTCACTATAGAATAAACACATGAAAACCATAAATTTCAAATGTTTTTTTATAATTATTTTTCAAACAAAAAAGTCTTTTTCCAACTTCAATATCTTACTGACCTATACCTAAATTTCACCACTGGCTCAAAAAAGTATAAAAACCTTCCTTATTTTCCAAAAGCATCCCTGTTCTTTCTTTTTATTAGTTCTAATCTAGATCTAAGCTGAATCTTAAACTCCATCTAATCAAAGATAAAAGTTTACGTTTTAACGCCTTGGTACACACACATTATTCAAATCATGCAAAATATAAATTAAGTATCAACATAATAAAAAATATGAGGTATCTGATTTTTATCTGAAAAAAAAATGTATTATATTTAACAGCATTATTATAATCAAATAGAAACTTCAAGATTTATGCTTTTTAATGGCATGATCTTTATATATTTAAAAGCTGTTGGTTAGTTTTAATACACCAAAGAAGTGGATATTGCTGTTCAGTTCACACCTCAGTCAGATAAAATGACATTATCATTCAGGAGTTATTTGACAAAAGTAACCACAATTAACTTACTTGGTCTCCCAATCAGAACCAATGAGGTTGATCACTACATTGGAATACTGTACAGTCTTGCGAATTGAAGCTTCATCTTTTAGATGAAAGGGCTGAAAACAATTAAACATGAAAATATAGTTAATCAAAATAGAAGAAAAGCAAGATTTTCAGCAGAGTAAACAGCTTAATTCTGCAAGAATTCTGTAAAAAACCAATAGAGAGGGACATAAAAGCACTCACGAAGAAAAGCACTTGTCCAAGATCACCAACAAGTCTTAAACGCTCAACTTCATAAGCATCACATCTATATGGGATTATCACTTGGGAGCCAATCTTGCCTGAGGAGAAAGATTTGATATTTCTTTGCTTCATTAAAAAGATTTTCTTAAATTCAATAGTAAGAAATGGTTCACTATAAATTGGTCATATCACCAATGTCAAACAATTTGAGTTACATCACAGAGACATTTTCTTAACTTTTGTATTTTGAGACAGTGTTAGATGCCTGTTCAAGGAAGTCAGATAACCTAATACAAAAGACAAACACACATTTTTTCAACCTACTCATGCTATAACTATTTCCCTTTATGAGACATACCCAGCTTGTTGCATACATAACGTCCTAAAAAACCGCTGGCACCAAATACAGTTGCCACTATGCCACTGAAAGAGCTTCGACCTCCTGTACCCCTTTTCATTGAGGTTATGTTGGTTGGAACAGAGCCTGACGAGTTGTTTCGCTGTTGAATAATTATACATCCTGTAACACCAGGTAATCGGGCCCCTAAATGAATGAAAGAAAAAATATCATTATGGAGTAACTTAAAGCCATTATGCAAGTTTTCATAACTTTACTCATTGTTTAATGAATCAAATGAGCAGCTTACCTGCGAAGTTTATTATAAATAAACTATGTTCTTAACCAATAACTCATTAAAATAAGTCATTCTATTATATATAACTATTATAAATTGCATTTTCGTACAAAAAAAAAGGCACAAAACTCGAGTAAGCTATATCATTTTTCTTCACAGTATAATTTTTAAACTATCTCTAACTACTGGATGTTTTCTAAGGTTTCTGCACAGTGAGTGCACAAAGAGGCATTGAATGTATAGAACAGAAAACTAGAACCAACTGATATGTGTGAAAAAAAAAACAACCCAAACATTTAAACTGAAACTTGTTTTTTTTTTAATCCTCAAATTGGGACTGCTGACAAACAATATAAATTAACAAGTGTTTCTCGCTTTAATGATATGAGTACATTTGAAATTTAGAACAAAGCCCTGATTGTGAAGTAGATTTTGACTTTTCATGTTTTCTTTCTACATTCAGACAGTAAATCTCACCATGAGAACTGAAATGCAAATACACCAAAAATACTCAATCATTATTAGTAAATGATGAAGACACTGCTTACAACTTAGAAATTCATGGCAAAGGTGCAAATGTACACTCACAATGAAACAGGCATTAATTGGATTTCCAGATTGTTTTGCCTGGAGTAGTGGGTACAGCTTACCAAGACAAAACAATTTGGATGATGAACTGATAGTTATACAAAAGCAGTCTGAATCATCATATCAGTAAATCTTAGACACAAACAGGCCAGGATTTCTTGACACGCTAATTCTAAATTTATATAACTTGTAAACTCTACTGTACAACTTAAATGATATTGAGTTTAGGGAACAGTATTGCTCATTTTGAACCCTAGAGGCAACAAAAATGAGCAGTGTTGTTTTTACATAGAGTCACAGAAACTCCAAGGCTTGTGCCAATCCTGATAGATAATAGGACTGGTTACATGAGATCTGTGCTCACCGTAAAATCCACCAGTACAAGACTCTGCTGACTGAACTATAGATCAGACATTCCATTAAAAATAATGAAATTGTAAAAGCAGCAGCAGTGGCTTAAATAGAACCTTTTAGTTATTTAAGTATTGGATCTATGTAATATATGGGTGGACAGGGCCTATCTATAAAAAGATCTTTGTTTTCCAAGACCAAGTTGTGTGACATTTTAGGCAATTTACATAGGCTAAATGAAACGGCTCCTAAAAAAAAAAAGGAGGAAGAAAGCATGTGGCATGCCAAGGCAGTAAATCTTTTGAGCTCTGCGGTTCAAAGTGTTTCCTTCACAAAGTGAACATATGCAATGCCTGGAATTTTCAGCTTCCTGAAGAACCTGAATCCCAACTGGATAGATATTTTGACAGATCTTATAGTTCAGTAATACGGCAGTGTTGCCGTCCCGGTTGGATGTAAACAAATCAGGCCACGAATGGCCAGATTGTTATTAAAAATAGCCGAAACAAGTTCAATATTTTGTACATAAATGCCTCTACTGGAGAGGTTGCCCTTAGATTTTTTCAAGATAATTTGATTAGATCAGTGCCTTCATTTTAATATGCAGTGAAAATCTGACTTGTTTATTTTATCCATCATGGCTGCACTGTCAACATAAAAGCGGGACCGCAACACTGCGGTATTACCTATTATTTCGATACTACAGATCAAGAATTTATATCTAGGCTAAATCTAGACTCTAGATTTAGATAAATTTAGAGTCTAGTCTCGATATTTCTACTATATCTAGACTAGATCTTATGCTAAGACCAAATCCACCATCCAGATCAATCTCAATTATCTAAAAACGAAAAGAATGCATATCCATCGACTTCTAGCACTGTAAAGGTATAAGATCAATTCTTACTTGTGAAAATTGATGCTGTGGCTTTCGCCGCAACAACGGACGATGCCATCTTTACTTTTTCTCTTTGCCAAGGTTAACAAAGCTCGACTGCCAGATTTTTTGTACTTTAGTGATCACAGGAAACGAAAGAGTCTTTTGTTTGGTATTATAGAGGAAAAGTAGAAGGCGTGCAAGAGCTCTACAAGGGGAGCATTCAATCCTCATTTTTTTGTTTTCTTTTGTAGAGTATTTTAGACTAGCTGGCACTCTTCCGAAAGTTTTTTTTGAAAATGAAGGGAGTGATAGTGTTCTTTAAGTATTTAAGGAAGTTGTTTGGGGTTCTGAAAACGTTTGATACATTATTTTGTGGTATTTTTTTTTGTGTCTACCATGTGGACTCTTCCAAATATCGTTGTGTTTTCTCTCGAAAGACGATGCTCTAACTCTTTCCATTTTTCATTTTTATACAATCCATGTAATATTCTTTCTTCTTTTTCCTTGATTTCTAACCGTGTTTTTGTAATGAATGTGCTCTTTCCTATCGTCATCATATTTTGTTTTGTTTTTGTTTTTTTATTATTTTGCTTCCACTCACTTCTTCGTATCTTAAATTTTTCTTTTTATCATTTTAAATATTCCTTCATTTTCTGATAAAGCAAACGCCGTGTCATCTGTGTATGCGTTAATTTGTTTCTTGTCTACCTCCTAATATTATAATTCCTTTGGTTTCTTTGTCTTGTCTCATCTCTTCTAATACCGGTTCCAGTGGTAGAGTACAGGTATGTAAGAGTGGTGACAAACTGCAGCTATAACAACTGATCTTTTTTATTTGTATTTCGTCAGATAAACGATGATAAATTATTACTTGGCTATTCACTTGTTTGTCTATCATCTTCATCCAATTTATAAAATAATGCCTTAGGTTATTCACTTCTAATACTTTATGCAGGAAATCATGATTAACCCTGTCGAAAGCTTTTCCTTGTTTGATGCTTATTAGTTTTCCTTCAATACCTTTATCTTACAATATGTTATTGATTCTCTTAAACTGGGTAAATAAATGTGAATTCTCCTCTGCTTTACTGCGCAATGCTGATCTTTGTTTATCAGTTTCCTCGTGCTCGTGTGTAACTGAAGTATTTTAGTAAGTATCTTGCTTATTTATTTATTTATTATTTTTTTTTGGGTAGCGCTTAAAAAAAGATATAGGTCTAAATTTCTTTACATCTTTTTTTGTCGCTCGGATCATTTTGGAGCAAACGCATGTAAGATTTTGACATTTCCTTGGTATTTCTTTCGTGCTGAATTATTTCTAGATATTGCTTCTAAGATTCGTGTTTGAAATGTTATTAGAATTCTTTGCTGATCCCGTCAAGTCCTGGAACCTTTTCTTTGTTTAACATTTTATTGGCCCTTACATTTCTTTATTTCTCTTTTTTTCCGTTTTCCATTTTTCTTCTTCATTTATTAGTTTAGTGAAACTTAAGTAAGAATGTTGCTTAGATATACATCTGGTATAATATTTTCCTTATGTCTTCATAAATTTTTTTACATTCTTACATTATTTCATGATTTTTTTCTTGCTTATCCCTTTCATAGCTTTTCCTTTCGGAATGTTTTGTTATCTTGCTAAAAAATATTTTATCGGAATATCTTATTGCACTGTTGTTACTGTGCATCTGATCACAGCTCTTTTATATTTTTCTTTTCAAGGATCATATCTGGCGTGAGTACTATTGGTTTATGGCGAAGACACCTACAGAAGAGACAGGAAACTCGCCTGTGGTGGCCTATGACAACAGTCCTAGCATGGTGTAAACACCTGCCGCCAGAGACTTCTTGACTGACTTCTGTAAATCCTACAATGCAGTTTTTAATAAATATTAGAACATGGAAGAAGACATCTCTCTTTCTTGTTCTACCTATCTAGCTATTTATCTTTTCATCTATCTATCTATCCATCATTTTTCTCCTAGTCTCTCTATATCTGACTCTACCTCTGACTCGCCTTCCCCTCCTCCCCTCCCAAAAACACATCCTCTCTCTCTCTCTCTCTCTCTCTCTCTCTCTCTCTCTCTCTCTCTCTCTCTCTCTCTCTCTCTCTCTCTCTTCATATATATATATATACATATATTTTTTTTCAGAGGAGTCAGCTCTATCTTTCTTTATCTCTCTCTCTCTCTCTCTCTCTCTCTCTCTCTTTCTTTCAGTAAAAAGTGGAACTAAGGATAAGAGTGTATTAATATTACCTACGACGAATTTTAGATTCCTAGTGATAACATTCATTTCTATAAAATTCGCCAATATCTCAAGGAATATGCAAAACAATAATTAAATAATTATGATTATTATTGTACGAGAGATGTAGAGGGAGGGGGGAGAGAGGGGGGGAATGGGGGGAGGGGGGGCGGCTGGCGGAACTAACGGCAAAGAACTAAAGAAAGAAAAAAATGTCGCGGGTAGCTTAGAAAAGTGGTAAAATAGGCCTATAGGTCGAGTTGGAGAAAGCTGAAAAGCATTTACTTAAAAAAATCGCTCACAGCAAATAATGATGAGCAAGCCGAGGCTCGCAGCTTCACTTTTAGCAGTGCCCAAATAGCGTTGGATCATGGAAGACTGTACCTCGATAATTAAATTTTTCGGAGAAAAACTAACATTGCCTTTGAATCTCTAATCTAGCAATACCCTTTTCGTTTGTTCATTTTTTTACTTCATAATTTAAGACTCAGGTGGTAGTGAGAGCCCGTGTAGCACGATTGCTTCAGTTCAACTGCTCCGAAAATGGGTTGTCTAAAATTATCGAAGCTAAACCTGTGGTGGAATAGAGTGTAGAATCAGATTTGATCAGGCTAAGATATTTTAACGCTCGTTAGATTTAGAGAGTTGAACACGCAATTCAGTGAATCGTGTCCAAAGCTGCTCTCTAACCCACCACTGACGGCTCCCTTCTGGTCTTAGAACTTAAAAAAGTTATTTTCGTGTGAAGTATTGAAGACTTCAGTAACCCAGTACCCTCAAAACTAGGTTTTGTGTTTTATATGCATGATTGAGCAGGGTCATGCAAGGGACCAAAAAAAAAAAAAAACTATAAAAGAAGAGAGAATATACGTAGAAATAGCTCTGAAAAAGCACGTTTGATGTCTAGCAAATTGGGACATTTTATTACACAGATAATTTTAAGGTTCTTAGACTACAGTTGTTGTTTCAATAAAGATCTGGCTTACAATATAGATACAAAAAAATTTAAAAAATGCATAGCATTAGAGTTGTAGAATCAACGCTGAATCGACAAAGAACACAGTCTTATTTGTTCGATTTGTTTTCTCTTTTTTTTTTTGCTACAAGACATGATAAGGCCAACATCTATCAATGACACTAAATGCACATCTATCAATTACACTAAATACTTCTTAGAGCAAAATACATGTAATGCGTTCTTATGATTCTCTATGCTTATATTAAGACAATACACTGTAAAACAAAGCCTTGGGTTTATGAGATTTCCATCAGCTCACGCATACACACAGTTTAACTTTTTACTATCGTCAAATCTAATTTAAAAAATATTTTTATGTGAATCTGTAAGAGCCTTGAAATCCTATCTTATAACAAATTAATATGTAAACAATATTATGAAGTCCGTCTTTTGATAGCCATAGCATTGCATGCAGTAGACATTGAGCTGGCACTCTAAGTGTTCAGCGTTACAGATAAGCACGGACGTCTGTGCCTTTGTTTTTTTTTTGCTAAAAATCACCACCACGTAAAATCAATCTGTCAAATTCTAAACAGACGTCTTATTTATCTTTCGATCAAGACTTCAAAAATTGAATAATGCCGAGGGTATAAATATGATATTGGAAAGACTTTTGTCATTGGTGGTATGGACAAAATTTCAAAATGCCGAATGGGGGATCTATTTTGCAAACTATTTGTTTGTTCGAGTTTATCAGTCTAAATTCTGTATGTTAACCTTATTCTTCTCTCGACAATCAGCGTCAAAATCCCCATGAATTTTCATTTCCTTCACGTCCTTGCTTTGGATACAGGCCAGTATGATTGTATCATCTTTTTCTTTTTTTAACTAAAAAGAGTAACTAAAGCGTATTATCCTCTGTTCCCATTTCTTTAATTTTTACTTATTGCCATGGTTAACCACTACATTGAAATAATTTAATTTCATACAAACACTGTTCATAAAGCAGTTACACAGCTTCTCAGACAATGTTGTTGTGAACTGTTGCTTGAACATAACGTTATAAGATTTATTTTCAAAAGTTAAAGACGAATTAAATAATACAAAACTTGAAGATCTTATTCTTTATGAACTCTCCACTTCGTTGTTCCTGAAATAGAACAGCTTGATCTGGCATATCTCCTCTCCGGCTTTGACCAAACAGCAAAATACCTCGTCTGGTTCCCCGTCCACCCAAAGATGCACTTCGACTTTGTCCCCTTCGAGACACTCTCTGAAGTAGGTAATTTGGAATTTGTGGAGACCACGCCCCAAAGTCTCCTTGGTGACGCCGCGCAATGCACGCCCTCCTTTTGTTTGGCTGTTGGCACTTCTGATTTGTTCGTCTGAAAAGATATTCGCATAGTTAGTGTTTCAAACAATGGACTTTTAATCAATGTTACCCGCTGTACCACATATTCAAAGTGTTTAAAAACCACATAGTCGCAGTTTTTTGGTAAAAAAAAAAATAATAGAATATGACCTGTAAAAATGGTTTCAGATCTTTTAGTAGGCTAGATGGTTGAAACGAAAAAAAAACCCCAACTAATTCTGAACTTTGCCAATCTTTTCAAATAATTATTCTCTTAAATGTTCATAAGAGCTTATAAAATCTCGTAAAAAGGAGCAATAGGTGCATTAAATGCATTTCATTTTATTTGTACTTGTATGATTATTAGCTTTTAAAAAAATCTATAAATACTTTGGGATTTTTACAAACTTTACTAAATTTTCTTACGCAATAGTTCTAACTTTTTTGGAAGATAGACGCTATAGATAAAATTTGTCAGTGCACTGCTGCATTCCACGTACCACCTTGCCAGTAGTATGTCTCACTTCGTTAAGAAAAAGGTTAAAAAAAACCGCTTAATTTACATATAAGGCCGCCAGTAGTTAAACTAAATGCCTAAAGAACGTATAGGTCTAAGTAGAAATTAATAATATCAGATACCTGGAAGCACAGCTGCATGAATTGCGTCAATCGCCCATTTCACATAGGCCGACCAATTGGCGTGACCATACTCATCTATGTCTGAGTACTGCACCTGTATTGGGAGAATTACGTTGTATTTCGATGTTACAGATAGAGGCGTAAAGGGCTGTATCTCTACCTATTCTCTTTATCTTTCTGTGCCTCTCATTCTCTCCTCTTTCTGTTCACCACCAGTCCTGACTGTCTGTCTGTCTGTCTGTCTGTCTCTCTTTTGAGATTAACGACACAATCTTGTGCGAGAATCGAGGATGTCAAATAGGTCAGAACTTTCTGTTCTTAAACCTTTCTTACCACTTGCTTTCTAAAATATGTATGATACTAAATTTGAATTATATCAAGTTTTAAACAAAATAGGTTGGCAGTTGCTCGAGCCATATTTTAGCCGCAGAATTTTATTCCATTAAGAAATCAATTACCAAGAGTAAGTTTTATATCCCAACGGCAATGCATCACAAGTTAATCAGAAAATACATGTAGTAATGTTTTATGCTCCTTTATGTGTGGCCAAAGAGTTAGGGCTGAAATGTCCACCCTAGATCTAGCTCTCTCATGAATAAATTTCTCTTTTGCCATTAGATCTTTGGGTTCAAAGATTTTTGGCTATTCCATTTTCTGACAGTTCGCTGGATAAAGAATTTCAACAGGGAAGATAATCACAGGAAAACATTCACGACTAATGACATGTTCTTACCAAAATAGGATGGCAGAATGTAACCTCAGGTTTCTTGAACGGTCTCAAGACCATAGCCTGACTCAAACATCCTGTGCCCTGAGGAATGAAAGAAGAAAAGACATGTTTACGAATTTTAACTACAATTTAATTAAATGATTTGATCTAATAACTAAACAAAATTAAAAAAGAAAAAAAACAGTTAGCTATTTTTTATAAAATACGAATCCCTTTAAAGACCTTTTTAAACGATCTTTATCATGGTTGTGAAAAAATAATCAGCAACTATATATTTTCATTAGGCACTTGCTACTAAGCCTTATAATTAGAGTGTGGAAGCATTTTTAATGGGATGCGAAAGTACAGAACCACGTGTTTTTCCAGTATTAAAATGCTTGCTTCTTGGCCTTCATATGAGAGTTTAAGAGTAGCTTTTAATTTTTCTTTTTTCCCATATAAAAATGCGTTGCTTTTCATTCAGTTTTGAGAGAAAATGAGTATGATGTCACGTGCGTTAAACAATCATGAAAGCCTATGGATTTGTTCGTATTTATGTTTCATTGAAGTATGTACGAATGAGATCTGTTTTTGTTGAACAATATATATGTTATATATATATATATATATATATATATATATATATATATATATATATATATATATATATATATTTATATCCCAGGTAAGGGAAAAAGAGGTATTCAGTTGATACATACATGGCTAATATCCTCTTTAGCGCTCTGTATTTGGAGTTTTTTTTTTATTTCAAAATTTAGTCTTTTTTTTCACATTTACATTAATATTGGAGTCTAGATTTAGATATCAAAGTTAGGTATGCATCAGTCATAAAAAGCAAAAATGACAAAGAGTGTATCCTACTTGGTATTTGTCCTTAAACCACGCAGGCATTCTTGTAGGTTGTCTTGTCTTCTTGTCCACCGCCACTTGCTGATACTTGTTAGACCAAATTAAAATGTCACTGCCGTCCTTGCAGCGAGCAAAAAACTCACATATTTTGGTAACCGAACATGCCCCTATAAAACCTAGCCTGAAGCGGAAACCCAAAGACCATTTAGGCACTTCCAAGTCATAAAGCGCCTTTGACATGGTAAACTCAGAGTACTGACCGAATCCGTGCATATCTTTTAAAAATCGACCCCAGTTCAGAAAAGCCCGCTCTGTGTCCTGTTGACTCCAAAGCTTTTCCCCTACACGCCCAGCCTTGGTTTGAAGGTGCTCGTCTGCCTCAATCTGAGGCAACTGTTTTCCAACATCAGTCTGGTCATCCATAGGCCGGTGGAGAACATAGGACCTGGTTAGTGCATCAATCCACATTAAGCTCGAAGTTCTAGGCATCCCTAAGGAAAAATGAAGTTTGGAAAGAAAAGGAATTAGAAAGTGCGAGCATTATAAACTCGGTAAACTTTGAGTTCTGATGCTCGAAATGCAAAAACCTATAATTATAGAGATGGCTTTAAAAAAAATTCTCGCACCAAACTGTCGCTAATTAATCATTTTTGTTTTTCAAATGATGTGGTCCTTCACATAGACCGTTTATTTTGTGCACAGTTCTTTCGTAAATTCTTTTACTTATAAGATGAAATAACATGCTAAATCAATTACTTCGTTTATAGTCATTATACGATCAGATTTGTTGGGATTAAATTGATAAAATTCTTTGACGTCGCAGAAAATTCAATTTCAGATGATGCCGAACTTCTGCGGTAAATTAAAAGACCCAGTCAAGAAGTATGTTTTAAGAAAAAGTAAAAATCCTTTTTTTCTGAGTTACTTGGGAATTTGAAATGTTTAAATCTCCAATAGCATCAAATGGATGTATGCCAAGCCACACTTTATGTATATAACTCTTACATTCGGATGAAGACGGTTTCCATTCACATTATTGATTGAGTTATTAGAGGGATTTATATCTTGGAAAGTGCCTGTCCTAAAACACAAAGTGTTGAGCCTGGCTTTTGCTTTCGAACTCTAATCACTGTTTCTTGAGCTTGAAGCCTTAATGCTAGAATGCCATACAATTCTCAAGCAATGCTCACACAGAGGATTTCCTGTTTGTAGCCAGTGTCTTTAGGAGTAATTTGCGCGTCGAGGTAAATTTATTTCATATTTGAATATCGACCTTCGTTTGACGTGAATGATGACAACAACATTAACAGCAACATCAATAATAACAACAACAATAACAATACTA